>OY979456.1:13985233-14469755 GCA_963855545.1 Ethmia dodecea | reverse complement strand
CGAGCACGGTGTAATAAATCATATTCGCTGTCGATTACAGATTAAAAGCCGATTCGGCCAAACTATTGGTATATAGGTTCCTTTATCATCAGCATAGCGCTGCCTCTTCCGCTGTCACTGCAACTAAATTTTAGCTAATATTATTATACACTCTGGAAAAGAACAGTAATAGCCCGAACTTTTAAAGAGCCGGGCGAAAATCAGTGAGGCTCGGGTTCGAATCCTGGCATGTACCAATGAGTTTTCAAAAACTAGCTCACTAGCTCGACGGTGAAGGAAAACATCGTGAGGAAACCCGCAGGTCTCAGAATTAATTCTGAGACATGTGATCTCATATCATATCTCGTGAAATGTCTACCCCTCGGGGATAAAATGAGATTATATTATTTTATTTATTATTACTCTGGAAAAAAACAACGAAAACAGATTTCGATTTGAAAGATTCAACGCGACCAGCTTACTAATGTTTACAAACAATACAAGATCAATGGAGATACTGCATATATAGCCACTTATTATATGCATAAAACATAATGTGAGTAATGTGACATGACATGGTAGAATGCTATTGTTTAGATTTAATGAATCCACAGAGACGCGGCGAGCAACGAATGAACTTTGATTCAGACCGCTGTTTCCCGTGAAAACGTGGCCTGAAAACGCAGTTGGCAATTGCGCCATTTTGCAATTCCAGTTACCAATCACAAAATGCTATGTAATAAAATTAAATAGATTTATAATTTCCAGAAAAGCTAACCTTATTATATTGAACATCACTCACCTCTACGAGCTCACCTCTCGAGCAAAGAGGAATACTTGGACACCATCCATCATCTGTCGTCATTAGTTCACCCTTATCTGCGGACTGTGCCTGTCGGCGGCCTCTGGGGGCGACGCGGGCGAGGTTGCGGGTCCCAATAATACTTATACTGCCATAGTAAGGGATTCAAGATGGTCTCACTCAATATCAACCGTTACAGGTGAGAGAGAATTTGGGTTTTACTCTTTGATCACCACCAATCTCAATTATAATGAACAGATATTTATACTGAATAGTCTATAATCCTTCACTTAATGCAACAATAGGTTAAAGAATAAAATATGCACTAAATATAATACCAACACTTCATTTTGATTAAAAGTTCTTCGGTTTTCTAGGCAGCCATCTCTACAACAATACAGTGGCTCACCACGATTGTAGAGAAAAATTAAAACTTAGACTATTGACTCTTAACTACGACTCAACCGAAAATCTTCTCCATGTAAAATCGTGACCCTATTGACCCCCCCCCCCTCTCCCCCACACATCCTGACGCAAACGTCACATATTCACTACTCACTAACACAATTATTATTATAACTCCACAATGTTAGTTTTAGTATTACAATAAGCTGCGGGGTGGGTCCTTGGAGACTTATATTATAACACAGGCTAGACCTAGCTAAGGCTCCAGTTTTCCACAGTAAAGACTTTATACTGTATCCCATAGTTATACAATGTAATTATTTGTGGAGAGAAAATTATTATTATTATTATTACAGAATAAACAGGTTCTAGCGAAATATAAAAGAATCAACCTGAATAGACGAACAAACCAATATGGGAAATAAATACAATTAATTTGCTTGAGACAGGTGAGGGTCCTTGATCAAAGGGCCTCCGCGGGGAGTAACGTCGTCGCCAGGGGTCAACGCGGCGCACTGATGGCTTATTTGCGGTTACGGTTCCGGCAACTACCAACTCAATTATGTTTTAATCCAACGTTTAAATGCATAGTGAACACATAATGTGTTGTGTTTAGGTACATCTACGTAATACTTGACTTTTAAATGTTTGATATACAATTGTTGGAGAACCTATAAATAAACATTGGACTTGCATTTTGCAGTTATATAACTAAGGAATTTTCAATATTGGTGAATATGATATACAGATTTACCTCGCATCAACATCACGCACGATTCATGCCCCGTTCATCTTTCAACAAACATTACTCGTGTTTCCCTCTTGTTGATTTACCTAATTAGTAAAAACCATTGTGAACTTTTCCGGGAAGCACTCGTGAGAGCAGAAGCAAAGTAGCACAAGGAAGCGATTGCAGAGCCCGGAAAAGCGGAATGCACTCAACAGCAGGATAATTTGCGCTCGGAAGCGTGCCGCTAGCAATTCCGATCCCACTCGGCGGCGGACAGTTATTAGATATTAGGTTTCCGCCGCGCGTGCTCTAGCTGCAGCGGGCCGTTAACGGGAAATACTGCGTGATCAAATCGAAGCACCGCGCACCTACGTGTTTTTCTCTAAAGCTATTAAGCAAATAACTGGAAACATTTCCAGTCCCTGCATACCCATTGTTGCGGACGGGGCGCAACTCGACTCGCAACAAACAACAGTGAACGTTACCCGAGAAAAGTTAGTTGCGATGATAACAAAGGGGCATACTTCGGTAGTGGACTGAGCCCGAGCTGGTTCGAGGCCGAGGGCAGTTGGACAAACAAAGGAAATATAATTTAAACTTCGGCCGAATCCCTTTTCCAGATTTTTAATAAAGATACGGCTTAATTTAAGGATTCGGTTAACGATACGCGAGCTAATTAGTGGGAGCGCTCGATTTATTTGTTCCGGGCCATTGTGTATGGAAATGAGAAGGTTTATCAATAAAGGAAAATCACCAATTCCTGTTTACTTTCGTTTGATTTTCCCGAACTGTTTATGTAGAGCTGCGGCCCTCCCCCGCAGTGCGTAATGTAAGCATTGTGGGTTTCTGTTATCACTGTTTATTTAAGAGAACATTAATGTAATGGTAGCTACGCGGTGTTTTGTGGCGGTAGAGGAAGGGGGGAGGGGGGTATATATTGCTGGCGCGTATCTCGCAGCAGCGACGTATTGCCTCGCCACTTCCCGGTCGGATGCAAATTTTTTCGGTCGCACATTCCTGAAGCGGGATACACGGACACGCTGCCATAATATGTACTAAGTTATGGAAACACAATATGTTGTTTTACACAATTCACACACGGTTATTTATTCCCAAACTAGGCAGGGCCTGTACTATAGGTAGTAAACAACTGATATACGTCTATACCTATACTAATCTATACTAATATTATAACGAGGAAAGATTTGTATTTTTGTATGTTTGTTACAAATAAACTCAAAAACCAATGGAAAGCTAGATGATCCCTGAGTAACAAAGGCTACATTTTATTCCCGTATTCCCACGGGAACGGGAACTGGAACGGGTGAAACTGTGTAGAACCGCTAGTACTTAAATAAATATTAGATGACCAGACACGAAGCCAACACATAATATGTTCATGCATACAAATGTTGACCCCGAGCGGGGATCGAACCCACGACTTCCGGCTCAGATTCAGAAGGCTATAGCCGTTGTTGTTATTTTCTTGTTTTTATTTGTCAGTCATTTAAGATACAAACGGAAAATGAATATTCCCCTCGAGATCAATAAGAGACGAATGGAAAGATAACAAAACTGTTTCCCGTTTATCTCCCCGAGGGAATGTATTTGTCAGCGTTTATAATATTGGTTATGAGCACCAAAATTGAAATGTTTTATTCAATGTTAGGGTTTATAAGTCAACTTATTGAAAGCCATTGCTACTCCACCACTTCGGTATCTGTTACAGTTAAGGAGAAGAAGCCACTCGCCTGTAACAATGTGGAGCACAAATTCTCGGTGAGATATGGGTTAATATATTTTGGTACTTGTAGCTATTCTGTGGCACATGAAAGATGCAGCGGCTGGGCTATAACTCTTACCAAATATAATTTTTGGTTGGTGGGCTACAAACGGTGTAGAGGCGCCATGTTTGCTTTCCATTACGGCGTGTTTGCGCCGGGAGCACGCGCCGCCCCGCAGAGATGTAACGATCGACATCTAAAACCATTACCTGTCGCCTAATCTATAAAGAGAATTAACTGATTTGGGACCAATATTGATAATTATATTATACTAACTAACTCATAGTGATGACGAAGCCTGCAGAGGTAAGATTGACAAAAACCTTTCACCATCATGGGGTGATAAAAAATAATAATAATATAATATAATCTCACGCCTTTTTTATCCCCGAGGGGGTAGGCAGAGGTATTCCATTACTGGATATACCCACATTTCACGAGATATATTGGACCCCTAAACGTGATAGGTGGTGAGCCCATCGCCGGACCGGGTCTGTTTACACATGTATCAGAATTAATTCTGAGACCTGCGGGTTTCCTCACGATGTTTTCCTTCACCGTCGAGCTAGTGATAAATATGTACGTAAGTTTTTTGAAAAACTCATTGGTACTTGCCAGGATTCGAACCCGAGCCTCACTGATTTTCGGCCGGCTCTTTAACCGTCCGGGCTATCACTGCTCATAAAAATAAATAGTAGATAAAAAATAGTAGATTTATTAATAAGTATAGCCTATCGTGGTACATCAGCAACCTAGACCTACATCACCCTCTCTCCAGAGTAAGTTCTGTCGACGTTACATTTAGAAATAAAGTGCTGAAATGAGTAGCAATGCGTATTCAAAAACTTACGAACATATTTATACTAGCTCGACGGTGAAACAGGAAAATGTTCATTTTAGGCCAGTGTCGAGTGTGCTGTTAATTGGCAGCAAAAACGTTTTAGTTACAGTTTTAGTGTAGTTTACTTTTAATATGGATAATTATGCTGTGCTGTAGCATCCCTATTAAATAAATAAGTAAACAACAACAACACAAAAGTGAATTTGAGTTTGAAGCAAGTGGCAGTTCAGCCCTTCAGGCGTGGCGGGCAAAGGTCACGTAGAGGCTGCCAATGCCTCGCAAACAGCTAACACCCAAAGAGATGTGATTACACGCAGCGGCCGCTGGTTTGTTTTTGGAGTTACCTGTACATACATACGCTTAGTTTATCTTACCTATGAGGTACTAACTAGATAGATTAAAAACTTAAAATATAATAAGAGAGAGAGAGAGAGAATGCGGCCAGTCTTCCGGGCCTGTCCCACGTGGTTCCTCTTTGGGAGATATTTTTTATCTGTAATTATTGTAAATGAATTTATATTTTCTTTGTAAATATATGTATACCTATTCAATAAGCGGATTACTTCGGTTCAATCTTGTGAAGTACATTTATAACTCAATAGTGGGCTACTTCTCCCACCTATCCTCTCATATCTTAGCCTTATTGTGTTACTATTTAAAACCTTGTGGGAGAAATATTAAACCATTTTTCATTTACAAGTATTTATAGACATATTATAAATGTAATAAAACCAGGTACATTGTATTTCAGGAGGAGTTTCACAGATGAAATGTTTACTGTCGCAGATAAACGCCAAACTGCGACGAAGCATGAAGTCCCTGGCCTGGCCCTGGCGCTCCATTTAAGGACGCGGCCAAAAGCGGAGTCCGGCTCACCAAAACAAATAATAAAACATAATCTTTTTCCGTTCCGGTCCATTGGCCCGTCAACCCGATATTTCCGCCAGCGGCCGCTCGACAGAAACAAAAGATTTACAAAACAAAGACCACAAAGTGGATCAGGGCTGTGCGATTAATGGCCGCCTCCGGCCGACGTGTGGACGATGACGTCACGCCGTAACCGCCCCACGGAATGTACTCGCAGAATATAACTCAAATCACAAAAACAATCAAAATCAAAATGTTTTCCTTTATATGTTATAAGTCCACTTATTCAAATTCATTGCGACTCCACCGCTTCGGTATGTATAGTTGAGGAGGAGAAGTGTTTTTGTAAACAATCAATACAATACAAACTACACGTTACATGGTTTTAGTGTTGTGCTGTGCTGGAGAAAATTTACACCAAACATCATTCAAATATTTATTTAACTAATAATATGCCTTTATATTTTCATTAAAGCGTTTTTATTTGAGTTTTTTCCGGCAAATCCACAAAGGATTCAGGTAGAGTGCCCACTGCCCAGTCTACATCCACATCTCCATAATCCTACTAAATATTATAAACCCAAAAGTTTCGGATGGATGGATGTTCGTTAATCTTTCATGCAAAAACTACTTAACGGGTTTAGATGAAACTGTACAGTAATCTGGCTTGTACATCAAAATAACACAAAGGTTACTTTCTATCGCGGGCAAAAGCTATATATGTGTATGCTTAATCCAGATATGCTGCGAGGATTAACGATTCATTTCCGTGCCAAGTTAGAAATGAACGCATACGAAGTCACAGGCGACCCCTGCTGTAAATAAAGCAAAGCGGGTACCATGTACAGTACATACATCTACAACGCCCGACCCGGACTACGATACACACAGGCACTGTTATAGTTCTAGTGCAAGCAGCGCTCTTTGCGGCGCCAAACTTCGCCCGGAATAAACAGCACCATCTCCGGCTTATTGTATGTAAAGCTAGCTTACAACTGTTTATTATAAGTAAAACTCTAGCCAGGGACAGAGCAGAGCTGCAAGGTGACAATACACCTTTGGTTATTTCCAGGCACAATCTGCTTTCACACTTTGATATGTGCCCCGGCATCTCGAGCTCGGCAGACAGCAATCACGCCAACTAGTTCCTCCTTTACTATTCCTGTGGAAGCCTTAATTTATCTTCTGCCGTTTCAAGTCGACCGTCGGCATTCGTCGGGCTGCAGCAGTGTGCCCGCCCCTCTTCGCGCGAGTCAAACGCTTAGCGCTGTTTAGCGCGAGATGCCGGCCGAGCGAGCACTCGACCTAATTCGCAGAACTCGTGAGCGAGCAGGGCCACCCGCGGGCGTCTCGTTACCGCGAGAAAGTTGCATCGAGCCATTACGATTATCCGGTAATATGTAAATGGACTCGCGGAGTTTCACGGCACTGCCTACAACTCAGTTAATACTTTGATAACGTTGCGTGAAATGTGGCCACGTTTAAATTATGTCAGCCGTCATGACTGGCGCGGGAAGTGGTTGTGCTGAAGTGGCTCTTAAATCTGCTGTGCATCAATATAGCGCTGGAGACCGGCTCCAAGCCGCAGATTATAACATCGGCCATGATTTATTAACAACTGAAATATATTCATCGCCGAGCGAGCCCACCCGTCAAGGACTAAATTCTGTAAGCAGGAACAAAACTAAAAGCCTCTCTAATCCTAATAGGCTCCGGTCCTATCTGCGACTTAAGCGAGATACGGAGCCCCCGGACGGGAAGCCGGCGAGCAGCGCTGCTAGGAGGGCCTTTAATATTCAGTTTGGCGAGCAAGCAGCCGCGCCCGCTGCGGCTTAGCGGAATACAAAGTGCGGGCGCATGAGTGCTCCTATGTATAATACAGAGAATGGTGCGTATTCGGGATCGGCTTACACGGCTTACGAAAGAAACGTGGGTGAAATATTCAAGAGCACCAGTTCGACGGCCGTCTAACAGAATTGTATGGGAAGAGCCACCTCCTCGTTTTTAGCCACAGAGATAGAGGAACCAACCGTATGGCGCTGCCACCTCGCTCGCCAGACACGCTGTGTCCCTGGTCGATCTCGTGCCCCCGCTAATTGCCCCTCAACTTCTGCCGCCACCAGCGAGCACCTCGCCTCTCGCACGACAAAGTCGTCTCCACTTTTATGTTTATTTTGTTCTTTTAATTAACTTAATTAAGTTTCTTTTGTGAGAAAGCCATTTGTTAGTCTCTGTCACCAGCGGCGCCCGGAGCTGGAGGATAAATTCAATAAATTACAGTTGACTTAAATCGCGGCCACTCGGCGAAGTTTCCTGCCGGCATCCGTCGCCCGAACACGACTCTTTTACAACTCGACTGAGTTTCGACTTACAAGAGTATCGGCTTCGGAGACTAGTAGGAGGCCAGTGAGTGTGCGCTGCGACCGTCACCTACACTCGGGTTTCGGCCGCTCTCCATTGGCAGGAAGGTTCTAGAATACGCTCAAATTAATTGCTAACAATCGTATTTATACAACTTGCAGTTGAATTAACGCAAATCCTGAAATCGGTTTGTTTTGATTCAAGTTTTTTTTTTAAAGTCAACGGCATCCTGGGCATGAATGATGCTACATAAATCATTGTTGTAGCGTACATGTGGCGGTAACCAAACCCGTCTACTATAAAATTAATACATATAAACAATGTTACTAACATTTAGAATAAGTTTTTAGAGGTAAGATTACTAACCAATATTTTTTGTGATTCTTTTTTGATCTTTGAATAAATGAATAATTATTACTATGTATAAAAGATTTTTATTGTCTTCTCTAGTCGAATTTACTGCTCCACGAGAGCCATTTTCCATTCCAAAGAATAAGTTCGGAGATGTCCTGGCAAAGCGGGGAACGAGAGCGGGGGCAAGCACATACGCCAGCTAGGAATCGATCAGCGAATAAGAACAAGAGAAAAACATTCAATGTGATTTTACCTTGTATTCGCTTAGAAGTTTACTTGATCCGATCCTGTCATGTCAAACAAAATTACAGAATAAAAGATATTACAATCTATATGTAAAATGATAAACTGACTGACTGATTGGTGATGTATCAACGCACAGCCTAAACGGCTGGGTCTAGAGACTTGAAATTTTGCACATAGTTAGCTTATACAGTGTAGGCATCAATTAAGAAAGGATTTTTCAAAATTCAACCCCAAAGGGGGAGAAATAAACGTGCGCGAGCGAAGCCGCGGGTAAAAGCTAGTGTCAAATAATATAAATGTACCTACCTAGTACAATGTCAAGTATACAAACATGTCTTAAAAATATCAATCTTACTAAATCGTATTTATTAATGTGCATATAGACCAAGCAAACACCTAGAATCTGATAAAAATATACAATGTGGAGCAGCGATACAGCGCGAGTGCTGCAGCTTGGGCCGTTTCTCATACATTGCCGATATTCTGAGGACGTTGCACTTTCATAATTAAACTAGCTGATGCCCGCGACTGCGTCCACGTGGAATTTGTAATTACTTTGCGTTTTTTGAAAATATATCAAGAAGGATAATCTACACTGTCTATCTATCTACACTAATATTATAAAGAGGAAAGATTTGTATTTTTGTGTTTGTAACGAATACACTCAAAGACTACTTGACCGATTTTAAAAATTCTTTTACCTTTAGAATTATCCCTGAGTAACATAGGCTATGACGAAAAAGAATTAGGGATCGTTACTAAAACTTCAATAATGTAACCCAAGGGGTAAAAAATGTACCAATAAAATGTTTTCATCGCATACGCTGCGAAAACATTGATGAGGAACAAAAAAAAATTCCACAGCTTGGGCCGTTGCGCATACAGTGCCGATATTCTGAGGGAGTTTCACTTTCATAATTAAATTACGTTGTCGGTTGGCGCAAAGCCGGTAACGAGAGAACAAAGGCACGGGGCTCTTGGTACAGTTTGCAACAAGCTGCTAATCCCGCTACGGCCTAGTGTTCGGCTTAGGGAGTGGATCGGACTGTGTTTTTTAGGGTTCCGTAACCGAAGGCTGGAAACGGGACTCTTTTACTAAGACTCCAATGTCTATTTTTGACAGGGTTGAATTTTTTTACCGTAAATATAGGTAGGCACTTGAAAATTTTACAGAGATATTGCTATGATATTAAAAAAGTTAACAACAAAATTGTAGTTCCCGTCGTGTGTGAGTCCGGTTTATAATTAAATGTTATTCGAATTGATTTAACGGTGAACCAGTGAACGGAACAGAAGCGCTCATAGCCTTGCGGTGCCAGTGTGTTCGTAACGATCACACTGGTTAAGCAAAGTTGGGTGCGGTCAGTCAGTGAATGGGTGACCGCCTAGTGGCATTTATATCACGAGCGCTTCCATGTTTCGGAAGGCACGTTAAATTGTTGGTCCCGGTTTTCGTTGTGTTTACGCACCGTGGAAGTCGTTAAGCCATGTCAGATACCCTTGGGTGGCTTGAAAAATTCTGACTGTTAAGTGGCCACTAGCTTAACACCATCTCCCAATCCGCGGTGGGCTCGCGTGGGAGATTATAGCCCATACTTCCTCGTGTGCGAGGAAAGACCCTTAGCTCAGCAGTGGGCTGTTACGGGTTGATGATGATGATGATGATGATGGCGAATGTTTAAAACCCGGAAACGCCCTGTGTCTCAACAGGATTTAGAGATGTGGTAAACATAAAACTAAACAGAAGCTCTTGTGAATAGTTACGCAATGTTGCGTAGCCTCCCCAGCAATGTAATAATATTATGAGGGTACGCGCTACGACGTCCCGTTCTCTAGACCCACGTCGTTTGCGACACGATTGCCGCTAAATGATAGCCACCTGTCCTACTTGAAACGATGTACCTACTGCGTGTACGTGTGCCAGAGTATCTGTATAATATGTAGGGTCTACTGTAAAATAGAAGAGTCTATGAATGACTAGCGGGTGCCCAGCGGCGTTGCCCGCGCGGATTCCGTTTATTCCCGGTTCCGTGGGAATTTCCGAAAATCCCTTCATAGTGGTTGCCTACGACATATTTAAGACACCTACATACCATATTTCAAATAGCGGGTGCCCAGCGGCGTTTTCCCGCTTGGATTTAGTTTATTCCCGTTCCCGCGGGAATTTCCAAAAACCCCTATATACCAATTTCCTATGACATAATATCAGACACCTTCATACCATTTTTCAAGTTTCTAGGTGTTATCGTTTCGGAGTAGTACGTATTTCTCTTTTTAACCAGTTTTTTTCTTTTCCCGTGGGAATGAGATATTTTCCTGGAATAAAAAGTACCCTAGATGTTGACCCGAGTACTCAGTTATCTCCATACCAAATTTCATCAAAATCCGTCCAGTAGTTTTTGAGTGATGCGTGCACAACCAGACAGACAGACAGACAGACAAAAATTCCAAAAATTGGTGTTTCGGTATCTATATCAATAACTATATACACTACCGTTAAAATTTTCAAAAAATATTTAATGTACAGACACGGCCCCGTTAGAGTTTTATTATATGTATAGATAGATGATTATTTACACTTAGATTAGATTGCTACCCTGACAGGGTCTGTAGGTACATATTCTGGTTGTATTACAATGTGCAATAAATAAATATGAATATATGTTATTTATATAGGTAATAAACAGTCCGCTTCCGCTTAGCAGTTTCCGGGTTGCGGCGTGGCACGTCTCTGCGGTCGCTTTTGGGCGATCGCACCAGCTATTCAATGGAACACAATGCAGCAGCGGCTACGGAAATCTACCATCTATCTCACAACTTAGCTAAAAGAAATATACTTTAAAAATACCAAATATTATGAATAATTCTAAATCTATGTTATAGAAAAATGTTCTGCAACGCACAGCCTCAAATCATATTTGAGGCAGTGCGTTATCTGAAATTCCGAATTAAATTAATTCCGAATTGATGAAAGTGTACTAATAGAATAAAATGATAAAAAGTAGATAATGCCTTCAGGCATTAAGTTCGCCATGTGTACATTTTCTTGGTACATGAAGTTAAATAAATAAATAAAAGTAATGACATTATTATTGCTGACGTAAATAGAATAAAAAGGAATGTAAGAGATAGTATGCATTGCGTTGCTGTAGGATAAAGTCGCGTCGGTGAAAAAACACTACTGCGAGCCGTTTGCTGCTATACCACGCGCCGTTGTGTCGCACAGACCAGCGGAAAATTTCGCAAACATTTTACCAATGAAACAAAATATCGTCCTTATCTTATGCAAATACTTTTAACTGTTGTAAATCGGGAGTCGCTGCACGAGAAATTTATTTTTGCTTTCTATTTATGTATGTACTTACGTATTGAATAAGGACAATAGTTTATGTCTTACCTACTTACATTGTCGTAACAGACACACATATTAAATAGTAAAGAAACGAGCTTTTTGGTACCAACAAAAACTAGCAATCCATTCTAGAACCACAAAGAACGTGATAACACGTTTTGAAAAAAAGGCGTTGTGCGTAGAATCAAAATATCTCCAATTGGCAATTGGTTTAAAGATTTATTTCGCCGAAGGAAGATGATGTAGTCCCGCTCGGCCGCACTGCGTGGCGGCGGCGTGGCGGCGGCGTGGCGGGGGCGAGGGGGAGCGCTAAGCACACACGGACAGGCTGGAAATCTTTGCCTCCAAAATGTAATATTGAGAGAAAAACCTTTTTCCCAATATCAAAGGAATTCCTGTGGGCTCTTCAATGCTGAATCTAAATCAGCTGCTAGAAATTATACGAATCATGACGAATCTGATATAGGTACCAAATCTTACTAATAATATAAATTCGAAAGTTTGTATGGATGGATGTACCTATAGATGTATGGATGTCTGGATGGATGTTTGTCTGTTCCTCTTTCACGCAAAAACTATTGAACGGATTTTGACGAAACTTCACAGTTGTATAGCTTATACATCAAAATAACACATAGGCTATATTTTATCCCCTTATTTCCACGGGAACGCGGGTGAAACCGTGGGACGCTGCTAGTGGTAAATAATAAATAAATAATTTTCTGGGACACACGGTTATCTAGTCCCAAGCTGGGCAGGCTTGTGGGTACTTCACAAATTATAAACGTACATATTCAATAATGAAGCCAACAAATATGTTCATTACCAGAAATTTTGGTCCATCACTACCAAATGAGCCAACCGGCCAGTCAAGGTACAAGATGCGGGCGACCTACATTTGTGTGTGGGGTTCGAGGTTCGACCCCGGAGCGAAACTTTTTCCAGTCTAAAAATAAACATCGATAATTCACTTCGCAGCGCCAACGCCGCCGATACTGTGAAAAATGAAAACCACCTCTCTATTTGCGGATCGCTCACTGAACTGTATACATTTCGGTTTTAACTCGGATATATCCACTGACTGTTTGTACGAAAGGATATTTTCGATAGCTAAAATAAGTCGAAAGCGATCTTTAGAATGTAATCGAGCTTCACCCAGACTGCTGAAGCCGATTGAAATAAGAAGCGCCTGTAGATTTACGACTCTGAGAGATCGCTGGTTCAGTGAGCCTGCGAGGCGCGCTTGCCGCTGAGCTCGGAGATTAGGATGTCCGCGTCCTCAGTTAAGTCTGTGGGTGCAACCGTTTTATGTGCAGTCAAACCCCGGCGCCCAACATTTTATGAGAACATAAATCCGCTCGTTAAATTAATTTGCTCTGCGAGTAGTACGATCGTCCTAAATGGTATATGAATCTCTTTATTACCTCAGACTTAAGTCATTTCAGTCGGTCACGACGCGCGGCTGAGCACGAACATCCGTTCTCTGTTTATTCATCTCTGTTGGCAGCACAGTTGGTTTGATCAATTGACCGTACATCACTCCGCAACGTTTCAGTAATGGTTAAGGGAAAGGCCAGATTAGGTACATGCTACAGTTTGTTTCAGACAAGTTTATGCAGTGGCACGAGAAGTGAGCGAGGTTGATTGCCACTTCAGTGAATTCTAAAATCTTAGCCAAAGTTTCTGTTGATCTTCACAACGGTGGGCAAGTTTGAGTTAATATTATCATTTGCTGATGAATAGCACCGTAGCTCTCCAGGCATAAAACTCTGTTTCTGTGCAATTGTGTTTCCCTATTCGTATGATACACGGAGTCTTCGCAGAAATAGTCTTGAAATGAGAGCAAGCAGGCGCCCTGAATAGCGCTCGCAAGCGTCCCTCGCGTCGGAGCGCCGAGAGCGCTCAATTCACTTGAGACAACAATCCGCGCCCGAGATTTGCACAAAGTGCCCACTTACACAGATATTATTCTTTGAGATTCTCTCCATTTAACCTCCAGCCTCTGGCGGAAATATGCGAGTCGAGTGTTTGGGCTAATGGTTTCTTATTTGGAGGGGACTCAAAGTAAACACAATTTGAGAGATATGGGACTAGAATGAAAAATCTCGGTCCAGGTAAACTCTACAAAGCGATGCACGTATACTCCGAAATGTAGATCTTTTTGTCAATAGTGACGCGTCAATGTGAATTGCGACACATAGGGCCAACCATGTCACTGCCGCTGGCTGCTAAAGAAGCATTATTATTCGGCATCTTGATCAATAACCTAGCTATATGAGGTAACCATCTAATAGGTCTAAAACCATGACTCTCTACCCAGTAACCAAACAACGCCAAGATCTGGTAATTCAGTGCAAATGACGGTTTGAAATCATATGTCAGCTGATAATTCATAAGATAATACGAAATATTAATAATAGGATGTTGTAGCCCTACGACGCTAATATCACAAGGGGCATTTAGTTATTACAAGGTCTTAGACTCCAGTGTGGATTTTATTGGTCTCTTTATGAGCCAGAACGCTGTGATTCGTTAGGCGGTCCCCGTGCCGGCCTCGTGCCGCGCGGATATAATCTACAAACCGTAATCGCTACACGCACCCGGAAACGTGAGCGGCTTGATGATTGCCGCGCAAAACATTTCCAAGTAAAATGTGGAAAACAGGGCCCCGAGCGAAGACGGCGCATTATTCAGGAGATGGTTAAATGTGCACGTCCCCGCTCCAAGTTTGAGCGCCTGTTTCGAGAAAACGAGTTTTGTTTCAAATCGCAGCTTTTACGCGTTCCTCCGGTCGGGCTTCGCAATGCTTTATGGCCTGTGTAATCCCCTGTTTAGGGAATCGTTTATCAACTCCTCTGCCGAGTCTGCGCGAGTTAAATTTACGCCGTGATATTTTCCCTGGGACAGATTGCTTAATCTGGCATCAGCACAGTGGGGCAATGTGTGGCGTCAGCGTCACGTCGCATGCGTTAAGCAGCGCTCGGTGGCCCGTCAGCGCAGCGCGTCACGTGTCAGCATCAAACACGTCACGCGACGCGCTGTCGCTGTCACGCTAATTCGCAGTGATATAAATTCCCCTGCCCCTGCCCCCTACCCGGGGCGCCCCCCTTCCCTAATACCCGCATGCCCCGCACGGTTGCCTCAATAACAGAGTTACACTCGCCTTTTGAACGCTAAAGCTCTAATGGGCCCATGAATAAGTAAACAGTGCTAGTGTACGCAAATGGTCGGCAAACTGTAGCATCCGTTTCCGATATGCAGATGAGCAATTAAGGCTGCACATGAGGGCCGAGGGGGAGGGAATGGCCGAGGTGGCCCGGCGGAGAGAGCATCTCATATCTCCACAAAACTTAAATATCTCAAAGAAAAACATAGTATAATTAGATTCCGGAAGGTATTCTAGGTACTTTCTGGCCCGAAATAATCTGAAACTTTTAATCGAAAGCAAAAGTTTTGTAGGCCACGTCATAAGTGTTGAGAATCTCCCGAGTTATAATGATGTCGAAGTCACAGAAGATCAAGTTCGGCCGGAGAATTACGTGGAGGTCTATACAAGTTGTCGAATCACTCACCGAGCCACACGGTGTCGACGTAGGACGTAGGATCGCAAGTTACACGAACACACGCTGCTTTAGCACTGCCTTTTATTTCCTTAACCCTATGGATGCAGTAGTGGGTACGCCACAAACAAACACACACATTAGTTGTGTGTTTAGGCCATTTGATTACTGAGAGCTAAATCTATTATTTTAGTCCGAACGCTGCAGCGCCGTATCACTACCGCGCTAATTAATACGATCTATAATCCAGCCGCTAAATCTGATCATGGTCGCCGTTTCAACGCAATAGAATTTATACAGAGCTTCAACATTTAGCATAATTCATACTTATTGTTTGTTCTGTTATTGAAGTTAATGGAATTTAATTTTGAATATACAGATAAAAACTATTATTCGTAGATAACAACATCAATCTTTAACAGCCCACTACTAAGCTATATGTTATTCCTCACATATGAGGAGTATGCTCTAAAATCTTCCAAGTTTAACGATCGTGAGATGGCGTCAGGCTAGTCACCACTTGACTAAACTACTAACTGTGGCTGTGATATTATTAAACAATAAGCATGGGGTGAAATAAAATTGACAAAAATATCTAGTCTAAAAGAGTAAAAGAAGGCTCTTTGAAGAGGCTAGCCGCGCGTGTTTCAATAAGATTGTATTGAAGATCGGGTGCCTGTTGCGCGTGGCTGCGAGGTGTGCCCCGCGGCCATCTACTCGCGAACTACTAACTGCTCATTTAAGTTCGCCGTCTTTGCTTCGTAAGCAACTGTGGTCCGGAAAATCATACTAGTTTATAACTACGCGCCGTATACACGAAGTGGCAGTGCGCCCCGCATCACTCGCCCGGGGCAGGGGCGAGACGAACTTAAAGCGACCAAATTCTCGCAAACAACAATAACAAGTTATTCCATGCAATATTATCCGCACGACTGCGTCGTGACATAACCTCCAGGGGCCGCTCTGCATAGATACTTCACGCGTGAACTTGATAGGTAAACAATTGAATGAGGAGTCGTGACGAGGGTACGCGTCGCACCCTGTTATTGGCCCGCGGCCATAGGTCTTCCAGTTAGTATCACAAGAAAGTGTGCTTTATAAAGTCGACATAAACAGTCTTGATCCCGATGATTTAGAATAGGCTGGCCTGAAACAAATTGGTTCCATGATCTTGCCGTAATCGCTCGGAAAAGTCGGCGGGTTTACTGGCTACATCGTCCTGGACGACGAAGGGCTAAATCCAATTCAGTCGGCGTCACGCGGCAAGGCACCCACTCCCTTTTCTCACGTGTGTAATGAGCGTGTGGTGGTGTGGAATAATACTTTTTTTTATTGTAGTTGAATTATATTAATGAACTGACTAGTGGCATGTCTGGGATTGTCTATTGTGCTCCACGCCGGGTCCAGTTAGCCTAATCAGCAATTTTGGAAGCGATTGAAACATATTCCATAACAATGCACCGCTTTTGTTATAATAATCAGTCATAATTTTTCATGGAGGTTATCCTCCATGTGTGCAATGAAGTTGTATAGTACTGCTATGGAATTGCTTGGCTAATGTGCAGCGGTTCCATTAAAGGCGTGCCGCACGACCGCGCACCCGGACTGTTCCCAGATTTTTCTCTAACATAGAAACAACATTTTGCCTCAGTACGCTAAAGAGCTCTCAAACACTAATAAAACTACAAATTTTATATCTAATAAATAAAAACATGATCCCCTAGTGCACCTATAACGAAGCGACGGAGCTCAAGGTTATGAAAACGAGCTTTCGTCTGTTTCGTTTTTTCTACGCAATGCTCCAAAAATTATCGAGTCTCGAATTTAGTTGTTAACACACCTGCAGAATAATAAAACCTATTAAATTGAATAGGCCGCCGCTGAAGGGCCTGGGCCCGGGTCGATAAGGAGCCCTTCAGGCCGAGCCCTTAAGTGCATTGTTTCTGCGCGCCTCTTATCGATCAACGCAAACCCCGACTCGACCGAGTCTATAAATCTTACTCGGTGTACAAAAATATACGAACCTGAGATATCGAGAGATATCAAAGCTAATGGACATAAAACAAAACCTTGGTTAGAAGCGACCTCGATCGGGCGGAGCAATAATAATTTGCGAGTATTTTTGTGAACAAATCAGAAGCGGAATTGATCGAGTGGAGCCGAGGCGATGGACCGGTCTAGGCCGTAACGAGTGTTGGCTACTTCGCAACTCCAGTAGTTCGAATTATCGGAATGTTCCGATCGTTAGTTTCTTTTTAGGCAAATTTTTTATATAGGATAAAAATGTAGGAAAAGAAAAATGAATTGTAGGTACACTAATATTATAAAAAAGGAAGATTTGATTTTCTGTTTGTTGGTTATCCTAGTAGGTGAATAGGACTACTGAAATACGACTACAAACTTCTGGACCTATTATAAAAATTCTTTCACAAATGAAAAGCTTACTCTTCTGTCAGTAACATGGTAATTTTCTTACGGGAACGGGACTTACGCGGGTGATATCGCGGATAACAGCTATGTTGTATAAAACGTGATAGATTTACTAAGAAGGTCGCGTCGCAGACAGTCGACATCGGGAGGCGGGTGGCACGGTATGTCCGTTTGTTTCACTGATGATTAAACGATTACCCAATCACACATGCCGCTATGAGCAGCACAAATTATTAGCAGCATCAATTCTCATCAACAATTCGCCTCATTTAACAGTATCACCGTCGGCTTCGCAGGAGCAACGAAACATTATTTATTGTCCGAACGATTGGCTCGAACCAAAAGCGAGTCCAATTAATGCGAAACTCGACTATGAATGGGTCTCAGAATCAATTTATTCGATATTGGAGTCGCTACGTGCAGTTTCTAAAGCGGTATAATTATTGCTTTTAATAGTTGCAGCGTCGCGCCTCGAGCGAGTCCCCTCCGCGCCTCCCGCCACCACCAAACGCCACTTTGAAAAGATTAATTAAGTTCTATGTGGTTCTATGCAGAAAAACACTTCATTACATCTACTTTTTGCTTTTGATCTTATTACTGGATCGGGTATTTGTTATTTTTTCTCACGAAGCAAATAATGAACGAGCCAAGCCTTCCTTCGCCGCTCGAAACTGAGACGAGCCGCGAGGGCTGATGTTGAATGGTACTTACATTTAAGGAGCGATGGGTCCATCAAAGTTGCTGGCATTTTTTATTACTTAATTTAGTATATTTTTCTTGTATGGTCCAGGGAGGAGGTGAGAAGGTAGGGATAGCATGGGTTTTTATTTGAACGTGGGTGTAGGCTATGGGGTACACGGTGGTAGGCCGTGCGGGACCGTTGCGTTGCCACTGCGGGGCGACAACGTGGCTTTAAATAGGCTCGGCTCTACAACAACGACGCCCTCAGCGAGCTGTGCCGGTACGTTGATCAATTAACGGTAATATTTTAGATGATAGAGTAAAATCTCGACTGAAATAACATTGTAAAGCTGTAGTCATATTCACTCGACTAGAATATTATGATTGACTATTAACTAACAGGCAAAGGTAGCGCGGCAGGGCAGCGCGGGAATCGTTCAGAGGTTATTGCCATTTCAAGCGTTACGGAACGACCTCCCGGCGGAACTCGGCCAGTGGAGTGTAAATGAAGCTTAATAGACAGCTGACGGCGAACGGTTACCTTTGAATTGCATGACTTCTTCAGAGCGGCCATCGGGGAAACAATAAAACGGTCAAATGGACCGTACGAACGTTTTCAAAGAGGGGTCTATTCTATTTAACGTTTAAGATAATAATAAATTGTGGGACACAATTCACACTCGGTTATTTAGTCCCAAACTAGGCAGGGCCTGTACGATGGGTACTACAACTGATACACATACTTAAATAAATATTAAACGACCTAACACACATGTTCATGCACACAAATGTTGGCCCCGAGTGGGGATCGAACCCGCGACCTCCAACTCAGAAGGCAGGGTCACTACCAACTGAGCTAACAGACCCGTCAACAAAACCCGTAAAACATTGGATAGAGTAGAAGTGGGTGGGTTCGGGCAAGTTTGAATGCCGTTATTTAGTTTAACTGCGGTTGTTGCTGCGAGGACTGCGCTCGCATATGATTCACGGCCGATTGCGCGAGGCTTGTTCGGAACGCGCTCACGAGCTGCTAGAGCGATGGCGCCTATGGCCACCGCTGCAGTACAGGTTTGCCATGAGGGAGAGATGAAGGTAAGAAGTACGCATTACTAACATCCGGACGAAGTCAGACAGCTAGTGATTTCTGGTAATTTTTACAAAACTTTGGGACGTTAATATACTATCTAAATCTTTAAACCCTAACTAATATTAAAATGGCGAAAGTGAGTTTGTTTGTTTATTGTTTGGTTAGTTACGTTTTTACGACTAAGCCGGTTGACTGATCATGATGAAATTATGTAATAAAAAAAATCAAAGTCAAAATAAATTTGTTGCATGGGCGATAAGACAATTGTTTTAATTTTCATGAAAAGACAATAATACTTTTCTTGAGTCAAGAGCTTTCATGTTTTTGAGCATTTTATAAATTAATATTTTTATTATAACAGTTTCAATGAAAACAACTTCAACGAAGATACTATTTACAACGTGTAACGTAGATCGCCCCCGGCGCCCGACAACACCCGCCGCTATTGTTTCCGCTGAACTAACTTCATTTACGGTTTCAACATAGACCTATTATATGTCTATGGGTTTGAATTATGTGCGGCTATCGAGTACGTAGCTATCGCCGCTCTAAACCCAATACTGAACGTTGGCTACTGCGGAACATCTGAGTAGTTTGCGTCGTACCACATTGGCATACAAATCCCTGTTAGACAAAGCAAACTCTTCAATTAAACGTTGACGTAGCGAGACTTTGAGAGCTACGTCTATTGCCGAGTTACAATTATAGGGATAGTTTGCAGAAGTGAAAGACTCTGAATACAAAAGACGTTTATTAATTTTAACTGTATGTCACACTATATATTTATTTATAATTTAAATTTAAATATGATATAAGTAGTTGATATTACATTCATTAATAAGATTATGTCTAGATTTTAACTTCCCAATTATTATAGTAAATTTTAATATAGTAAAACAATTTTAAAAAGTTAAGAAATTGAGTTTTAAAACGTATAACTTCACAGCTTGCTGTTTCAGTTAATTTTCAATAGTCAATTATCTTAGACAAATAATAAAAAGTTTATTTTAATTGACTAAGCAGGTCACTACCCTATTGAAATATAACAGGGTAAGTAATACTTTCAAACATGTTTGAACAAACCTCTTATTGAGCTTCCTGGCTATCATGGCTAACGATTCGGGGCTCTAATCACTGTTTTGAAAATTTTGTAATTGCAATTATACTTATGTGAGTATCGCATTATGTAATCACTCGGATAGAAGCGGACAGCGGTCGAAGCGTGCTCCAGCTGGTCGCGGGCTGCGAGGCCGCCTGCACTGCCTCCTGCTGCCGTATAAGCTACGCGCTGCGAGTATAAGTTATGAAACTACATTTCCATAAACTGCCTTAATAGAGCCCCGGTTTACGGCTGTTTTAGTGCTCGCGACATAACTTCCGACCCATTAAACCGCCGACACTTTAGATGTGATAGATTCCATACAGAGTTGGAATTGAGGAAAACTTGGGCGATCGAATGTTTTGGCGACACATTAATAATAAAACCTGCCAAATTTGTGTCGGTACACTCGCAGAAACATTACAGTTGCACATAACATTTCTCATAGAGTTATGATAATAATTATGAAAAATGTTATTTCTGAAATAATTTTGATTAACTTCTTTTTGTAAAGGAATTCTCAAGTTGGAAGTAACTGCAGTTTTGCTCGATGCAGAAACTCGGTCATGCCTACAAAAAATCATATGAACATCTTTCACAGAGAGAGAAAAGGTAAACACATTTCACACCTCTCCGTTGTCTCTGCATCTCTAATTATTAATGTCATATTCATATCCGCAGCAGCTTTCGCTAATAATATTTCAGAGAGAACATCTTTCGAGTTCGCAAACATACTGAGGGAGAGAGTGGAACAGAAATAAGTCATCGACAGCTGGCTGCCGGTTCTCATGAAGTTACCTGGCTGGCCGAGCGCCAGATGGGCGCTGGGGCACACCGGGGCCCACTGGCGTAGACGATTCCAAGCTCATCAAAGCGGGCACCTCGCTAGTACCGCTCTGATAGGTAGATATATAATGTTGCATAAAACGTTGAACTGTTTAATAGCTCGGGCCAAATTTAACGGCGTAATACTTTGCCATTTCAGTGGCACAATTCGCATATGAGCAGACGAATCGTCCATTTCGGCTGCAGCGTGAGCCCCATTTCCAGCGATTTATGCGCGCCCACCGACTGCAATATTTCCGCGGCCGAATGACTGTGACCGTATAAAACATTCAGTTCTATCTGCGTCTTTCTACGTGAGAGGGTTCTTTTGGCTGCGGATCGCCTTTGGTTTGCCACATTGCTACTTTAGTAGGCTCTCCTCTCCCTTATAGGGGATAGATTACTATTTTCCTGTCTTAAGAAGAAGAAAATACATTTATTGCCACAAATAATTTTCAAAACATTTCTCGGCACCTTGATAGCTTGGGAGAATAATCAGCTTGTTTTTTGTTTTGTGTAGGCTATTTATCGAAAAACAATAGAAACAGCATTATCTCTTTTGTTCATAAATAAATCGAGGCCAAAATTGCCGTAGTTTGTGTTGAATTGTAGAATGCCCGCTGGCGCCGATTGCTACTGAATCCTCATCATAGCCCGGATCAAACTATGGGATCTCCGTGAGAGTTTATCGCAAATAAAAACCGAGTTTCTTTGAACTCTGCCTGTGTTTGCCGACGCCGGAGTGAACCGGAAGTTTCTATTTGTGTCCCGATTCCCGAGTAACGGATGATCGACCTTCTCACAGGATCTAATTCAATTGGCAATATCGCGTTATTCCAGAAATCGAGAAAGTTTTCGACCCGGGGAAGGCCAGCTGCTGGCTCGTGTGATCTAATTACCTATGATTGTGCGGTGACACTGCTCGCTTGCAGCATGTTTGTGACTTGTGTGTAAGTCGCTAAACATATATAACCGATTGTCTGACAAGCTCCCACTAAAATCTATCGCGATAGCACTTTTTCACAGGCAATTAAATTAGAAATTTACCTTCCGTAAAGTAGGATTATTAACTGCTGAGCATTGGATACTTCCATACTTCCTTTCATCACCTAGAAACCTAAGCTAATATTCACCGATGATGATGATGGAGACAGTAGACCGTATGTGAATCTTTATGATACCGTTATTTTAAAAGCGGCCGTTTTATCTCTCCTTTCAAATCAAATCAAATGGTTTTATTCAATGTAGGGGCTTATAAGTCGTCTTATTAAAAGTCATTGCGACTCCACCGCTCTGGCAGGTATAGTTGAATAGTAGTAGGGCAAGACACTCCTCAACAAATTATTCTTATAAACAATTAATAAAATAAAAATTTTATTTATGTTTTCATTTATTTTACCGCTCCCGTGTGAGAAGAGCGCGAGGTGGTCACAGATTCATGATTTGATTCGCCCATCATATATTATGTATAATATATGTGGTTGACCACTAACATGCAAAGTAGATATTTCAAGATCATGATACTTTGCAAACGATAGGAAGACAGTTGCTCAAATTCTTTACAAACTACAGTAAGTATCACACTGTTCTCCAGATACGGCCCACTACTCGAATGACCTATTTACCCCTGCGGGTGCCCTAATCGCCCCACGTGTGCCGGAACCGCCCGGCGTCCGCTCCAGCGGAGCGCCTATTGTGCGCCGCAGATGCGTCTAATCCGCCGTAAGCTGCGGCGGCGCTGCAACACTAGCTATTCCGTCTCGGAATCCGATCTAAACCTAACCAGCTTAGAACGTGGTTCGATAAGGGTTGTCAACGACTGTCCGCGGGAGCCCACTCTCTGTTAGCTTGCGGAAGTAATCTCTTGTCAATGTGGCTTCCTATCATTTCTATCCAAATTAACTTCTACAATTGCTTTACAGAGTAACAGAGGTTTTATATCTTCTGTATATATAAAATGATAAACTGACTGACTGATTGGTGATATATCAACGCACAGAATAAAGCGCTGGGTCTCCAGACTTGAAATTTTGCACGTAGATAGCTTATACAGTGTAGGCATCCTGCACTAAGAAAGGATGAAATAAACATGCGTGAGCAAAGCCGAAGGGTTAAAGCTAGTCAATTATAAATTTCTAGCGACCCGCTCCCGGCTTTGCACGTGTGCAATGCTGATACTAAAACATTTCTCTTGAATCACTCAAAATCCGTTGTGTAGTTTTAAATATCTCAGCAGACATATTAACAGACAGACAGCGGCAAGCGACTTTGTTTTATACTATGTAGTGATGTAATATAATTATGATGAAAATGCGTATTGCCAGCCCTACCTACCGCAGAGGCGCTGAGCTGTAATGAGCCTGCAGCATTAGCCGCGTCTCAGCCAATCAGCTTACGGCGCATCGTGCAACCGCCGCGCAGCACAACATACGAGTGCGTCCGCACTAGCGTTTACCATTTCCTGCATGTTTTCGTGGAACGCGACCCAAGATTTATTTTTCAGTTTTAGCTCGCTCTCGGTATTAGAGAAATGATCCAAATAATTTAAATGATCTTTAATATTGACTTTGTTCATGTCGAGTTAGTAACAACTATTTATTTTAAGGGTGATGAATAAAACAAATTTATAACAACTATATTTTTTCTATTTCAAATGTAGCTACTGATAGAATAAGAAATAGTGAGAATTTTCTCTTCTGATTACAATTTTTATTACAACTTTTTAACAAAAACAATAAAACACCGCATTAGCGAGAAAACTAAGTTCTATAATAATATTTTTGGTTCGGGTATTGCCCTGCCAGCCTGTTCAAATATTTGAAACTTTCTTGACACAGAAATTTTATTAATTACAGAATTCATGAATTTTCCAGGAATCCCCTAGTGCGCACTATCTACTCGCCGCTCATAGATGTATCTGCAGACGTACTTAACAGGCTGTGAGCAATCACACTGTTTCAGCAGTCACGGCTACTGATCAGCTGCTGTATAATTAATTTTTGCTCCATAAACATAAAAGAGGAAACACGAAGGTTCCATACATATTTTAAGTGAGCACTAAGAAGGGATTTTTGAAAGCTCTCACAGGAACGCCCGCTAGTTTATCATAAATGTGGCAAATAAATTTCTGTCTCGACTTTATTATTATTATGGCAACGTCCGCCGTGGGGTGACGAGTTAATTTACCTCTGCTCCATGTTTGCTGTCATACAAGGAGCAAAGTCAATGTATGCTGAGTTTTTAATGCGGTTTATATATTAATTTACGCTCTAAAAGCTCACTCGCCTGCGAAATCTGTGTAATCAAACTAATGGCTCAGGCGGGTTCCAGTGCGTAGCAGATGGCCACGCTACGGCGCCCAGCAAAGAGGCGTAACTCCTCGCCCCGCACTCTCGCAACCCACACCACGTAATGCCATTACTGTCACGAGGGGGTTTACTTTGATTGAACGTATCTTCGATGCAGACATTGGCTGCCTAACCGCAACGCAACGTAGTTGCTGTGCGCCAACACGAAATGAGGCTTGCGGACGCCACAATTAAAGTTTTATTCAGAGAGATATGATGTTTGTGCCGTCAAACACAGATCTCCAATATACTCTCTCGAAGTGTCTAGTAGTCCGATCAATTTGTACGATGAATAAAATAAAAAACGTAAACGGACGACTATCGGACGCCTAGCAACAGCCAATATTGATTTTCCAAAAAGTCGTCGACGCCTGACGTCGGCTCGGAAGCAGCAGCATACATTTTCATAGTGGCCAGTTTCGCCGCATCGGGTTTCGGCCGCAGACAGTAGTGCGTGTTTATCGCCTCGGCCGCGATCTCTGGAAGTCTACCTTAAAGCTGGCATAGACATAACACCATTACTTTATTATTATAATTTTTATATTTACATATTTATCACTAGCTCGACGGTGAAGGAAAACATCGTGAGGAAACCCGCAGGTCTCAGAATTAATTCTGAGACATGTGTAAAATAGACCCGGTCCGGCGATGGGCTCACCACCTATCACGTTTAGGGGTCCAATGTATCTCGTGAAATGTGGGTATATCCAGTAATGGAATACCTCTGCCTACCCCCTCGGGGATAAAAAAAAAAAAAGGCGTGAGATTATATTATTTATATTATAATTTTTATAGAATATTATTATTACCTATAAATTGGTGGATAAAACTATTTTAACAGCATTAACAATAAAGTAACATATGAAGGACGTCTTTTTGAACCCTTTTTCCTCGTTGAGCAGTAATAGCCCGGACGGTTAAAGAGCCGGTCGAAAATCAGTGAGGCTCGGGTTCGAATCCTGGCATGTACCAATGAGTTTTTCAAAAACTTACGTACATATTCATCACTAGCTCGACGGTGAAGGAAAACATCGTAAGGAAACCCGCAGGTCTCAGAATTAATTCTGAGACATGTGTAAATAGACCCGGTCCGGCGATGGGCTCACCACCTATCACGTTTAGGGGTCCAATGTATCTCGTGAAATGTGGGTATATCCAGTAATGGATGACCTCTGCCTGCCCACTCGGGGATGAAAGGCGTGAGATTATTTATTTTTTTATTTATTTTTTTCCTCGTTTCGTACTAAATAATATCGCATAAGCTCGTGTGCCGCCATTGACGTCACCTTACCCGGCACACGCGCTACCCTAATCCTCGCGTTTACTTACCATACACACGAAAAAGGAATCGACTCCCTGACTGAACTGACCACGACACCACACAAACATAACTCGACGCTCCTTTAACATTTACTAAGAAGAAAATTGAAACCGTCAAATTATTAACGAATCGTTGCAAAACTTAGGAATTAAGTGGGTCAGAACAGTTCCTCAGTCGATTCAGTGAATAAACAATGATAGGAGATACGATCTCGTAAAGTTGGCCGCTCTTAAATTCATGTTGAACAAAACGTGAAGTCGGACAACTTTGAGCAGACGGGTTTGGCAAAATAATAGAGCTGATACTTATCTAGAGAATTGATTCTCTAGTTTGAATGGGTGGGAAAAATCGTAAGGCGACTCCAGATTTACTGACTCTTAGAAACAGCCGGATTACCCGACTCTGCAAAGGCACAGCGGGAGATGGAGCTGCGAGTAGCCCTCTATGTTTTATGTTAAGGGTTTTGGTTTCCGCACTTAGTCCTTAGATTGGACTATTCTAACTGATCGTGCGAGAAGTCCTATCGGAGGCCTCTCTCTCCAACTGCGGCTTAATGTGGGACACTAATGGAAATTTCCATTTCGATTATCTTCCTTATGGGAACTACTTTTCCCTTAACGATTCCGTAAAGGTACTTTACTGTATCCGTCAGTGCGGAAGCCGATCGTTTCGCTTTAACGGCCGCCTGTTTCACAAATTTTAGAATCATTGTAGTGGATCGGTGAATCAATACGAAGTTTACTTAACCCCAGTTCAGGGGTGCCGTAATGAAGTAACAGGCTCGTACCAGGCGAGAGCGGCCCCGGCTGCCGGTACCAAGACGAACGTAGCAATGATTTGGCCTTGCGCAACCCGGGACTCTCGACAAATAGAATTGGCCACTCGCGTGCGGCCCGCGAGACACAAACGACAAACGCCACGGAATTGCGTCTACATTTGAAGCTCCACATAAATTCTCATTTCTTTCTTGACGTTTTTGATACCCGCCCGCGGTATGTCGATGAAAGCTTTGTGACAAAAAATACAGGATATTTGATTTAGATTCAGAATATAGAGTTCATATTTTTCTCGTACTGTACATAGATGTAATACACACCTACACCTACACAGATCTTCAATGTCTTCTCAAGTGTTCACTCAAAACCAATTTCCCTTTAATCAACAAAATTTATAATCAATTTACAGATAGCTTTTGAAATTCCGAGAACTGTCACCGAGGACGCAATTAATGAATAACTCTAACTAACTAATGAATAGCGAAAAGTACTGAAAGGAGTCTCGGGACAGATTTTGATAAAAACTAAAACTACATCTCTGGATTTTTTGAAAAATCTGTATTCCTACGCAGGAATCGAACACGTTGATTTGTGTCATTTCTTCCATGAATTCGATCCTTATTAGTGACACTATAGAATGGTGTAATAATACAGAGTATGTGTTTTTTTTACAAAATCAACGGGTTCTATTCCTGGCTAGGTAAATTGATTTTTCAAAAATCCTAAGATGCAGTTTTAGTTTTCGTCAAAATCGAGACCGATACTCCTTTGAGTACTTTTCGCTATTCCTCATAGTTTCTGATTTAGCCTACCACGTCCACTTGAATTCTCCCTGTATACTATCCGGGCTCTATAAAAACAGCGGTATTGAATTACATCGATCACAGACGAAAGCATCCTCCAACTCCGAAGTTAATTAAGTGTAAATAGAGGCCGGCTGGCCCGGCGGTCCGGTTGCCATGGCGACGGCGATGTTCCCTTCGTGACCACTAGCTGACCTCTGAGCTCTGGAGGCTCGCGGCCTTCAGTTAAATACGAAATTGTAGTCGCTAGAGGTTCAATGTACAGGCTGTTTCATATTAATTGTGTCGACGTTGCGGCTCGTAATTCCGATCTGTAATGAATGTTCGCGCTCAACTCAGCCGGCGCACTCATCCGTGCCTTAAAGTGAAACACGACAGCGTTTTAGCGAAACCCAATAAAATCGGAGTCGAGGAAACGGCAACAGGCCTAAGCGCGGCTCGCTGGGCAGCAGGTGGGCCGCTCCTCGCACGAATGGTGCAGACCAAAAGACAGTGACTGATTTAGTGAAGGACTGCCGGACAACCAAGAGATTTGACATTTTGATAAAATTCTTCTTAGAGTCTTCTACCGAGTCTTACGTACTATGATGTCGTTTTCTAAGTACTTTTCAAAAGAAATAAAATAACAAATGTTTCATTATTTTTTTAAATTCATCTTTAAAGGGCGTGAACAGGCTTTTGGGAAAATTATGGCCTATGTTACTCTTAGAAAAGTATGCTTTAGATTGTTTCAATACTTTTGGAGTCCATTAATCAAACAAACATACTTAAAACAAGTCTTCACTATTTATAATATTAGTGTAGATGTCGATTACTGTAGGTATGAACTGATACAAGATATGGCTCATGCTCACAAGCAATTCATAAGGAATAATAACCAAAAATGTTTACAGATCTTATTTTTCCTCGTCGAGAAAACGTTGAGCTAACCTCGAGCGCGTGCGTGTCATGTGCGTGTCGTGTGCGTGTCGTGTGCGTGGCGTGTGCGTGGCGCTGCCTCAGTCGCGCCATTGAGCCATCAACTCCGGCATTCAGCTTCATTCCGCTCGAAGTGCTCAGTTCATTAACCGCGCCGATGTCAGCTTTGAGAAATGTAATTAATTTGAGAGATCGATACCAGCATCAGATAGATACTAAGTAAATGCTTTGCAAGATACATTTTTAAGATTCTTTACGTAACGGAATAGTTCGAGCATAACGTACCTATCGCTATTTGTACGAGTATGCAATGAGTGAAGCTCTGTAAATGGCTGTATTTCTTGTTTCAATTTATAAGTTAAAAGTCGTATGTTGCTGTTTAACTCCAATAAATAAATAAATAAATATACTGTCTGATACAAGCTATTGGTTTTGCACTTTCGATGTAAATAAATAAAAGGTATTTAACTACGTAACAATCTGTCTGTAGCGGGCGGTCGGCCTGTGAAGCCAGAGTAGAGTCCGTGGACGTAAAGGGTGAAATAGCTAACGTCCGAACAAAGACGTTACATTATATGGGTTCCGGAATTCATGTTCTTGTGCCGGCTTTGCTTTTAATAACATGTGTTTAAAATTCTGTAGTCCAACCTCCACTCGCCAGCGAAAAGCGGAGGCTGCGATAATTCAAATTGGTCCAGGCGCTAAAATATGCGAGCCGTCATTTGAATAAATTGACGGCCCCGAGGCCCGGCGACTGGCACGATACCGAAACGATATTAATATAATGAATATTCCTTGCCAACGATAAAGCCTACTTAAGATTCCAAAAGCTTTCTGAAAATGTGTACACTCTCATTCGAATGCTATCGAAATTGACATCGGTATTCGTACGAGGCTCGGGGCAAATGATGTTGAGTGGTACCTAAGCCGCGACTGCTCCATTCCGCGAAATCAAATAAAGGAATAACAATACCTTATACGTATATATATGTAATAATAATAGTCGACCGGAGCTTCATCTGTGCCCCGAAGACAGCTTTGTCACTCGGTCGTAAAATATTTGTGTGATTCGGCAGCCGTCCAAGTAGTGCGCCCGCCCGCGGCCGCGGCCTTCATCTGTGCCGTTAAGCTGAAATATCGCTTCATTATTTATATTAATTTGCGTCCTTTAGCGGCCGCTTTAGCTGCAATTACGACGTACTCTGTTGGTGCGCCAAAGATCGAGTGTGTTTGTGAGAGAAAGAGCAGCCGCCTCTGATTTATGCTTCGCGCTCTCATCGGCAAAAATAGATCCATATATTTAACGGGGGAGATCGAACGCTCCCCCTTTAGGATATATTTTTACCTTTCATCGTTATTTTGTCGCAGTTCACTCTAATGGAGTGATAATAATAATAATACTCCTATTTGTGGTGGTATGGTAACAGACATGAGGAAGGAGTGTGGCGCAGTGCAGCTGCATTATGCATCAGCTGTTCGCGGAGACGCCGCCGCGTCGCTGGTTTATGTCTCACTCAGGATCTCACATTCTATACTGTAGATAATAAAGGACACAGAACGAGTGTAGCAAATACTCTTAGTATGTCCTTACTTACTATGTATGACCCATATAAACAATTTGCATTAAAGAAACCAGTCGACGACTAGAGAGCATCAGCATGATCCTAATCGCCCGATAAGCTCGACGCTGCAATATTCGAAGGTCCCGCGCCGGTTAATGCGGTTAGGTGAGGCCGCCGGCGACGTAATGGCGTTATCGCTCAGCTTAGCCGCGCCGTTGGCTATTAAATTAAACGCGCTCCTGTCACTAGTTCGCAGAAACTCTGCCTCCGATACTCGGAATAACATTGAATAAAATTGACACTCTTTCGTAATGTCAAAAATACTATGATAAAATTTCACGCACAAGAACCGATATAAAATACTGAAAGTAACACACATAGGTATGAAGTCGGTCGCCCACTATCACGCCGCGTTATTTATGAACAACAATGAGCGGCGCCTCCTCGAGCACTGCGCCCGACCACTCCAGGTGACTATAAAAATAATGTATGATCCAGTAAATATTCCACTGTGAACTTTTTATTATATTTTCGCCTTCAATTATTCGGCTGTTACGGATCGCGTGGCACCTTCGCCGAGGAGCGGGATTCGCTCGCCACGGCGCACCTTTTCAACCGACTTCAAAAATGGAATAGGTTCTCAATTCTACTGTACGTTTTTTTTATGCTTGTTACCTCAGAACTTCGAATTGGTGAACCGATGTTAATGATTCTTTTGTTATTTGAAAGCTGGTTTCCGTGTGGTCCCATTTCAATTTGATCCAGTTCTGACAATGACATCTGTGAGAAAACCATATAAATTGAAGTATTTGATCATATTTTTTGAGTTCTATGTTATAAAACAGGACGTTTTACCTTAACCGAAATAGCTGGTTATGTAGAAGTTATTAAAATGCTGCGCCCCTCCCGCGGGAAATATGTTCGGATGAATATGTGATGCGATGTGCATATTCCGGGAAACGATTTTACGAGCGCGTCACGCAGCGCGGTACTACCTGTAATTAAAATCCAATAATAGTCGGATACGTCAAAAGATGATATCGTGATTCAGTTTGATACTCACTGTCAATTGAACAACCGAACTGCAGCAGAATGGCCCGCAGCCGCGCCAGTGATCTGCGCAGCTGTTCCAGGCTAGGAATTGTGAGGCGATTACTTCTCGCGGCCGATTTATGTCCCCTATAAAGTGCCCGAAGTTTCTGCTTCGAACAAGTCGCACGCTCCGAGATACAGGGAGCGCCAGAGCTGTCGAAGCGTTAAATCTTTGTGAACTCGCCAAGTTGGTCGCGGCGCGGCCCGCACCTGAGCGAGGCGCCGCTAATGAATGCCGCGGCGCCGCTACCAACTTCGGCACCAAGTTAAATGGATATAGTTTTCACTCGGCGCGGTTTTCATTATGCGAGTTTCCGAGCAGATAGTTCGGGGAGTCGATAACGCAGGCTGCAGGAGGAGTGCAGCGAGCCATGGTCGACTCCTTCCAGCCGCACTGGCTGGCTGCCTTCGGACGAAAAGACTTTTATGATATAAAAGGGGGCAAACGAGCAGACGGGTCACCTGATGGTAAGTGACGTCCGTCGCTCATGGACACCTGCAACTCAAGAGTCACAGCTGCGTTGCCGACCTTTGAGGTGGGAGTAGGGGGAGGGGAGGGGAGGGGAGGGGAAGGGGGAATTGGGGCCTCCGGTTACCTCACTCACTCAACGTTTTCTGTGAGGCCGTGGTATCACCGCGGTCGAGCTGGCCCAAGCGTGCCGAAGCATGGCTCTCCCACGTTCTCCTCACTTCCGCTGAGTTTGTTGAATAAATATTGTTGAATCATTATAATATAATGTAAAGTACTGCGAGCAACCGCGCTTAGCAGGGGTGCCGGAGGCGCTGGGGATTGAAGGTGGAGGAGGGGGCGGCAATTAGCGGCGCGCTCCCCAATTATATTTTTATTCTCGCCGCGTGCCTGGCCGAGCTTATTATTTTTCCAATTCCAGTTTCCTAGTGTCGGAACTTCGTAACCCGATTAAAACTGTGTTGAGGAGTCGCGCCCGGAGGAGGGAAAAAACTCTGTCCCAGAACAAGCGTTAATTTCTTCGTTCGTTCGTTTTTGCGGCGAGTCCCGGTGGGCTGCAGAGTGGCGCACGTATTTCAGTCTGCAGCTCGGAGGTCCGGGGCGAGAAAAGAAATCAATCGCAACTGGACTCGGGTTGCATTTATTTCTACACACCACGGCTCCTCTGTTTTTAAGCTATTGCATAGCTTCTATCGCGGGCCTTGAGCGCGGGGACCGAATCCAGAAATTCCGTAACGAAAAAACCTCACGCTCTCCCCACTCCGACGGGCACGGAGGTGTGGCTTAAAGGCCGTGCATTGTATAAAATAAAATAAAGTGAAGTAAAGTAAAGTAAAGTAAAGTAAAGTAAAGTAAAGTAAAGTAAAGTAAAGTAAAGTAAAGTAAAGTAAAGTAAAGTAAAGTAAAGTAAAGTAAAGTAAAGTAAAGTAAAGTAAAGTAAAGTAAAGTAAAGTAAAGTAAAGTAAAGTAAAGTAAAGTAAAGTAAAGTAAAGTAAAGTAAAGTAAAGTAAAGTAAAGTAAAGTAAAGTAAAGTAAAGTAAAGTAAAGTAAAGTAAAGTAAAGTAAAGTAAAGTAAAGTAAAGTAAAGTAAAGTAAAGTAAAGTAAAGTAAAGTAAAGTAAAGTAAAGTAAAGTAAAGTAAAGTAAAGTAAAATAAAGTAAAGTAAGTCGAAGTCGAAGTCGAAGTCGAAAGTCGAAAGTCGAAAGTCGAAAGCCGAAAGCCGAAAGCCGAAAGTCGAAAGTCGAAAGTCGAAAGTCGAAAGTCGAAAGTCGAAAGTCGAAAGTCGAAAGTCGAAAGTCGAAAGTCGAAAGTCGAAAGTCGAAAGTCGAAAGTCGAAAGTCGAAAGTCGAAAGTCGAAAGTCGAAAGTCGAAAGTCGAGTTGGAGTCGGAGTCGGAGTCGAGTCGAGTCGAGTCGAGTCGAATCGAATCGAATCAAATGAAATGAAATGAAATAGTCAGACCAACCAAGACAGTCAACTTTATATTTTACAATTTATCTTCAAAGAATTCTTTAATATTATAATAACCATAATAACTCTTATTTATTAGAAAAGCTTTTAATTGATTTTTGAATACAATAATTTTATTCATAATACAATAATTCAAGGTTTAGTCAAAGTCAAAATGTTTTAGGCTCAACTCACACCGAAAGAGCGGCGAAGGTCAGCGAAGCGCAGCGACCCGCTCGGTAGAGAAGGCGCGCGGATTCCCACTCGTCCCTACCAATCGGAGTTCCGATCGGCGGACTGGGAACAACCCGTTTCTTTCGGCAGTCTTGTTGATATTTTTTTTATTATTATTATTTTTTACCTACATGTTGTGTTTCCCTGTAATAATAATAATAATTAAATTTATATGTGGAGACTTTTCATTAACAATGTTGATATTCACAGTATCTTTATATTTATAAATGTAATTAGTTCTGTAAGTTTTCCTAAAACAAATAAATAAATAGGGCTTACACTCTGTATTTTTATGCCTTTCCTTCCCCCTTTATAATCTGTTGGTAACCCAAATAAATCCCAGTGCTTAGCGTAGCACGTAGCGCTTAGCGTATCACGTAGCGCGTCGCGTAGTACGTAGCGGAGAAAGTAGCTCGTAGCTGTTTGCGTAGCACATTGCTTCTACCGGTCGGCGTAGCACGTAATTAGCAGTATAGCACGTAGCTCATAGCTCATAGCTTTTAGCGTAACACGAAGTTTTCAGAATGGAACGTTGCACGTAGCTCCCAGCATATAACGTAGCGCTTAGCGTAGCACGTAGATCTTGGAATAGAACATAGCACGTTGAGCTTAGCGTAAAGTAGCATACCGCTCACTTGCTGTTGTATTCACACGTAATAGATTTATTAAAATACCCTGTATTTTTAAGTTTCCACAACGCACCTTCAAAGCAAAACAACACGGCCAGTTGACTCCAGCCCTTACAACATGTCACAGGCAGAACTTAATCGGTCGCTTGTCAACTAATGAAATGGCATTTTATCAGCGGACCGCTGAATGTGCGCATTTCAAAGAGCTTAGAGAAATAAAAATAAACAAGCTCGTAATGGGTGGTGTGGGTAAAAAGAAAATCAAATTTCACTTTGCAAAAGACGTCTTGAGTGAGTAGCATTACGGCGGAGCTCTGCCACGCGCCGCCGCGCCCTCTCGCGCCGAATTAAACCAAAACAGATTTTGTCTCGCGAAAAATATACTCTCCGAGAAACATTTATCGCTGCGCATTATTTATGGAGGACAAACAAGGGGCTCCGGCGTGACTTTGGAGCGACTTCGCCGCGCGAGAGTGAGTGCCGGCTTAAGGTGGAGCCAGACTATTGTTTAATGAGGTTGTCTGCAGTCGCGGCTTCAAGGTGAGCTATACAATGCTTGTTTTGCTAAACGAAATACTTGAGCAAGTTAGTCCGAGGCGGAGAGCGCGGGGTGGAAATTAACAATCAAAACGAGTCGAGTGCTGCGCTCTATTTCACTAATTAGTTATTTTTTTTGTCCCGTGACACTCCCCCCACTCGGCGCGATCGCCTGCGGAGATATAGAAGAAGAGAAAGACTAATTTCTAATGCAAATTCTTTCTTGTATGTATGCAAATTATTTTGCTTATTTCGCATTATTTGATTCAATCATTAGTAAAACTAGAAGGACGAAACGGTGACCCGTAACAGTCGTGTGGAATACTCTCATGCCTGCTAAGGAGGCAGCACGTCAGAACGCGGCATGAGACCTTGGGACATCGCGTCCAGCACCGCGACATTCCCGCCTCACTACACTGACAGATAAATCGGCGACATTCACTCCGCAGAATTATAATACAATAAATCGGCTATCCTCCTTTCTTATTCCTCGCGCCTCGGCTGACCTCCGCCGGCGGAGGCGCGCCTGTTCCCGAGTACTTGTGACGCCTCCATCAGTTAAGCGAAGATTAACGTTCCACAATTCAGCTAAGCCTCGTGTTGTCAGGCATAAACGAGTAACGATCGGCGTAAGTCGCTGCTCGCTGAGATTAATTCTGTGCGATACACGATAATATGAAGCCAGCGGAAACTTAAACCGGCTGAGCCGCGCTGAAAGAGGATCCCGCCGCACTACAGCCCACACAAATCAGGCCACGCGTGAAACGACTTGTTGTATCCCCTAATAATGTCTTTCCCTGGTGAACCGTGTAATAAGACCGGGTTGGGGGCTGCGGCCACAGTCAAATAACGTGTCTTAGGAAAGGTACTTCAAAAGGAAAGGCGAGTTCTTTCGTTGTAATTATCTACCTAGTTTTATGTTAAGGTGCCTCGTGAAATTTTATTCTAAATAACATAACAATAACGGTGGGCTCACAATTAATGTGTGAGGAAATACTCTTACCATTAGTTCAGCAATGGACCACTAAGGGTTGATGACAAAACTGTCACAGCCACAGCATTTGTACTGTGAATTTTCATTTACTTGTTGTTTGTTGAGGATGTTCAGTAAATAAACCATTAAAAGGTTTCCCTCTCCGGTCGCCGCGTCGCTGCTGCCGTAATTGAGCTGCAAAAGCATTCCTTCCGAAACACAAGCAAGGAGCCAAACTTTTTAGCGTTATGATTTCTCCGGCAGATTACCTCATTCCAGGAAACAAACAGAGGCGGGCTCCACCATTATGCAGTTTCCCACGGAGCTGGATATAATTTATTCGGGAAACGATATTTTTCGCTATGAAAGTTCCCGGAAACCTCCTAGCCATAATTCGTGTTCCGCGAGAGTGAGCGGCCCCTCGCGGGAGGGAGGTGCGTCGAAGGACCAGCTGATAACCTAGGCTACGCGCATTGCGTCATCATACATAGATTTCGATAAGTGCGCCTAGTAAGAACACGTAATAATAAATCTATACTAATATTATAAAGCTGAAAGTTTGTTTGTTTGTTGTTTGTTTGAACGCGCTAATCTCCGAAACTACTGGTTCGAATTGAATAATTCTTTTTGTGTTGGATAGTCCAGTTATCGAGGAAGGCTATAGGCTATATAACATCACGCTACGACCAATAGGAGCAAAGATATAGTGGTAAATGTGTAAAAAACGGGAGAAATTATTTCATCTTACGGGAACTACGCGGGTGAAACCGCGCAGAACCGCTAGTAATACATACGAGGCGAATAGAACGTAGCTCCTCACGCGATGTCTCACATAAGCTTGATTGCTGGCTTGTTGGTAAATATTTTCAGCTACAAATAGCACAGCAAACAATCGAAATTGATTAAAAAGGTCCCTAAAACTTTGAAGAAAATAATATTTCAGTGTACCTAATCCATCAGTGTTATTCCGAGTTTTGGTGAGCTAATGGAACTAGCGCCAGCGCGCACGCGACTCGGCCCGCACGCCACCCACGGCCTTGGGCACCCGGAAAGCCTCCAGAATTAGGTTCCTAGCCTCGCTCTTATCAGCGTAGAAGGCACTTCCATTTCTTTGAAATTATGATTATTGTTAACCAAATTCAGTACCTATCAGATTCATATTTACCTCGCAATAAAATGTCTTGGGGTTGAAAGTATCGTTGTCTTCTTAGCGATTGACGGCGTCGTTTCAAGGCAAAAAGTTGTAAAGCAGGTGGAATTGCGCCCCCTTGGCGCTTATGTATCGTAGAACATGCATTGTCCCGGGCACCAGCGCGAGGTTAGAGGGGGGACACTCATCACGCTGCATATGCATGCGAAGGTTTTCAATGAATACGGGCCGCATAGTAACGCCGCGTCAAAAGGTACTTGTGCCGGTATTAAATAGGAGCCGTCGGAGCGCAGCTCTATTCAGATGCAAACTGTGAGTCCTACGTGTATGTACCACGTAGAAGTTATATAAAACTGAATAAAGTCGGTGAGCTAAGTCTGACGAGGTGGCGAAATTATAATTCCCAAGTGTGGTTAAACTGTTTGTGTCCTGTAGGCGAGTCGTCCTTCGCCGCTTCTGCGGTTGAAGCGGGACCGAGGCACAGCTCCGAGCCGCCGCACTGCCCGTCCATATAGATTCCGCTACACACACAACTCGGGCTTCTAGAAGCTTCTCGGAATTTCTTTGTAATGTCTTTGACTACTACTTTAAAAGTAGTAGCTACTTAGTAGTTAAATATTATCTTTGCCCTATTATATTTAAATCTCTTTGATTTACGGTGAATCAGGCGGGCAATATTCTACATTTTTTTAAGTGGATTCATACATTGCTGAATTTAACAATGATTGCTACAATTAGTGATTAACAATAGACTGCTTGCTACAATACAGTTTCAACATATTCATTTTGATCTCAGTCACATTAGTATATCAACTAACCAAAAAGTAGAAATAAATAAGACGAACTAACGACACATAAAATCGAGTACCATCGCCACGATCCGACCTTGTCACCTGCCCGATGTAACACCCAACTTTTCCTTCATGTTTTACTATTCAAGCGACTTCTCGGGGTTTTTCAAAGCGTGTCGCATCTGTTCCAGCCCGGGGCTCCTCGCGTGTGCCTGGGGCGCATGAGGCGGCTCGGCCGAGGCGAGGCGAGGTGCTGAGTCAATCAGCGCAGCGCATTAGCATAACGAGCCCCTGCCCTGACGAGTTATCTGCCGTTCCTTTTCGTATGATTCATGCGCGGCTTCCGGCCCTATTGCAGTCATAAATTTCACAAGTTTCTTTTTCTCAGCCCTTCGTCGCCGACAGCGATTTCCTTCCTTAATCAGTGGTTACGAACTTTGCTATTTTTGTGGGAAAGTTTCCTAATTTTAGGAAGTCCCAACCGCAAAATACTTTCGTGGCAGAATAACGTTATTACGAATTTAATTTTATTTTGGTCGCTCTCCTCTTAGCTGGCGCGTGATTCTCAAATTCTTCCGGAAACTGTCTAGTAATTGCCAAACTTTTTTCGCTCAGATTTGTTAAATCATCTCTTTATAAAAAAAAGCCAGAAATGCTGTAAAAATTAAATTGATGATGATGATTATCCATCAATATGATGAAAACTCCTGAGATGTCACACTATCCAATTTACATTATGAATAGAGTCGGGTGGCGTGGTTTCAGCAGATTTGCGGAATGAAAACTGTAAGTTAGTCTAATAACTTTAATACTAAACTGATACAATAATGGTAGCCTGTCAAAGTTGATGTTGACGAAGCTCCGGATACACGTCGCCAAGAAACATAATATTACGTCTTGTAACACACGCGGCGCGAGATATTCCTAGGAGCATCTATTGCGAGTACATCACGCTGCAAGCTCGGGGGTGTCATGTCAGCGCGCGACGTTTCTATCTCGACTTGTTTAAACTCACAACTTTTCGTTTCGCATGTTTTAACTTATTGTTGGAGCTGTTAGGTTTATCATCATTACTCGACTTTAACGAGCAAAACACACTCCGCTGAGCACAAGTTGGGTAATTCCAGCAGGCTACTCTTTCTAGATGTCTTTGTAAAACTGTAAAGAGACCGTAAACAAAGTAATTTCAACGTCCCTAAACCAATCAATGCAGTAACCAGAACTCGCCAAAAAATGTAGTTATAGAATTTAATAGAGTACGAATTGACTTTCAATTGACAGGAATTATGCGGGCGGGGGGATGGGGGGGGCGCAATTAAAATGCATGAAGCGGGCGAAAGAACTGGGATCAAGTTGCTGGCGCCTGCGAGCCGGAAGTGGCGGCAGGTGGCGGAGGCGGAGGCGAAGGCACGCCGCGCGCCGTTTGTTTCGTTTTAATTACCTACCAGACCGGGATTACCAGCCAGCCAGGCTCCTGCGCGGGCAATTATAACACCGTTGATTAAAATTATGCTTCCGTTCCGTAACAATCTTTTCAACACACTTGCTTATAAAGTGGCTCTAATTTCACTGCATTTAAGCACATAATGACACCTGTAATCAATCTGTGACTTTTTATTGCTAGTATTCAAAAGTGAGTTATAGATTTTTTTTCAATTTAATTGGTTGAGTTGCTTTGTTCTTAAAAAAGTTTCGATACAAAAAAGATAGTGTTCAATAGTACAAATAAATTAGTATACCTATTGCTTGCTCATTTAATACAACTTCGTATTTAAATAAATAATTTCAACTTGTACGTGATCAATAAACAAGACTTTTACTCAAATATAAATTTTGTTTTCTCTGTAAAAACTTTAAATTCCCCATTTTGAACGTGGCTATAACACTATCCGGGACAAACCAAAAAAAGAAACCTCATTCTTTTATGTATTATATTCTATGGCCGATCGCCATTGTTAGATGCGCGCGCATAGGAATACTAATTAATTTTCCCCGCCATTAAGAAAAATTATTATTTTAAAATTATTTTTATGTATTATTTCTTCACAAGAGTGTTGAAAAACGTCGTATGATACAAGTGTGTATTGATGATTACCGTCCTCGGCTCTCATAGGGTGCTTAAGCGGTAATCACCACCATTACACACTTGTACTATAATGTACTATTAGGTATATATTAGCCCAGCGAGCGTCACCTACTGTCCGACCGCAAAGCACCCTGTTAATTCTTGTTGCTTTTCTACAATATTGTAGGTGCGACTTACTTTACGTAAGTGTGTACCTACTTACATAAACTCGTAGCAAATGTGGTAGACAACACAGTCCATGAAGTTTCGCAACAAAAATGGCGGTTCTTATACTAAAAATTTACTGTCAGTGTTTTATGAACGAACGCCGAAAGGGAAGAGTCTGCGAGACCGATTCTTATAAGAAATGTTGCTCGTAAAATAGCGGACATGAAATAATTTATGTATTGGCCGTATATTGGCCTTAGTTGGAGTGACCGTAAAATCCCGAAACAATCTCAATGCCGAACGTTGGCAGAACATTATTGGAGAGCGAAGAGCAGGCGCCGTAACCGGAACATAACCGAATAAACACAGCGCCGCGGGATTCTGCTTTACATAATAATATATCTGTGTTGAGATGTGTAGATCTTTATTCTTGTCTCTCAGAACTCATATGTCGTTTCAATAACCGTACAACGAATTTTCAGTTCGCTAACCACACATTCTTAACATTTTTGAGTTTGACTATCGTCTTCGAAACCTGAACCAGTCTGCGAGTCTTATAGCTCATACCAGCGCGGGTCTGAGCCAACTAACAACTACGAGAATTTAAAACTAGCTGGATCTCTGCTGTAGTAAAGTTCAGTGTTATGTTATTATTGCGGAAACAATAACAGCGGAGGCAGCACCTGCAGACCAGCACGCGGGCGCGCTGCCAAATGTATTTTTCTACACGGAACATCGGTCTACGGCCCGCGCGAGTGAGATCCCCTGCCACCGGCTTAGCCAGAGTTTCACCTCGTTCTACTAAAGTGACTTAATTAAAACAAAGGCCCGCGCTAAATGGGCTGCTTAATTACGTGCAGACAACTCTTTAGTTAAATGTACAAGTGAGTTATCAACTGAGCGGAGGCGCGACCGCAGGCTGCGGGCGGCGCCGCTAATGAGACGCAAACACGCCGCGCGGCTGCACAGGGGTGAGCAGGTACACAACACAACGCACGGGGGAGGGGCAGGAGGGCAGCTATGACTTTACTCCGAGTGCACACGCACTGAGCACGAGGCAATACTGGAGTGTTGCTTACCGAAAATTGTAGCGTTATGTAGGAATAGCAAAACAAGCGATGGAAGCAGCCGGCAGGGGGCGAAAGAGGCGGGGAGGGGGGACTCGTAAAACTTCGCGCACGACAAACAACAACTGACGAATTGCTGGCAGAAGCACGACGCCGACAAACTGGGACAAAACAACGTTTGACTCCCTTTATAATTAAATTAGTTTGAAAACTGTTATAAAAGACTGTCCATTTAATCTTCGGCTTTTACAATTCACAGGAGGATTAATCTGCTCCGCTCATCACATTCTCATTACTATATTAGGTGAGTATATTATGGAGTTTATTTACTGCTCTACGATCACATAAGGTTACTAAACAAATATTATACCTGCTTACATATAATACATATAATTCAGTCGCGCTGTCTGCACCTCCATATTCGTTAGGTGAATTGTAAATTATAAGACCTTGAACATTTTGCTTGTTAATGCAGTTTGCCGTGCTTTACAATATAGAACTCTGGAGAGCGGCCGCTGCCGAGCGAGCGCATTACGGCCATAATCGGATTTGCAAATGAACCGCTATTTTCCCCCATTGTTCGGTGCGCAATTAACCGAATAAATTGGTCGCGCTATAGCCGCGCGATACATCGCCCCGATCGCCGACCTTTGTTCTCGTATCCGCGCTCATCTCGCAGATCCTTCTTTGTGTTCAGCGAGAAATATGTACGGAGATGTAATCAGGCGTGGCGGGAGGCGCGATCCTTGCGCTCATCAGCGCGCTCGTTAGAGATAAGCGCGATTTACGGGATTCAATCGGAACAGAGATGAGGACCGCTTACAGCTTATATACACGTAATAAATAAAAACAATTATTTTGCAAGCCGCATAAATACATAAAATTTGGTAGGTATGATAATTATTACAGTAACCGGCAAAACAATATGCCATAAAAACATAACTTGTAAAAAAAACAAGTCTCGCAAGTACCGTAAAAAGTTGTGAGATCCATGTAATACCAAGTCGGTTAATTTATTCAGTCCCTACTTAAGGGACCACCTGTCTTAAGTTATTACGTAATTAGCTAACCTAACAACATGTTATAGTGACCATATCAATATTAAAAATCTTTTATGTTTTAAGTAAACAGAATGACTTGAAACCTAACATAACAACAATAAATAAAACTATTTAGTCTACATTGGCTTGTGAATAAAATGTTGTAACATAAAAAAGAGTGTTGGTGTTAAGGGAGGTTGTTCCCGAGGCGAGCAAGAGCTCGGGAATTCGCGCCGTGCGCTTCCGGCTGGAGGCGCAAATAAGTTTTTATCTGCGCTGTGCTGGGCAGCGCCACAGAATAAAAAATAGTTAAAATGGCAGGGCAATAGTGGCATTGCAGTGCGCAACGCAAAGAGGACTAAGTGTTCTAAGAATCTCAGTTGAAGTTGTTTCTTTTCAAAAAAACTTGTAACAGTTATCATTTCTTGGAAAACTGTTGAATACAGCTCCGTCGAATGCATAACTTTCTATGGAACTACACGTCTTCATAATAATAATAATAATAATATATGCCCACTATAATACTAATAATAATATACGCCACGATCTCCACAGGTTTGGCGGAAATAGGTACATATTTGGAAATACCCTCTTTTCACCAGTGTGAACCCCTAACTGTGAAAGGTGCGAGTGGGCGATTCTGGTACGATTTTCTCACAATGATTTCCTCAACCGTAGTAAACGAGTATGAAGATTTAAAAAAAACTGGTAGGAATTCAAGAAAATGTTAAATAACAAAGGAATAGTAAAAAAAAATTCTTTAATGAATGTAATGAAATAGTAATTAGGATTTTTAGTGGTTCTTTTCTGCTGCATCCGCCAAGTGGGCAGTAAAATGGAATAGCCAGCATTTTAGCTTAATAGTTCAGCGGCGCGCGGTTTTATCTTTGCAAATGCCGCAATTGCCGGCCAACGCCCGCCACGCACTGGAGTAGTCACGTCGATAGGATAGCCTGCGCTACCGCTTAGAATTACATTCACCAGAAATTGTATTTGCCCTAAAAGTGGAAGCTAGCTACCATAATGACTTGTAAATTCTGTTTACAAGATAGTCCACTGCGTACAATTAGCTGACAACAAGGATCCCAATTCTAATGAAGCAACGCTGTCCCGGTCGGCAAACTCGGTCGGTCGACCCATGTGGCCCGACCTTGTTAATGAAACCAATTTGGTATGTACCCGATAATGCATTTAAAATAGGGTAATAACTAGTAGATACATTACCCTTGCGCGAGTAAACCTGGCGATAAATGTTACGCGACTATGTTACAAAGTCGGTCGAATAAATATCGAAAGCCTGTCAAGGCTGCCATACTCCACATTAAGCTGAAATGCACGCCTCAATACATCTCGGAAACATCCTCGTTACTGCCGACGGCAAAGAACGGAGGTGATCGACATTCGTAATGAATACAGACGGTTTCGCCGGCACGTGACTACCTGCCGAGGGGGGAGCTCTGAGCGCTGTAGACTCGCTACAATGGAGAAACGGGTCGGTTGCCTACAAACAGATAGGTTACGTTCAGAGCTAATTCGAGCGCGCTCAAGCCGCCGCTGTCATAATCGAGCCAGTTTTTGGGCGTAACAGCTGCACGTATATGTGTAGTTGTTTCGGCGCCATTCCGAAAGACGTTATGGGCAGCGCGCGGGAACAAACAAGAATGTCTTTATCAATGTAAACGGCGGCTGAGACGCGCTCGAGCACGACTTGCCGCGATAAAAACTTTGTTCACTTTGTTTTTATGATCACTTCGAGACCCTCCGAATGTCGGAAGACACAAACACGATACCATTGTATCGAGTTACAGTTACGATATTGCCGCAGAAGATCTACACATATTTGAAGAAGATAATAAGATAAAAAATCGGACTTCTTTAACATTACCATCCAATTCATGCTTTAAATAAAGCTCATCAAACCTAAACCAACACGGGAGACAATTCGTGGCATCGATAGGTACCGATCGAGGTTATATTTCGAGACATTAAAATTCCTCGGATAGATTTTCTAAAGTTCGTTGGACATGACATCATATTTTATAGGTAGGTAATTTGGTCTACAGAAATATGTGGGCACCAATATATTATCATAAGGTTTTTAGTCTGTATGTAGTCGTTTACAATTTATATCGTAGCTCAACGAGCAAATTGTTGCGAGGTACAGGTCTAACGCGCGGGAATGAAATACTCGCCTCCCGCGACTGCCTTCTTTCCCCAGGGATGAGCGGGTTTTGCGGAATACTTTTTAAGAATCCTAACATTGCACAGAGCAACATTTCAGCTCAGCGCCTGAGAGGTGTTAGAGATACAATATGGATACAATGCACCTTCGCTGTTCACATGCACGCGTAGTACCTATCCATAGGCCATAGCCAGAATCCAACATAGTCACCGAAGTAAACCGACTTTACAAAGTGCTATCGCAAGGCAAAGGTTGTAATTCATCATCAAACAAATCACATTTCCTTTTATTAGTGTGATTTATGATGGATACAGGAGTTCGCAAGTCTGCCGCCGTCGCCCCGCTGGAACATCGCAAACGCGGAACACATTTCATAAATTACCTCCGAGGCTTCAATGGGCCATCGACGGCGCTTGGCCTCTTTAATTTTATTATGCTTCCGTTAGACATTATGCCTTTGTTACTCTAATTCTAAAGCTTTTCCAGCTACAGAAAGGCACTAAAGTACGAACTCATTTCGCGGAAAGTTATGAAAGTGAAATTATGTAGATCCTACCTATTCACATATTTTATGTAACAACGAGGTTCTATTATTTACGTAGGATAGCCGGACTAGACTAAGTCACATCACATCCACTATTCTTAAGTTAGTACCTAAAATTAAAAAAAAATATGGTAGCACAATATTTTATTAACTATACCGGTTCTGCGCGATTTCACCTGCGTAGTTCCCGTTTTCGTGAGAATATGGGAATAAAATATAGCTTATGTTACTCAGGGATATTCTAGCGTTCCATTGGTGAAAGAATTTTAAAAATTGGTCCAGTATTTTTTGAGTTTATTTTTAACAAACATACAAAACACAAATCTTTCCTCTTTATAATATTACATGTTATTATCTGTTTACTTATCTGGATGGAGTTTGCATGAATGTCTTGTTCAGTCAGCATTAATTACTGAGTATAATTATCACTCCACCCGGCACGGCACAGCGCGCGAGGTGCATATAAGTAGGTGAGGTAATTTACTTCAGCATACAAACATTCTCGGCTCAAAGAGGCCGTGTCTCGTGCCGTGCCAGCCAGTCGCGAGTGGTTCCGCCCGGGGCTGAGTCCCGGCTTTTTGTATCACCCCCCCTCCTCCATCCCCCCCCTCCTCCATCCCCCCCCCCCCCCCTCTGCCGCCTCCTGATTACAGCGGCTTCAGACGGCGAGCGCTAAGCGGCACTACACTATTAGTGCTGCCCGCCTAAGTGCGAGCTGAGCACAGATGAATACGTCTAACCTAAGATTACTGCTGCTACGGTTACGTAAGTCTCTGTTCAAACTGCCTGTATTATTACGCGTTAGAACAAGGCGAACATTAGATGTTCAACAACTTATCTACTTATAAGTATCTACTTTCTAGTAAACAATAACTAAAATTCAAATATTCTCTCAACTAAATATTTCATATTCATAGGATAAGAAGTTAAGAGGCAAGGTGGTGAGTATAGCAAACGAAGAAGCACAGTGCAAACGGTATCTGTCGGAGGATAAGAGCGAGGCACGCTCTGAGTTCCGCAACTTTATGTTGGCGTTAGTTCCGCCGCGGAACTCGTCGAAAGATAGAAGTTATCGCATAAGTAATGAAGTTAAAGTTTAAGCCAACGTTTACCCCGCTTGAGCCTGGTGCCCCCTACTTCCCTACAACACTATAATAATTGAATTTGGCTGAGGTAACCTTCGACAAATACAGCGCGGAAACAACGTGGCGGTACAGGCACAATGTTTTGGGACCAACTCCCGACGGTTATTACGGGACCCTCTCTCGGAGTGACGACAAGTTTTGCTCTGAAAATTAATCGCAGGGGATTACCTTAAACACAGCTTACGTAAGTTGATATATTCCATGCTATGCGAGATAGCTGACAGGAAAGTGTATTACAAATTTACATAATGAATATTTACTAAACACCTGTTTTACGAGCACCCGGCGATATTGGGTATCTCAAGACCAGCTCGCCCTCGAGCCGCCATAACGCGACCTAGCTCGACAACAAACAAATTAGTAATACTGAAACTACTGAATTTGCATAGTCGCCGCTTCAATTTCCAAGGTAAATATTGCCTTTGGTTATGAAAATGTATGTTCGTTGAGGCATACAATTAGCGCACGTTTGCCTTCCCAGCTTCCGTCTGAGTACATTTCTTTGAGGCGCTGCGTGACTTGAGGAGTCCTTTGGGGAGCCGTCTGATACTAATCCTGCAGACGTCGCTAATCCAGTGCGGCCGCGGAAAGGGGGGGGGGGAGGGGGTCAAGGGATCAAAGGCCGGTAGCCGCTCCAGCACCGCTGGCCAGTACGAGGCCACGTTTCGGAGCAGAACTTCATAATTAAAAGAACCATTACAGTGCGACGTTTGCGAACGCTTTTCCAATTTCTTTTTATGTTGTTCAATTTAGAGAGGAAAACGATTGAATTGAGCCAGAAACTTTGCCCGATTTAATAGAATGGAGCTACATATAGACAGCTGTATGGCGAGACTGAAATGTGTTCAATGTTCGACGAGGTAATATGTTACGAAATAGAGCTCCCAGCGCAATTTATTGGCGCTCAACTTTATAATTTACTGCTTCGATTGGGTAATTAAGTGGTGTTCTTCCTCAGCTGGTTGCGGTAACTTTAATAGGTGCCGTTACTATTTGTGGAGGACTTTGGCATCATGGCAGCAAAAACAAAACCTGCAAAACTTTCCCCTGGAAGCTTAATTAAAACAATTCCCGTGTAGCACTCCGGCTCTCTGAACTTTCGTCTCATCGGGTCGACCTCTGGTTTTTATTCCGCATCCGGCGCTACAGCCTCACAAAGGATCTTTCTCAACTTCGCGCTTCAGTTCCGCACAAAAATGGGAATAATTAATTTATACGTCGTCGTAAAGATTAAAAGCTCCGAACAGTATTTAATAAATGGCGCAGTGATTGAATATTCATTCGCTATTGTTACTTATTAGGGAGCAGGTCACATCGCCTTTGCGGAGGGACGCTCATAACAAATCGCCCCTTTTGAACGTGATTCAATTGAGAAATCAACAGCGTGAAAACACAACGCGAGACACGTTTCGAAATGGAGCTACATTTGTATAAGCACGCGGCACTGGAGTGGGGCGGGTCCTAATGAGCACGAACCTGCGTGAATAGAAAAGAGTACAGCAAATGAAATTCCGTGCGCAGTGCCGCCCGGCGGACGATATGGCCGCGACCAGTTGTGAACACGCAAAATATGAGTGTCGATACTCTCAGCGACGTTTCATTTCGATGCTCCAATTAGTGTTGCGCATAGTTTTTACTACCTTCGACTTTTCAACTATATAGTAATATACTTGGTTTACGTGTAGTTCCAGAGAATTCAAAATCAAATAAGGTAAACATGAAGCGAAACAGTTGCATGCGCTTCTCGCAGTACAAGACAAAAGACAGAACATCACAGTTTTATGTTTTCAATTTATTTTTCAAGTCACCCGCCTGGCAACGGAAAATCCAAGTTCGCTGCTTCGCACTTCCGTGACGGGCGTAATCGCATCATTGTGCCCACCCGGCGAACCCAGCCCGCGACAATGCCGGGGCATAAATAAACAAACTTCTCTACTACAACACACACGGTGGCGGGTACCTCCTCGTGCGACTCGTCAGCTGTCACCAGCCCCAGCTCTTATGAGCTTATGCTCCCACGGTTAACATTACGAGCTGCTGTGTAAAACGTTACTCAGATAAAACTTATGCTCACAAAATTCAACATTTACAAAAATACGTTTGGAGTAATTTTATGCAAAGCCATTGTTTAAACATATCACCCAACACACTGCCCCTGGAACTTCTCCCACGTGCTCCTATTATAATTTATAGTCGACCGACGCTGGCCAGCGCTTATTGGAGTAAAATATTCACTTTTTATTATTTTAAAGGTATTGTTTGTGGTGCGGTGGCTATTGTAGTCCAAACTTTTAGCAACGGGCGAGCCGCGGCGCGCGAGGAATTAATACAAACGTCGCAGTTGGAACACGACCTCCTCCCCCACACTCCCTACAGTGACCGCACCTACACCTCAATCGTCTATGGGTCGTCCATCGAGACAGTTGTATTTTTGCAATTTTTATTTCAAAAAATATTTTTAAGCGTTTGTGGAGTGAAGTACACCCTCCATCCTATTCAGGATGGAGGAAGAGATCTTTCCTGATGATACACCATCATCGGGGTCGTCATCAGTTCGTGAGTTTTGCTTGAAAAGAGGGAATGAGTTATCTCCTAAGATTATGTTTGTGGATAATGAAATTGAGTCTAGTGAAAGTGAAGATGGTTACGAAACTGTGGTCAATAAAAAGAAGGTACGTCAAATAAAGAAACGGGAAGAGAAAGCATTAGGTAAACGAAATGTAGGCCCCAAAAAGCCGCCTTACAAATTCAGTCTTGACATATTTGGCACCTCTAGTTCTACCAACATTGACAACACCGAGTTTGAAAAGTTTGATTATAACACTAAAGAGACGGAAATCTCGAAAAATTCCAGCATCAAGGTAAAAGAGGTTTATTTTGAGGTTTGTGTTCGTTCATCCAAAGAGATGCCAAAACAGATGGCTTTTGCGCGAATGTTAAGAGATATGAATATTAAAAATATTTCTAGAATTATCCGGAAGTCAGACTTCAAAGTTATTATACGCTTTAGCACACAAGAAGATGCAAATACATTATTGCACCACAAAGATTTTTTTGAAAAAGGATATATTTGCGAGATGAATTCAGGAGAGGCAGTGTCTTATGGGATAGTGAAAGGTGTTGATTTAGACCTTGAGGAAACTGATCTCCAACAAATTTTTGAGTCCAATATATGTATCAAGTCTGTAAGGAGAATGAAAAGGCTCGAGTTAGGAAAATGGGTACCATGCGAGACAGTGCGCGTATGCTTCTATGGCTCACAGTTACCGGAATTTATATATGCCTATGGGTGTCGTTTTAGAGTTGGTAAGAATGTGTTCCAGGTAACGCAGTGTTCAGCCTGTTGGCAATTTGGTCATTTTATTAAATATTGTCCATTGAAGAAAACATTATGTCCGAAATGTGGTGGAAATCATGCCAATTGCACAGCGACAAAATTTACTTGTATAAATTGTAAAGGTCCCCATATGGCACTTGACAAAGAATGCCCTTGGTATTTGAGAGAAAAAGCTCTAAGGAAAATTATGAGTGTTTCAAATATTTCCTACAAAGAGGCTTATCAGACCTACCTACAGAACATAAAAGAAAAAGAGAACAATGTGAGACAGAGTATTTCATCTCGGAATGATAATTTGAACAGATATTCGGAGTTAGTGGTGGAGGAAGTTAATATTCAAGAACAGTCTGATAAACCTTCGAATTTTTGGACTCCAAATGAGGTTGCAAAGCCTAAACCAACTTTATCCAAGAAAAAATATAGCGTGAATGAGAGACTAAAATCTGCTTTTCAAGTATCAAATACAGAAAAAGAGGAACGTAACGATGAAACAGAGAGTGGTAACGATAAGAATGAGAAAGGAATAAAAGGAAGTATCGTCAGAATTTTTAAGAAAATTCAGGAAATATTTACATCAGAAGCGGCGTTTGAAGAGAAAATTAATATGATAATATGTACAGTTTTTGAAGAATTGAAGTTTTGGTTGAAGAAATGGTTAGGTAATGTGAATATTTTGGGAGAAGTGCTGAAACTTATTAATGGATAGGAACACCAGAACTGAAATTTCTATAAATATTCTTCAATGGAATTCACAAAGTATTAGGCCTAAGTTACTTAATTTTAGTGATCTTTTGGCTAAAGAAAAAATTCATTTGGCTTTAGTTAGCGAGACATGGTTAAGTTACCAAGAATCTATTAATGTAAGCGATTACAACATATTTAGAAAAGATAGAACTGATGCGTATGGTGGTGTTGCTATAATTTCTCATAAATCTATACGGGCTCGAATCAGTCCGATCTATTTATCTAATACTGACATCGAAGTAGTTCATGTTAAAGTACTTAATAGTTCAGATATTCATGATGTTTTGTCAATTTACTGTCCTTCTTCTGTACGGACTCAGCAGTCCGATTGGGAGGAGTTGTTTGCAATGTTTAAAGGTAAATGTATCATAGCTGGTGATTTTAATGGCCACCACAGTAATTGGTCAAATAGGTCCAATCCACGGGGTATACAAATATTTGATGCTGCTCTAGAAAACGGATTTGTTTCTCTTAATGATGGCATGCCGACAAGGTTGAAGTTAGTGAATGGGTTAGTACAAAAATCATCACCTGATATTACTTTTGTTTCTATAGATATTGCAATCAAATGTAAATGGTACGTGATGAATGAGCAGTTAGGTAGCGATCATTTATGTATTAAAATAGTTGTAAATTATATAGAGACAGTAGGTCATGTTAAAAAACGTAACTTCAAGCTAGCTGAATGGGATAAGTACTATCAGTACCTTGAAAATATATTCTCTTCAATAACTTTTGATTCAGAAACATCTGCTAGTAATATTCAACTGATGTATGACTTAATGGTTAGTGAAATTAATAAGGCTGCCGATTTGTCTATACCAATGTTTAAAATATGCACAAATCCTTCATCTAAGTTCAAACCAAAGCCATATTGGGAACCTCCGCTTTCGCAGTTGGTGGCACAGCGTAGGTTGGCACTTAAAGATTTTAGGAGAAATCCATGCCCAGATAATTTGACACGTCTGGAAGACAAAATAAAGGAATGTACACAAGCCATTAGGGACGCCAAAAATAGAAGTTGGGCTGCTTTCTGTGAGTCTGTAGATGATGAAACATCCGCTCCAGCTATGTGGCAGCGAATGGGTTGGATCAAAGGTCAAAAACGTAAGCGAGCAGTATTTTCAGACGAGAAACAAATAGAGTTACTGAAATCTTTAACACCAGATTTTGTGATTAAAAATAAGCCCATATTTAACTCTCATAATCATTTGTTAGAAGTTACTTTTAATATACAGGAATTAAACTCATGTGTAAAGAAAAAAGACACAGCACCCGGCGAGGACATGATTACATATTCTATGATACATTTTGCTCCTCCTAGTTTAAAGAAATTTATTTTGAATATATATAATATCATTTTTCGCACAGGGTATGTTCCAAACCAGTGGCGGAATATTCAAATTGTGCCAATACCAAAACCGGGTAGTGATCACAATACAGAACCCAAGCTGCGGCCTATTTCTCTTATAAGTTGCTTATGCAAAATATTTCATTCTATGATTTGTAAACGATTAGAGTGGTTTGTTGAGAGAAATAAAATTCTTTCACCATACACAGTAGGGTTTCGTAGAGCTCAGTCGTGCATTGATAGTCTTTCGAGATTAATTAGCCAAATTCAAATAGGTTTTTCAAAAAACACCCCTACTCTTGCTTGTTTTCTCGATGTAGAGGGTGCGTACAATAATGTACTAGTTGATAGGGCTTTAAGTATTTTGGATGAACTGCAAGTTGGGTCACTGATATGTAATTACTTATTTTCATTTCTCAGCGAGAGACATCTTGTGTTAGCATTAAACAATGGCACAGACAAAGTAGTAAGATGGACCTTCAGAGGCTTAGCACAAGGTGATCCGCTCTCACCATTGCTTTTTAATATTGTGACTTACAAGGTATTGCGTGATGTTGTTGATGTTAGTGTATCTCAATATGCCGATGATTATGTTATATATATAAGTGACAAGAGTGTTAACGTTTGCCAAAATTATACACAGAGTGCTTTAGATTACATGGTTGCTGCGCTATTAGATGTAGGGCTACAGGTTTCTGCTTTGAAGTCATCTTACTGCTTCTTCAGTCGCGGACGCAGAAAAGTAGTGCCATCTTTGTATATAGACAGTACTCTTTTATCGCATGTACAGTGTGTAAGGTATTTGGGAATGTGGCTAGATAGCAATCTTAGTTGGAGAAGCCATATTAATAAAACCTTAGAGAGATGTTGCAAAGTAGTGAATTTATTAAAAATTCTTGTTGGTTCTGGCTGGGGAGTCCACCCAAAACACATTAGGAGATTATATATATCATTAGTTAGAAGTAGAATGGATTATGGTTGTTTCCTATACGATAGTGCCGCTAATACACATACATCTAAATTAGATAGGCTGCAAAACCAATGCCTCAGACTTATTGGCGGATTCATTAGAAGCACTCCGATTCATGTTATGGAAAGCGAGTTAAGTCTGATGCCATTACATTTTAGAAGAAAGTTTCTAGGTATTAAGTTTTGTTTGAAAGCTAAGTCTTTTGCTAATAATGTTACTTTTGGTTTATTAATTACTTTTCAACACACTTGCTCATAAAGTGGCTCTAATTTCACTGCAATTAGGCACATAATGACACCTATAATCAAACTGAGACTTTTTGTTTGCTATTATTCACTAGTGAGTTATAGATTTTTTTTTTCAATTTTGTTGCTAGAGTTGCTTTGTTCTTAAAAAAGTTTCGATACAAAAAAGATCGTATTCAATCGTACTAATAAATTAATACACAAATATGGCTTGCTCATTTCATGCAACTTCGTATTTAAATAGATCATTTCAACTTGTACGTGTTTAATAAACAAAACTTTCACTCAAATATAACTTTGGTTTTCTCTGTAAAAACTTTAAATACCCCATTTTGTACGTGGCTAAAACGCTATCCACGACAAACCAAAGAAAAAGAAACCTAATTTTTTTAGTCCATGGCCGATCGCCATTGTAAGATGCGAGCGCATAGGAAAACGAGGCTGTATGGGCCTAGATCCTTTTGCCTTTTCCAAATTATATAAATAAAAAATTGGAAAACCAATTAATTTTCCCCGCCATTGCGAATGATTATTTTAAAATGATTTTTTAGTATTATTTATTCACAAGTGTGTTGAAAAACGTCGTATGATACACGTGTGTATTGATGATTACCGTCCTCGGCTCTCTTATGACCCTCGCCTACGGCTCGGGTCTCAATGGCGCCTCAGCGGTAATCACCAACTTTACTCACTTGTACCATAATGTACTATTACAGGAAATGTGCTCCATTAATTATTGGTCTCATAAGAAAAAACCCTTGCTTTCGGCATGTTACGAAACAACAAAGGATGTAGTAGTTTTCTCAACTGACCCCTTACCCATGTTTTCATTGAACATTTGGGTGTCTGCTATTGATGTTAACAGTATTATTATATCCAGTTTAGATTGCGTCGCACGGTCAAAAAGAAGTTATGAGACCAATAATATTAGAGTCGAAGTGATTAATGAGTTGCAATGTAAATATCCAGGATGGTTGACTATTTATACTGATGGTTCTAAAGATAAGGCAAATGTTGGTGCTGCTTTTTACGTTGGTCGATGTGGTGTTAGTAGATGTTATAAATTTAAACATAATATTTCGGTAATGTCAGCGGAACTTATGGCAATTTCTGAGGCCCTTTCTTATGTGCAAAATTCGAATAATAAAGAGTTTGTCATTTTTTCGGATTGTAAATCTGCTTTACAGCATATACGTCGTTGCTCTTTGGGTTATGCACAATGTAGAAACATTGCATACATTATTTTGAATAAAATTTCTGATATATCCGCACAGGGGAAACTCTTAAAGTTGCAGTGGGTTCCGTCTCATATAGGGCTTATAGGAAATGAGACAGCAGATCGGTTAGCTAAGCAGGCTTTATACCGTGGTGAAGAGTGTTGTCTTGAACCTGATTATTTAGAATGTTTGTCCAAATTCAAAAAAGATATGAGCGCATTTTGGCATGAATATTTCGATATTAAAAGTAGAGAGAAAGGTATTTGGTATAAGACACTGCAGGCTCAACCGCCTCCAATACCATGGTTTGTAGAGTCGAAAATAGCGAGGAAATTTGTAGTCGTTGCACATAGAATAAGATCCGGTCACATTCCATTAAACAAATTTAGTTTTTTAATGAAGAAGTCAGAATCCCCGAACTGTACAGTATGCGGAACAGTGGAGGACCTATATCATTTGTTAGTGGAATGTGGCCGGTATGCTCAGATTAGGACGACCCTGATGAGTGACCTCGGAATCAACAGGCTCGACATTGGGATGTTCCACGACATCCTGTCGAGACCTGTTTGTTCCGAGTCCTTGATTGTTTATACATATGTTGTAAACTGTCTCAAGATTAGGTAGTTAGGGAGTGTAGAAGATATTTGTTAATTTTTTTGTGTGTATTGCATCCCTAGTTTTGCCCAATAGGGCTGACATAAAGGTTTTCCTTAAAAGCCCGTTTAAATAAATGATTTAAAAAAAAAAAAAAAAAACCTACACCTCTCTAAAAACTTTTAATATTTCTCTCCCTATTTTATTGCTAGACGCCACGAATTCAATTCACAAAATAACAAGGGTAACCAATGAAATATATGAAGAATTCTTATATTAAAACTCTAAGGTCATTGTAAATAGGTTTAGGTTTTCTATGTTTTTCTGTTAATTTTATGTTATTCTATCTACTTGTACAATATACTTAATCAACATTGTAAATAAATGCCTACTTACATTTGCCTGTATTTGTATTTTATAACATCAGAATCGACTTTGCTAAAAAGATACAAATTCACAATATACTTATTAATGTTGCTATTGTAAATAATATAACAATTAACGTGGATTACGTTGTGGGCTATGTATCTAATTAAATAAGTTAAGCTAAGACTATTGTTACAATGTTATGTACATAGCTGTTTGTTTTCCCAAATAAATAAAATAAAATAAAATAAAAAACAAGGAAACATGGACAGGAAAACAGATACTAACATGTGCACTGCCCAGTGCAAGTTGGATCCTAAGTGACGTATGCTCTTACAGTACCTATTTATTCGTTGATTTTTAATTATAGTGTCCCGAACCCTTGTTTTCTACGTCATTATTTCTCTGAGGGCCGATTTTTCAATGCCACTGTTTATTGCTGTTTATTATTTTATGCGATATGTTAAGAAAATTCTGTTGTGAAAAAAATACAGCTGACAAATAAACGTACTTTACTGTGAATTGAGATCTAATATACCTTAGCGTAATATATGAGCCTATTGAAAAACCAATAGCTGAAGTGCGTTTTATGCGTAAGGTGGGCTGAAGGCGGCCCTTGACGCGGCGCCGACTGCGGCACTCAGCGACCGCAAATACAATCGTGTTTCCTCAATTTTGCGAATGTACTCTACAAAACGCAGAACATCGGAAATTCAAAGGACGACAAATTTTCGGTACGATAGAAATCTACTAGGGTTTTACTAAAAACACAAACTTACAAATGTGCTGATATCAATAATGCAGGAAACATCTCTCTCTGGAATGATACTAACCCCCTAATATATTTTCAGGCGGTAAAGAACAAAAGACTCTAATATGGGGCAGTAGCAACGAATATCGTGGAGCATATTCGGCTTTAGAATCCAAAAAGACGGCAGGTCTCGGGAGCCATTTCGCGCTCGTCTCGGGTAATACGTTAGGGCGGCGACAGACGAGCGGCTGCGATTTGCAGGACGCGTGCCGCACGTCGCCGCCACGCTCCGCGCACGTCACGGAGGCTGATATATTACTCCGCTGCAGATGCAGAGTGCAGCGGGAACAGAGACCGCTATTGAGTCACGATCGACAACGGTCTCAACAGCACTGCAGGCCATAAATTATAAAAAATGATTTATAAATGCTTGGTCTAGCTAAAAACTCAATATTTGCTAGAGGTTTTTTTTTTCATTTTATTAGAAAAACGTGCCACATGGCTTTCGTATGCCCGTAAAAGGGGTGAAAAATTTATTTCCCCCCCCTTACTTTGGAGGGCACAGTTGTTATATTATTATTGAATAGACATCGTTTGTCAAGATTCATATATAGGTAGACTCGATATAGGTACCTATTTCCTCAGGTGGAGATATTTATTTTATGAGAACTTACTCTGAGAAGAGAAATTAGATACAATGTCGTAACACTGTCGAGAATACACTGTCTGGAGACAGCGTCAAAAGAATTTCAATAATATGATATACATTTTATTTGTACAGAAATAAATGAGCAGACTCCACGCGACCTCGTGAGGCGTAGCGGCTTGTGCAGTCGGCCCCTCCTGCGGGCCAGGCCACGCCATGTCGAATCGAAGACTAATGGTTTGTGTTACACCCACCTAGAATTACTCAATTCAAAATAATTTATTTCTGAAGGTAAAAAAATAAACTTAGAAAGGAAAATATTCTAATAACAAGGCACTCTAAAATCGTCAATGAAGATTGCCTAAATGGTAACAACAGCCTATCTCACCGTCGATTTGCTGCTTCCAAATGCAGTACCCCGAGAAGAACTAGCAAGAAACTCAAGGGCAGCTCTTTTTAATCTCATGTCTTAATAGCAATTATGGTTTACAATAATGATTATGATGAATAGCCTGAACCCCAGTCGGTTAATCCCATGCATGTTGGTCTCCTAAGTAGGTAGTCTGCAATTTTATGTAGCCTTTTTTATGTTTGCTTAACTAGTGTTTTAAATTTGTCAAGAGGCAAATTTTAAAATTCAATGGGAATCTTATTGTAAAAGCGTATGGTACATTGACCCTTATACCTAGTTATCATTTGGTAACTTTTGAGAATCTACTATCAGTATAATTTCTTGAGTTTATACATGTGATGCCAGTGTCAGTATTAATTTCCTTGATTTTTTTCCCTTGGACCTCATTTTATAAATTGTACGAATTGCTCGTTTCTGCAAAATAAATATTATCTGAACGTGAGAAGCAATCAATCCGAAATGTTGTATTTTTAACTAATGAAAAAATGGAGGAGGCGGGACTTATTCTTACAGCGCCAGCGGTTTCATTTCTTACGAGTTTCAACGATGTTTTTGTTACAGCTTTATAAGTACCTATTCCGGCCACCAAACATCAGTCGATCTGAGCACAGAGGCCACCACGCAACGCGGCATTGCAAATTCAGGGCCAGATGATTTCCCTCAGGATGTAATCTTTTCGCAATCGCCTCGCTCGCCAACTTTTAGGTCAAGCTTTCGTGCGTTTTCGGGTCACAGGTAATAATTAATTGATTTCTTGCCCAGTGTGTACTAAACTATCGTCACCGGCTACACTCGTTTGTCTTCCATCAGAATAACTCGACGACCTCGCCGCCAAATAGACCCCGCGGACCCCGAGGACCCCGTAGCACAAAGGCGTCGATATGGTATTCTTAAACTCTTTCAATATTCGCGCCGATAACGGCCGCCGGCCGGCGAGGCGGCGAATCTAAATCATGGCGCGCGACCCTTTCGCCTGTAATTTATTTGGCACATTACTCCCACAGCTCGCCGATTCTTCTGCCATATTTTAGCACTACCATTCATTCCATCTTAAATCTTACGACCGTTCACCGGCTGATTTGTGGTTCATACGCTTTAGAAGGAAGCATACTTTAGGCATTTCAATATACATAGTATTTACATATTAAAATGAAAATGTTCATGCGTGTCCATTTAAAAGCAATAGACTAAGTAGTTGCCTAGTCATATAAGTCACTTTTTAGGATTCCATAGCTAAAGGGTGTCAATGGAATCCCACTTCCCCCAGTTACTCCAGTTTAAAATGTTAAAAAATAAAAATGAAATAAAATGTTATAACTTGCTATTTGAGCCCCTTTTTGCTGCGGAATTAAAAATATTAAAAAAAACATTTGCAATATAGTTTTGCAATCTTTTATTCACAACTATTCCAATGTGTAAGTCGATAGCATTAGTAGATACTGCGATAACCCTTCTGTGGCAGACAGACATGATAGCAGGAAGCCTTGGGTTTCAGTTTTACCACTTTGGTACGAAACCGTGAAAATGAATGGGTTTTTTTGTTTTGGTGTGTTTATTAGGTATATGGTGGTACGGGAACCTTCATGTCCGAGTCGCACTTGGTCGGTTTTCAGTATTGAATTGCATATTTTTTTTTGTTTATATTTTCACCTTTTTTTGTTCACCTATTCTAAATAAAAGGATTTGATTTAGTTAACTATTTTTAATTAGCTATATTGTAAAATGAAAAGGATGTTTTTAGACAAACTTTTTAATGAGTGATTCAAATAGCCTCATTAGCCCACCATAAGGGCGTCTGTGGTGGCGTACCTACCTATATACTTATGTAAATATATGACACTAAGAACTCGCTCTAAAACCTGTGCCGCATTATGTTAACCAGAAGATAACAAGGTATGAATGTGTTAACGAAATAGACTCCGCGGCTTAAGGCGGGCTCAGAACACGCCGACCTCGTCGCCGCTCGAGGCAACATTCCCTAATTAGATATAACTTACTCAAGAAGCTCGAATTTATGTTTAGTTGGAAGAATCCACAGGTTAGAGGTCACGGGTTCATTCTCCGCCCGGAACCAGCATTAGTTTACACCAAAACTTTGTGTATATACATTTATTTTATTTGTCTATTTATATTTAATTAAATAATTTGATACCTACCTGATCTCTGCAGGCGTATTCACGGAGCTTCGATATTCGACTCGGAATCGGAAAATCTGTCGAAGATGGGCTATTGTTTTTCAGAGCTGTCGGTATCGAAAACTAATGTCATATTTGACATAAGGATTCGGAAAATTTTCCGTTACTGTCAGAAACGCCTAGAATACCTACAGTTTCCGAAGTCGACAGATTCGACTTTTAAAAAAAAATTCACTCGATCTGAAATAATGTGAATCGAACGGAAACGGTGTCGAGCCTCCGTGAACGCCTGCTGATCTGATAGGTGCCTATTGAATTTAAACATAAGGAGAAAATAATCGGTTGAGTCTGCCGGGTCAGGAATATCTAAAGTACAGTTCTGTAGTCACGCCAACACCAATAATAACTTCTTATGGAAATAGATGTATTGTCTATCAAAAATATCACTACAGCTTAGAGAGATTGTTCACAATTTACATTTATTTCATCATACATTACCTTGGCCGGCTATAGTTCGTCAACTATAATAGACCTTAATTTATTTGCCACGTACATACCTATACATGCATACATATGTATTCATAAAAGCGCAGGTCGACAAATAATATGAATGAAAAAGCTTGCGAGAGCTTATTATACCTACTCGTATACCTACTTAGGATACAGTTCGGTACTTTACAAACTTTCGTGAGTTTAGTCCACTTACAAGTAGAGCTAAGTGCACTGTCGTCGTAGGAGCGAATGTTCAGAATTGCCTAGCTAGAATGTATGCTACTAATATAATGTCGATGCCTTTTATACATTCCCCTAACCTAGTTACTGAATACATATTTCGAAATTCGACCATAACCCTATCTACCTACTATATAAAAATAAGTCGGGTTTTCCTTCCTGACGATTTAACTCCAGAACTGACGAACCGATTTCCATGGTTTTGCATTCGTTGGAAAGGTCTCGGGCTCCGCAAGGTTTATAGCAAAGAAAATTCAGCATTGCACCCGTGCGAAGCCGGGTCGGGTCGCTAGTGTTAGATAAATATTTAGATAAGGAATTTCATTCCAATTCAATAGATGTATAAGTATCAAGATTTATATTGTTACGAAGTAACAATACCTTTAGCCTTAAATGTCACCTTGTCACGTTTCAACGTTATAATAGCGCTTTGTCTCCTTCCAAGTTCGCGGCACGTGTCACTCGTCTCACGTTCAATGTGAGCCTGAAATGTCCCGGTACCACCTACTCATGAGTAGAGGGACTGCAAATGGGCTGCGCTATGACGCAAGCCGAGAGCGTTTGAGGTGATCGTGCCCTTTAAGATAAATTTCATCGCGGGACCCTTCTCGTGACCATTAGCCCCGGAGCCCCGGGCGGCGCGGGGTGCGGGGGCGGGCACGTATTATCTCGCGCTCATCGCGGAGTGTCGCCGCCGAACAGCGCCATATGATCGCTCAATGAGGCAATTTATATTCCTCGCGACAAATGCCGATGTACTCCCCTCGTTTCAATTGTAGTCAGTTGATTTGATCTTGTTTGGCGAATGGATCGGGAGGGATTGGGAATGCGATGGTGGTCGGCCCTTAGTGGGTCAGGGCGCAGCGGGTCAAGGTCGCCTGGGGCGGTTCAATGGGTTCATCGCGGTTATGTCACCACTGTCTAGCAGCTATATAACTATTATCAGAGTTAACGTAAGTACCTACGTCACAACTTCGGAGCCTTATTTGAGAATAAATCGAAGTGCTTACTAAGTGGATTTCGGTAGGTAAGTAAAAAAATATTCCATTGTATTTGGGGAGTGCTCTCTGCGTGATGCAGCCATAGGTTAATTAAATAAAAGCTTTCAAATGAAACACTACATTTATTAAACAAACACGTACTCAGAAACACTATAATACAAGAGCTCTGCGCAAAGCTCACGCGTCGAGCGTGGGACTCCTTAAAAAATTGAAATCGTCGTCGAGCTCCTTGTCGAAGAAGCAGTTGGAGGGCGGGCCCCCGTTGGCGAGGCAGCGGTGCTGGCGCAGCAGCAGGTACAGCAGCAGGTTGTACTCGGAGGTGGCGTTCTGCACCATCTTCAGCGTGGACTCCAGCTGCTCCTGCTGAGCGTCCCACGCGCGCAGCCGCTCCACGCTCGCGCCCAGGTACTGGTTCAGCTGGACAACGCAACACGCTACAGCGCCACCGCCTATCATAGCAATAGTATTACCTGAGCCTGCATCTCATGCTGAGGCTCGGGTTCAAACCTGAGTGAGGGCATGTACTAGGTACCAATGATTTTTTCAAAAACTTACGTAGGTACATATTTTTATCGTTAGGTCGACGGTGAAGGAAAACCTCGTAGGCAACTCTCTCTTCTCTTCTCTCTTCAACCAGTTTTTATATTTTCCCGTAGGAATGTATCATTTCCCTTAGTAAAAATTACCCTAGATGTTGACCCAGTTATCTCCATACCAAATATCATAAAAATCAGTCTAGTAGTTTTTGCGTGATGCGTGTAAATATAAACATACAGGCAGGCAGATAGAAAAAGTGTTTTGATATCCAAATGCATATTCTACAATACCGTAAAAAAAATTCATGGAAGCACAGACACGGTCTGGTTAGAGTTTTATTATATGTAAGTATAGGTAGATTATAGATTAATGTAGAAGTGTAGATAATATATCCTTAGCCCCAGGATTAATTTTCTGATCGGAATAGTTTACAAAGCATGATTACCAAATAAGTAGGTGAAAAGAAATGAACTACTTACCTACCTACATGAAAAGGAATATTTAAGCATGATACCAACTTAGACTTAACAAAGTTTCGGAGGTATTAAGTAGGTATATAATAAGTTCTAAGGCTGGCATGGGCGTAGCTAGGGGGGGGGCCAGGGTGGGCCGGGCCCACCCTAGAAAGCTGTGGGCCCACCCTAGAAAAATACCCTTCCTCATATATAAAATAACTTCATCCTCAACTACCGAAATCGAAAACCATCTTCAAAAAGCTAAACACAGAAAACTTAAAATAGTTTGAAAACATATTTATCTAATTTCAACGTCGTGGGGTGGACCTATTTATGTGCATTTGGATTGAGCTAAACTTAAAGCAAGGATTCTTAAATTTCTTAAACGTGAAACAAAAGAGTTATGGTCAAATAACTCCAAGCCCTCAATCCTGACTCCATAAAGCGGCATAGCCTAATCTCAGAAAGTACTATCCCTGGGATAATAATTTTTATTTGAGAATTTAGTTAGGAAAAATCCCTAGCTACGCCCATGAAGGCTAGATGGATACAAGAAATAATAAGGCTTAGAAAGATTTTAAACTTCGGGACAGGGATTAATCTAAGTACTTTCAAAGTAATATCGCGCGTAAATATCTTTTGCCAGTAAACTATTTATAGGAAATTGAATTCTACAGAATTAGATAAAAACCACATAGTCTCGAAGGTAGGTGAGGCAAGTTATTAAGTATGTACTTATAGGTAATTATGCGTAATGCAGCGAGGCTGTTCATTACCTTCACTATCCGTCTCTCCATGAGCTTCCTCTGTATCCACTCACAGATATAAGTGATCAGTCCTAACAACAAAAGCGAGACCGTAAAGAACAAGTCCAGCGTGGGGAAGTGCACCAGGTGGAGGTCGGCCCAGGCCCAGGCGGGGGCGGGCGCGGGCGCGGGCGGCAAGGAGGCCACGAGCGGCTCCTCGCGCAGCACGAACTCGGGCACGTAGTACTGCGCCGGCAACAGCAGCAGCGTCACCAGCGCCGTCACCACCAGCCCGCTCGAGCACGCGCTTATCGGCATTGGCAGCACTATTCAGCACCGCCGACCGCTTCGCATGTCCCGCGAGACGACCCACCACCACGCAACCGCAATCACGAACATAAAACTGTCTAAACTGTGTATGTAAATATCAAAATAATTTATCAAACTATATGTCCCTGTTCTGTTGATTATTACTATGACAAGTTATGAGTGAAGTCCGTTATACTCTTCTTTATTTAACAGCAATTTTCAATGTCAAAGGAATCTGAAATAAACGTAATGCCATACCATAAATAATTTTCAGGAGATCCCACTATGTATAAATAAGACTCTTAGTATATAATGAGCCTTTGGTTTTGTACAGTGTAGGTACAACAAGTTTGTAAGACAAAGATTTTCTTTATTAATACAACTTATACCTACTTTATATCAGTAGGTACCTACTCAATATCGTACAGTACGTCCTTTTTAACTTGGCAGCTCTTAAGTTGTGCGAATGCCTGCGCGATCACATAATATGTAAGGGGGTTTTGCCTAGGCAAAGCCTTTGTTCAGAGAAGCGAAGTTAAAACGGTCGTACTTGTAGGTACTATATCAGGCAGGTTCCATTAAAGGTTCCATTACATACATTCAACTTGGGTGATGGCTTCCTGTCGTCGGGGCCCGGGGTCAAAAAAAAAACAGGAAAACTGGGTAGGTACTGGAAATCCTCCTTGCAAGTTTGACATTAACTTATCCAGTAAAAAACGTAAAAAGAAAAACCATTCAGTCAGATCGGGATTTTTAGCTGAAATCCGAAGAGGGACGTCATGTTGTGTGTTTTGGGTTTTGAGTCTAAGTTTATGTGGAAAATGGCCGTGACAGTGTACAGTGAACTTCGATAAAATGAAGATCGTCGATTACCTAGTGACATTTCAATAAGTTTTGATAAAATCACGAGGTTCGTCAGGTTGATAAAACCATGAACCTGACAAAACCTATTGTATTTTTATGCATAGACTCTTTAAAGCTGAACTTAAAATCTTGAATGTATCGTATTTAGTGCTGATGGCTATATTGCCAATGCCTTGAAATAAGAAAAAAAACTGACAGACCACAGATTACTAATCAATCAATTTCTTAGAAAAGTGATATAAAATTTAAAACCCTGACCTGACCCACCGAAGAATCGAAAAATACATACATAAAAATGTTATTGAAGAAAAGAGGTATATACCAGTTTACTATATTGAATTATGAATTCTTGTCATAATATTGTTTTGATTACATTGCAGTCAATTGTTAGTTTACGATGACAGTTTGCTTAACTTTCGCAATCGAGTTTACGTGCCTCATTTATATTCAATCTGACGATGTATAAATTAATGTCTCTAGTTCCTTGTGTTTTCAGGGTCGCCTTTGTTATGTAGACAGTGAGTAAAGGCAAAAAAACTCACAACTCATGTTGTAAACAGTTTGGCTGTTCTTTGCAATGAAGAAAGTCGTGCTTTTCAAAAGTGTCTCCGAGGACTACCAGAAAGCTTTCAGTGATCATGACTTCGAAGTAATATTCGTAGAACCACTACAGTTCCTATTCATTAACGTAGAGGAGCTCTGCTCTAAGCTGCTCCACACCGACTATGACGGGCTTATACTGACCAGCCCGAGAGCCATCGAGGCACTCGCCAAGTGCTGGGATCCCACCAAGTTCGTGATATGGAACGCCAAGCGGGTGTACACGCTGGGAGAGGCCAGCTGCCAGAGGATCAAGCTGCTGCTAGGCTTAGAAGCACACGGGGTGGCTGCCGGGAGTGCAGAGAATCTAGCCAAAATCATTGTAAGTGAGAGCAATAAATGTTCAAAATTTTTATTCCCCTGTGGCAACCTCAGTTCAGAAATATTACCAAGCATGCTGCAGTCTGAGGACATAACAGTGGACAGTCTGACAGTGTATGAAACAAAAGAAAATGATAATCTGCGTACACACCTCATGGAGCTGAATAATTCCGATGATAACCCATGCTGCATGGTGTTCTTCAGCCCGTCAGGCTGTGAATATATTCATAGGCAGCTTCAAACATTCAATAACAATCTCTTCCGCCTGCCGCATTTTGCCATTGGCAATTCCACTGCTCACAAGATTGAGAACCTTGGCATGGAAATAGCTGGGGTAGCAGCTAAGCCCAAAGCCGAAAGTGTCATAGAATCAGTACAAAACTACTTCACCGCCCCCACCTCCTGCAGTTAGTGATGGAATTAGTAATGCATGGCTGTGGAAATTATTCAGCAGTACAACATTTTTTTATGTTATAGGCGACATTTATGAAGTTATACATTTAAGGCCAGCTTTGTTTATGGAGGAGTAAGCCTTATCCCATGGACAAATTTAAAAAATGCTCTATCATTTTAATAAAAATACTATATTATATACTCAGGCAACTTAGACCCTATTGGTGTTAGTAACAAGGTTCTTATCTTATGTTCGATTTTGAGATTCAATGTCTGAGTAAGCTTTAGTCTTTGTTTAGAGATTATTAATATAAATTGGTGATGGTAATATTAAACAAATAATACTAAACTATGAACAAAATATGTATGTAAGTGTTATTTTATGTGTTATTTTATTATGAAAAAAAAAAGACATTGATAAAATTTTAACTTTATTTATTCCATCTAGAAACAATCCAACCCAGTACTTCTAGTATCCTTGATTTACAAATCGAACACTGTTGGAGGTATAGTGGGAGACATTCACATTATTCAATGTAACAAAAACACAACTTTGTATAAAAACCATATATTATCATTAAAATTTTAAAGTAAAAATAAGTTCAGTTGAATCGATCATACACTGAGTATGTTATTGGGTGTGGATTCAACACACATACGGTCACAATACATCGGCAGTCTGCACTGGCCAGATACTTCGTGTATATGACACTGATGACTTCAACATAAATAAACGTACATGATGATTCAATTCCAAAATCGATAAAAATTATTATCAAATAAACTGAAATAATAATCATGGTGATATGTATGATACAATACCTATGGAAAAATATGAATCGGTAGTGATGAAAGTTGTATCGTTTTGGTCGAGGAGCGGCGACGCCGCCAACTGTCGGCACAAAACAAACTGTACAAATATTCTAAGCTCATCGAGCGAGTAAAGAGATCAGACAGTATAAAATTGTTTCCTATAACAACTCTTATAATATTCGGAATTTGTCTTACACATCTATCTATACGTCGTTTATTGTGAACGATCAATAATATCATGCAAACGATTCGATCAATTACAAGCGATACAATCAAATAAATTCTGACATACTTACATAATGTTCATCCGTCTATACAACAACTATTAATCTTAACACAATAATAGATACTTCGCTTAAAATTTAAAGTTTACCCTTTGCATACACTCGTATAGTGGGACTCATCGATGAACCGGAGGTATATCTCACGTAAATTACATAAACTGGACGAAGAGGAAACGAGGACAAACATCACCCGACATAATAATCTAAAAGACGAACTATCGACGAGTTTCACAACGAAACATTCAAAACGTGAGATCGATCGCGCGGTAATCTAAACTTCGTGCAAAATACTAGTCGAGGAGAGTCGCGGCTCGCCCCGCGCTCGAAAGTCGCTTACGAAAACTAATGGACTAGCATCAAAATCAGACTTGCGGAAACGAAACGCGGACACCGAGGAGACGACTCGGCGAAGAGGTCACGGAGAGAACATCCGGCGCGGGGTCCACCGACGGGCGCTCAGAAGTCGGTGGCGGGCCTTCACTATAAGGGCTCGTGGCGCGACGTGGACGGCTGCGGCGCGCTGGGCACGGCGCGGTACAGCGCGCGCGCCGACGACCCCCCGCTGCCCCCGCCCAGGCTGCCCCCCAGCCCCCCGCGGCCCCCCAGGCCCCCCAGCCCCCCCCCGGCCCCCAGGCCCGCCGCGCGCAGGTGCACGCCGTAGCAGGCGCGCGCCGCCGCCGACACCATGGCGATGGCCAAGCACGCGCCCGCCAGCCCCAGCCCCTGCAACCACCAGACCACGTCACGGGGAGGATCAAAGGACCCCTGATACACCTTCCTTTAACCTTTTTTTATGTCCACTAACTCAAAAATATTACCATTTCTGTCGCATATTCTGACATTTAAATAAATCAAAATTGACTTAGAAATCTTAGAATCGTGAAATTTGGCAAGAGAAGCAATGTCTCACAACACAAGTTAAGTAAGAAAATAAATCGAAACCTCGTTAAAATAAACAGTAGTCTCGATCAGACTGGCAATGTATTCAAGAAGAGCTAAAAAAAAATCGGTAAAGTCGGTTTACGTACGATAATTTAACGTGATAAAGTCATAAGAAAACATTGATTAAAAATTGCATACTGGTGTGGATCGTGCTTCTCTATCGCTTGTTCCGCGTTCAGGCGGAACGTGACACTTTTTCGTGCGTGCTACCGTAGTTCATCGATTATTTAAAATTATTTTAAATTTTCACACCCAACTAGCTTTCGACTTTCGCTTGCGACTACTACTTACTGTTGGTGGGTATAAACAAAACTGGTAACTGACCGCGGCGGAGCATAGCAGCGCGGCCTGCAGCGGCGGCGCCCAGCGGTAGGCCGGCTCCAGCAGCACGGCGTGCAGCGTCAGCAGCCCGCCGCTGGCCAGCGAGGCGCCGCTCCACGCGCTCGCCCACAGGCCCTACGCGCAAGCGGGTGGCGACCATGCATTTAGTATACTCGGATTCGCATTGCGACAGAGAAAGAACATAGGTACTCGTGTGTTACAGCGAGATAGATGATTCTAGCGGCCCGACGTCAGTTGGGAACGAAACCAATCTCGCTTATTAACTTCCTCCTGCGTAGCATTATAAGAGGAAGTTGAAATGGTTTGAGTAGGATGTCTGTCTGTCTGTCTGTCTGTCTGTGTGTCTGTTTTGTTTTGTTTTTTTTGTTTTTTGTTTATTCGGAATACCAACAGCTTTAAATACATTATATGTTAACAAACTTAAACATCTACTTAGCCATTAACAGGTACTCGCATATAAAAATATAGATGAGAACAACCAAACATTCAACTACATGACCTAATATAATATTTTTAAATTACTTAATTTGCAGCAGTGTTTGATGTGGTCCCGAAAAATTCATAAAAATATATTTTCTTCACTTTCCGGCTTCGTCCTGAATAATTCTAGTTTACTATAATTTTTCACGATGTTATTAAACTGGCTACTTGCGCGTATAAAGAACGCATTACGACGGTAATTAGTGTTGGCTCGTTGTATTGCTAAAGGTTGACTATGTCTAATCGGTAGTTTACGTGGTACCCAAATATTTATTTTCTCAAGCAAGGCAGGACAGTCAATTGCTCCATCGACAATTTTTAGTAAATATAGGATATCCGACATTTGCCGCCGTTTTTCCTGCCTCGTATCCTTTGTCGGGTCGTTTGCATTTGAACTGCAGATACCTCAGAAATCGTTTTTGGATTGATTCAATACGAGTTTTGTACAAATCATATTGCGGACTCCAAACCACCGAAGCATACTCGAGGATACTACGCACGTATGCACAAAAAAGGACTTTTATAGGTTTTATAGTTTTAAATTTTGAGGTAGACCTAATAATAAAACCGAGAGATTTTGAAGCCTTCTTGACTGCAAAATCAATGTGTTTGTCAAATAATAATTTCGAGTCCTGGATTAGTCCTAAATCTTTCATGGTTAATGTTTTTAAAAGAGGTTGGTTGCTAAAAGTGTATTGATATTGAATAGGTTTGAGTTTGCGCGTAAAAGTCATTGTAAAGCACTTGGATATATTTAAGTCGAGTTTGTTTTTGACACAGTATCGTTCAAAATTGCAGAGGTCACTTTGCAAGAGCTCGCAGTCAGCGGGAGTGGTAACGGCCAAGAATATTTTTGTGTCGTCTGCATATAATAAAAATCTGGCATAAATGAAACATGAGTTAATGTCATTGATAAAAATTAAAAATAATAAAGGACCCAATAAAGACCCTTGAGATTATCCTGTCGACAGGATATCTCCGGATCTGCTGGACCGATTGACTTCAAAGTCGGTCGGATACCTTAGTTAGGTCAATACCTCGATCGAGTTTGAATTTCAGACCCGTGGGTCAAAAGGGACTGGGCATTTCAGACCAGTGGGTCAAAAATGACAAAAAGGTCAAAAACGTCAAAAAATGCCAAAAATGTCAAAAAGGTAAAAAATGACAAAAAGGTCAAAAATGTCAAAATGGTCTAAAATATCAAAACTGTCAAAAGATGTCAAAAATGTTCGTTGTTGGCAGTAAACAGGTGGAAGTTTGTCCATAGAATTACATTCTTTCGTTTTTATTAATCTCGCATATTAAAAGAGTAAGTTTGATGTTTAATAGACGTAAACAACTAAGGTAACGTGTGCAGTACCGGTTGTAATTCATCTGGGAAAGAAAATCCACAGAATTAGTCATGTAAGTACGATTGAAAGATTTAATTCTCTAAATGCAATGATTATAGAAAACTGAAAAACAAATCGTGCACAAATAGATAGATAATAACATTGCTTTTTATTATATAAATATTCTGAATGTATAAGAATTGATTTAAGCGAAATATTAAATACGTGAATTTCTTGTATTTCTAATCTTAATTTTATAGTGATTGCCGTAATATCGATTAACCACATTTCGATAACGTAACTGGCAAAGGTATTAACTACACAATAAACCACACGCTCAAGTTTAGGGAGAGCACTATTTGTCTTGCACACATCCACGTTACACGCACAGAAGTGTAAATTTTTGGTCTCGCCGTACTGGCTCTATTGGTAATCTCCTCTCTCTCTCTCTCAACTGACCAGCTTCTCCCAGTTGAGGGGCAGCAGCGCGGTGAGCCTCGAGACGTGCATGAGCAGCAGAGCCGCGTGCAGCAGCCACGACGAGAGCGCGGCCAGCAGCAGCAGCTGCGCGCGCGACGCCAGGGGCAGCCGCCACACGCGCACGCCGCTCACCGCCCACACGCAGCCGCACGCGCCGCCGCTGCATAGCTGCACACACATGCAACTACTTCGCAGGGGCTACGAGAGAGACTGTACACCTAGACATACTAAATGTATTAAACCGAATGGATCCTGGCGCAAAGCCCCAAGTGGTGCAATCCCTTTCGAAGTCGCGGGTCGGGACCATTGGAACCGAAACCATCCCGAAAATCACAATTTTCTTCGATTGAGTCTTTTAGCATCGAAATCCCAGATCGATCCCGCCGACTATTTACTGTTCCCTGATGGATGGTTTGCATTGAAGGATTAGGCGCAAAATGCCACTGCCAGTGCCATACTTGTTCAACTCCCTTTCTTGCAGTATGTTCGAGTGTGGCATTATGCGAAAATGGCATTTTAAGAATGTGACATTTTGCGAAAATCGAATGTGTCATTTTGCGAATGTGGCATTTTGCGCCTAATCCGCATTGAATAGTATGCTACAAAGAGATTTAAATATTATTTATTCATTTAATGTTCGGAAGACCAACAGATTTATGACAGGTATAAAAACTAAATTGAGTAAAAACTAAGCCAATGACAGGTCTTCACAGATAACAATAAAATATTAAAAAAAACACATTTTTGCACACTAAATGCACAGTACATACTTAGCAACTACCTATTACATGTAAATAAGTGTAAAGATATAAAAAAAAATTACTTAGGTACATAGTGTTTATCTGTTAATTAAAAAACAATTTGCTTAAAGTGCGTTTTGCCATCATGATATATATTATAATAATAGGGCATAGAGGGGGCATTGGGAATATTTTCATACAAAACTTTGAAGCCTAAGCGTCATGTCCTTGTCATGTCAGTTAGTATGAACGTGAGCTGTCATTCGGTCGAAATTGTACTAGACTTATTCGACTTGGAATAACTTTTGACTTGAAATTTTCCCCGCTTTGTCCCCTCTATGCCTTTTTATATTTTAATCTCTTTGGTATGCTACGAGCACAACGAGCGGGCCGTACCACGAGCAGCAGCGTGAGCGCGCCGGGCAGCGTCCTCAGGTGGCCGAGGCGGCAGTAGAGCGGCGCCAGCGGCCTGGGCGGCGGCGGAGGCTGGCGCGAGTAGTGCGCGTGCGAGTCCCAGCTGCGCTCCGTCAGCTCCGTGCCCGCCGGGGAGCGCCCGCCCGCGCCGCCAACGCCGCCGAACCCACTGCCCGCTATCTCGAAGTCCTGAGATGCGTTCATTGCAAATATCAGTATGCATATCTATAGAACAAACTCGACACAATCCAGGCGAGAATCATAGTGCTAAAATAGCTGATGCTCTAAATATACAATTTTCATTTATTTGTATGTATGTAACTGAACTATGATTACAACAATTAAGGATACATAGCAGGTTGTCTGTGTCATGCTGGTGCAACTCGACATAAATACGACTTGACCTGTTGGGAGTCTAATAAATAAATAAACTTTCAAGTTTAAAATTACTCCCTGGTGTACAGATAGGTATAATAAAACTGATAAAAACTTAGCATTCCTTCATATATTAAGATGGGTTAGATTGGATCCTAGTGGAGGAAACAATGTTAGTCTAAAATCAGTGTGAAGAGAGACCTCTTTGTTTGATGGTCTTTATTATATCCATAGCGCATCTGTCTGTTGATGTGACTTTGTCAATCACTTGTAAAAAACAAAAGAATAAGAAAGACATAGTATTTGTGGAAAATTCTCTAATATAATTAAAGAGATTAAAATATAATAGGGCCAAAGCTAGGAAAATTAGAAGCCCAAAAAGTTATTCCAAGTGGAATAAGTCTAGTACAATTTCAACCGAATGACATCTTGGGTTCATACTAACTGACATGACACTTGAGCTTCAGACATGCTTCAAAGTTTTGTATGAAAATATTTCCCATGCCCCCTCTATGTCCTATAATATTTTAATCTCTTTGATTATAATATTTATGATTGCTAAATCTTCTTATCATTGTCTTGAGGTCACGGACCTCTAGTGGAGCAACCTTCTCAAACTTAATAATCAGAAACATTTTAAACATAAGAACTTAGTAACTGATAACAAGTCTCAGCTAATACCAATCACCGGATGTGGAGAGGTATGAGTTGGGCAACTCGCTGAGGCACTGCCAGTAGTCAAGATATTTGTGTGCAGGTTAGGGTCAAATTGTGTCAGTATTCTACTTCTACTGAATGACACTGGTGCAAGATCCAGATCAATCATCTAATATCCACCAGGTTAATTATAATCAATATATTGGATTTTATTAGGAATTTTAGCATGATACAGGCAGGGTTCGCAATTCTCTTTGAATTGGAAAATAAGAAGGCTGATCCAATCTACATGAGATTGACTTAACGATGAGAGAATGTCGCGTACCTGCACGTCCTCTCCGCGACAGCTGGTGGGCTCCAGGTCGCGGATCTCGTCCAGCAACAGCTCCACTTCGTCCGTCGAGTACAGCTCGCTCACGGACACGTAGCGCGCCGGCGCCGCTTGCATATCACCCCCCGAGCCTACCGCCGAGCGCGTGCTCCGCCCCGGCACCGCCTGCAACCATCACACCGCGGGATCATTTCCCTCGGCCGCCGCATCACGCCGAGCGAGGCACCGCCCAGCTGCACTACTCTTTACCTCCTCCACGCCTTGGCATTGAGTCTCCGTCCTCTGGTATGTGACCACATAATCCAGGAACACGCGTAATTTTCAACCAAAAACTGATCGAATAAACAAAATCATTTGGACAGACAGGAGACGCTTACTTTATTAGCACGCCATGTTTGTTTTTATATCTTTTTTTTTACCATGCTTGTCTATGATTCGCTTGCACTTTGCATCAAGATTGCCATATTTAAATCAAGTACATATATTTTACTAGGTTATTTACTATTTTCTAAACATTAGTGATAAGTGCCTCATCAGTGAACTGTTTTAAAAATAGACTTGATAAACATTTTAAACAATGAACACAAGTGCAGTGATAAACACGCATCAGCTCAAGAGCTGCTAGTGTATTAATTAGATAATAATAATTATTATTATTTGCAAAAACCCTACTGCACTAAAACGTCACTTTTACCGTCATTATTTTGTTGTATTATTTGTTGTATTTATGAGAAAATGAAGTTTTACACCTTGTAGCGTTGCCAGAACGTACCAAAAAGTACGGTTTTCCGTACTATTTGTCACACCACCGCGACCGTGCACCGTACCACAACCGTACCTCAGTATAGACCGTACCTTTTCTGTATTAGTGATTTATTTTTCACTACAAAGGGTAAAAAACAAAAAAATAGCCTTCTCCTGTTTCTTTCAATATTCTGAATTTGCATTTAAAAAAACATTTTTCTCACAAATAAGACTTGGCTGTATGGACTACATTCCTTATCATCATCTTTCAACTTTCATCAGGAGCGGTAAATTTTAAAAAACAAAACATTGGCACAGTTCACAAACAAAATATATTTTCGTTTCGGTTGTTATTTTTTTTTATGTTTTCATAAATATTATAAAGAAAAAAGATTTGTATGTTTGTATCTTTGTTACGAATAAACGGTAGGCAGACATTATTTCATACTGGATATACCCACATTTCGAGAGATATATTGGACCCCTAAACGTAATGAGCCCATCGCCGGACCGGGTCTATTTACACATGTCTCAGAATTAATTCTGAGACCTCCGGGTTTCCTCACGATGTTTTCCTTCACCGTCGAGCTAGTGATAAATATGTACGTAAGTTTTTAAAAACTCATTGGTACATGCACGGATTCGAACCCGAGCCACACTGATTTTCAGCCGGCTCTTTAACCGTAACTCGTAAGGCTATCACTGCTCTCCTCAAAAACTACTGGACGAAATCCTTTCTTTACAAATCCTATCCTTGTATGACGTCCATCCAAGCACGCACACCTACGTAGTGGGCTACTGGGGTTTGTAGTTGTTTTCGCAAATACATTAAACCGCTTAGTAATCAGCAGGGGCGTGCTATATGTTACCGTAGTTTATCGATACCAAGAAAATGTACACATGGCGAACTTAATGCCTAAAAGCATTATCTACCAGTCAACCATCAGGCTGTTATCTAGTAAAGTAGCGCATGAAAAATAAAAATCAATGCCGAAAATAGCTTTATATCGCCACACCTTTTTCTTAATTTTTTTATCTACCCTTAAAATATTTGCACCTAATTTCAAATGACCATGTTACAATAATAGGTTCCCTATACATACTTTTTATTTCAACTGGTCTGCACACATACAAATATGAACACAGGTCTACTACTCCACTTATTTTACATGGGTCATATATTAAAAAAAATCATGGTGTTCAAGGACCTTGAAGGTAAACACATTATGTCGTAGGTTTGAGGACAACCCTTTCCCTCTCATGTTGCGGCCACATATTCGAGCGAAGATCCGTATCGCATGAATTTCGTGTTCCTTCTACGTTGAACTACATGCGGACGCATACCTACGTATTCGAGATTCCGGCGTCTGTTGTTGTTTTACATTCAAAAGTTTTTTATTATTCATTTAATATTTTTGCTATGAAACCTTTTTGTAAGCAAGCTAGGAGTTTTTTAAGTGCCATCTATGTGATATTAGTGGAAACAGCTATGGAAACCCCCTCATTCGGTTCGTTCGTTCCCCGTGTGTCTTGTACAGTCAAGAGCACGCTAAGCTTGATACTTTGGACTTTGACCCGGCCCTGTGTTCTATGGCGCGCAGTATAAATCAGAGCTCAGCTTTTATATTAAAAATAAAAAGTCCGCCATCTTGGATTTAGAATGATTAACTATGGACGTAGTAGTATTCTACTAAAATATTATAAATACGAAAGTTTGTATGGATGGATGCGTTTGTTCCTCTTTCACGCAATACTACTGAACGGATTTTGATGAAACTTTACAGCTGTTATATAATTTATACATCAGAGTAACACAAGCTATATTTTATCCCCGTATTCGTGGGGCGCTGCTAGTATTGTATAAATTTAGGGGCTGTCTCCACGAGCGAGAGAAGCGCGGGGATAATATCGTCGTGCCACGTATTTCTATACACTCTCTATGAACGCGTCTCATGATGAGGCGTCCTCGGTCTGTGTCCAAACTAAACATGTAAAATTCATACAAAAATTTTCAGCTCAATCGGTTGAAGATAGCTATCTGCTTCAAGATTAGAGTTGTAGGATTCTACCCGAACACACATTGCAAGTTAAATAAAAGCTTGTAAAAACTATGGCATTTCTTTTGTCACAATATTTTATTTAAACTTTTTTGTAAATATATACCCAAGTTTACTCATAAAATAGAGATTTCTTATGTTGAAATAAGTAACATTATGTGAATTGTGATATTAATTAATCACACACACCTGTCACATGCATCTTCCACCAACAAGGTTAAAACAATATGGTTTCATATCTATTTATTTAATCAAACAATAGTGTTTCTATAGTGATTTAGCTTTAGCTTAGCTCTAATTATATCACAGAATCAATGGAAAAGTCAAGTTAAATGCTTAAGTTAAATGTACACAATTGTATCATTCAGAATATTATGTCAACACTTGTGTTCCTTATAATGTAAGCTATAATAACATAAAAAGTCAGTAGCTCTTAGTTCTAGGAAAGCATACACACCAACAAATAACAGAGTGTAAACTTATGAAACAACTTATGTCTAAGCAAAAAGTAAGGAAACATCTCAGATAGGTAATTACCCTAAGGCCATAGATATCTGTATTATTACATTTTTTATTGATAGTACCGACAATACCTATGAGTAAGTTATATTGATTTTGATACAAAACAACAGAACGTAACCGTAAAAAAAAAGCGGACCGACCGACACCGGTCACCATAATAAATGTCATGAGGTTTGCGCCGCGTCCCGCGAAGCCGCTACGAGCCGAGAAGCCTAACGGGCAGCAGAGTATCGGCACTCAGTGGCCGCCGAAGCCGGGCGGAGGGCCCAGCCGGAACTCGCGCGCCTCGGGGTCCAGCGAGGAGCGCGGCGCGCCGGCCGGGACCCCGGGACCCCGCGCCGCGCGCTCGATGGCGTCCACCATGTACCAGTGCGCCGCGTTGGGGTCCACCCGCGTCAGGAGACGGAAGATCTCGCACTCGGGCGCCGATAGCTTCACCTCGCCGGCCGAAGGAGCGGCCCGGCGCGGGGGCGGGGGTCGATAAACGCGGGGCGGGGGGCGCGGGAGCGGCGGCGCCGCGTACGGGAACAAGCCGGGCGGGGGGCACGGCACCGGGAAACCCGGGAACGTCGGGAAGAAGGCCATCGGGCCCGCGGGGAACGCCGGCGGCAGGAACGGCGGCAGGAGATCGAGCGGCGCGGCTGGCCGCCCCGGGCGCGCATCTGTCCCGCGATGCGGCGGAAGGTACGTCGGGAGCGGAGGCGCGGTCGGCGGGAGACCGATCGGCGAGGCTTCCCCCGCCGAAGGTTCGTTCGGCAGTGATTCAGTGTCCGGGGATTCATTCGGCGGGGACTCCGACCCCGAGGACTCGCTCGGCGATGACTCTGTCATCGGGGGTTCAGTCGGCGGGGACTCGGTATCCGGGACCGCACCGGGCTCGTGTTTGAGAACGGGCGACGACGCCCGCGTTCGGACGGGGACGACGGCAACTTCGGTCGACTGCGATAGGCGACGGGCGGGGGCGGGGGTCGGAGCGGGGAAGAGCTCGCCCGAGGGCGGTCGAGCGGTGTCGGGCGTCGACGGCCGGGGGAGAGCGGGGGCGGAGGCTTGCGCGGAGAACAGCGGCACGCGGTTGAGGAAGCCGGGGAGCGGCGGCGGGGCGGGGCGCGGCGGCTCGTAGGCGGCGGGCTGGCAGCCGGGCACGTGGCGCCGGTACTCGGGCACGAACTCGAGCGCGATGCCGTCGCGCAGGTAGGCGTGGATCTCGGCGTAGTTGGGCGTGGCGCCGCTCTCGAGCGCCTCGAACCGCGGGTACAGGTAGCAGTCGGCCGCCTGCAACACGCCACACGCCCCGCCTCAGTACCCGCCGCGCCCCGGTCCGGCCCGGTGGATTCGAGTGCAAAACTTTATACATAATTTTATTATAATATCGTCGCGCGGGCCTTTCGACTCGTATCGGTTTCTGAGGGGGAAATAGAAAATATACTATATTCGGTCACTGCACTGAAACGCAGGAGCCACCGAAACGTCAACGGTCGGGAGCGGGGCGGGGCGGGGGCGGGGCCGGCACCTAAGCGGCGGCATCCGGCACCAGCGGGCTGCGCGCGTGCAGCTGCAGCTTGTGGCGAAGCGCGCGGCTGCCGAGGGCGGGCGGGGCCGGGGGCGGAGGGGGCGGCGAGGGCGGCGAGGGCGGCGCAGCGGAGCCCAGCCGGGAGTGCAGCGCCCGCAGCCGCGCCATGCGCCGCGAGACGACGCTGTCCGCCTCGGACACGGCGCTGGGCGCGGGCTCCCAGGGGGCGAGGCGCCGAGGCGCTCGGCCCACCACCTCGGAGGCCGAGGCCGACACCTCGCTGGCGTCGTCGCCGCCGAACTGCGCCACCGCCGAGGCGAGCGAGCGCACGTCCAGCTCCGGGGACGAGGGGGACGAGGAGGCCGCCGGCCGCGGGCCACTCACCGCCAGCGCCGAGTCCGGCCGCGGGTCCGCGTGCCCGGCGCGGATCAGCTCCAGGTCGACGCGCACGTCCGCCTCCGTCGACGTGTCCACCAGGTACAGCTCGACGATGCTCTCCTGCGGGGGCGGAGGCGGGGGGGTGAGCGGGGCGCCCCGGGGGCGGGGGGCGGCGGGGCGCGGGCCCGGCTCACCTCCGCGTCGAGCGCGACGACGTTCCCCACGAAGCGCCTGTCGCGCACCTGGCGCAGGAAGTGCGTGGCGGCGGCGCGCGGCCAGCAGCGGCCGGCGGCGGCGGGCCTGGCCCCCGCCAGGCGCCCGCGCACCGCCTGCGCCGGCAGAGAGCCCCACTCGCGCCGCAGCGGCTTCAGCTCGCGCGCCGCCACCGTGTCCACGGTGCCGTAGTCCACGTGCCGCACCTGCAACGGCGTCGGTGCAGCAGCGCGTCAGTGGAGCGGGGCGTCCCACTCCTTCGAGCGGGCCGTTGCCCACCTTGACGGTGTGGTCGTCGAGGCGCGCCACGACCAGCGCCCGGTGCCAGTCGCGCTCGTACAGGCTGGCGCAGTAGTGGCCCACGCGCACCGCGCCCGCCGACAGCACCCTCTGCACGCCCTCGCCCTCGCCGTAGTAGCGCCTGGGGGCCAGCCAGGGAAACTCGTCAGCTGATTTACAATTGGCTGCTCTTATTTTATTTTATTTATTTATTTTATTTTATTATTTTCGGAACACTATTCGTCTTATTTCCACGGGTTTAGAACAGAACAAATCTAAATTATTATGTAGGTAATTTTATCAGATTATTGAGTGAATTTATCAGAATATTTAATATATTAGAATTTAATGTTAAAGTGAATTTTTAATTTTAGATTAAAAAAAATTCTTGACGATGTTCACCGTCGAGCTAGTGAAAATTTTACGACGAACAGTGTCACTTTTACTACGTCAGGTGACGCTTTTTACATTAATAGTTTCGTTGGACGACGCGGTGGTAGCCCCTAAGGAACACGCGCATATATTATTTAAGAGAGAGAGAATTAAAATGTATCGATTTCCTCGCCTAGCCGGCACTCACGTCATTTCGTCCATCATGTCCTCCATGGCAATGTTGTAGTCCTCGCCGAGGCGGATGAACCAGAAGTGCGAGGGCGAGTACACCTCGCCGAGGATCAGCTCCAGCATGGCGCCCGGGCCGAGGTCGTCGAGAGCCATCGGCGGGATGGTCTCCATGAAGTGCAGGCAGTCCTCCGGGAACACGTCCGGGTCCTGCGAGCGGGGGGGTGAGAGCGGCCCGGCAGAGGCGCCGAGGCCGAGGGCGATACTCACGAACTCGATGCCCGGCAGCGCGTCCTCGGGGTCGGCGGTGGTCTCGCGGAGGGGCCTCGGGGGCCCCGGGCGGCGCAGAGTCCGCGGCGGGGGCCCCCCGGCGTCGGGCGGCGCGGGGTCCCCCTCGGAGCGCCCCACGAGCGCCCAGTCGCCGTCCGGCCCGCGCGCCATCCGCACCCGGCCGCCCTCGGCCAGCGTGCAGGCGAAGCTCGCGATGCTGGTGTAGCCGAACCTCGCGAAGTTGAGCTCGCGCCCGTAGCGGTCCCTGCGCAGCGGCCGACTCAGAGCGGGCCCTCGGGCCTGCGCTGGCGCCGGGCGGGGCGTACCTGTACAGCTTGATGAGGGCCCTGCAGGGCACGGCGCTGCCCTCCACCAGCGCCAGCACGTCGGCGCGCAGCTGCTGCAGCCGCGCCTGATGGCCCGTGCCGCCGCCTGCGATGAGTTACATCACATACTTAAATACCCACATATCGTACACGTACCAGAGGGTTCTGTGATGTCCCAACGAAGTAACTATACCCCATTACTATGTGGATAAAATAATTAGTAGGGGCATTATTTTTCACTGTCAAATGAATGATTGCGAGTGATTCTCGTAAACTATGAAATCACCTTAAGGATGAGGGGCTGACCTTTAAACTATTTTGGATTGCAGAGTATATAAGCTGACTCACTTGATGATGTGTATCTTCCCGAATCTGAATTGTGTTCACCAGAATCGCTGTCCTTGAAAGCTCCTTCGCTGTCCAGGAATTGTGAACTGCTCAAAACGGGCAATCTTTTCCTAAGAAAATTGTTGACAGCAGCACTAGAATTGTTCAACTCATTTGAATGATCTTTGTCCTCTATCAAATTATTTACAGATGCATGATTTTGATTATTCAATGATGCGTGATTTACTTCTAATTTCGGAGGACATACTTTTTCTAATTCTAGTGTTTGAGGTTTAGCTGATTTAGCTTGTGTCATTTTATTTTGTGCCTGGGCCTCTTCTGCCTCTTGTGCCCTCTGAGGCTTTTGAGTCACCTCAAAAGTTTTGGCAATTAAATTTGGTGTTGGTGTTCTAAAAATTGATTCAGGAACACTTCTTCTTTTGACTCTTCTGTGGAAGATTTAAATTGCAATTTCACAATGTTCAATCATTAGCTGGAAAATATTGACAGATCACAATGCTTTGACAGTTGAAGAAGGTTGTTTATGAGCTCAGCCATCATATAGGTACTTTACAGAAAAATAGTTACCGACTCTAGGGTGGTTGGCTGACACTTGAGGAGTTCTCTCTGAGTGTTTGAAATACAGTATCATTAAGGAGTCTGTTTCAGAATTATTTAACAATCCATTGTACATAGGGCCCCTGTAAGAAATTCAAAATATTTTTATACTTACCGTTTGCTCGAGGAAGACACTTTTTGATTTTGTACAAATGAATCTATGTGTTTGAGATTTTCTGTTACAATTAAAGTAAGAACTGGATTTGCTGACTTCCCATTGAACTGAAAATTAAATGACATAAAATTATGTAGCAGTTGTGTATAGTATTATTTTCACATTAGATACTAAATGATTTATATGATTTATTTGATTTTAATATTTTATTTTAGGCTAGCTTGAATCTGAAGAAGAATATAGGCAACTTGAATGTGATGAGGTAGGTACCAGGAAGCAATCCGCACAGCGCTCCCTGAGGAAGGCCAGTGGGTCCCGGTAGCCGTACTTGGCGCAGGGCAGGGGGCAGCCCATCATGCTGCGGAAGTCGCGCAGCAGCGTGCTCACGTCCATCTGCGTGGGGCTCGACACCACCAGCGACCGCAGCACCGACTTTAGCTCTTTCATCTCATCCATCTCCAAATGCATTACTAAAACTGAAATAAATTATTGACAGACTTATTCATATTTTAGTTTTACTGGTTTTGAAGAAATAACTTGAGACTAAACTAAACTTTATTTCTCAATGGACAAACATGTTGAATCACAATAAGCTAGGTAGTTCCGATCCTTGTTTTGTAATCTTTTCAAATGAGACCAAAATTGATCATTACTAAGATGACTTGGTTTACTTACTTACTAAAAAGTAACGCAAATATCGTTTTATTTTATAATAATTGGTATGAATTAATTCAATTTTTATATTAGTATAACGCTTTTAGGCCAGATGTAGTAGTACTTGTGCAGAACAAGATATTTTACAAAGAGTATAGATATTTGGAGGTCAATTACCTCTGCCTACTTGTGTGAAAGCTGTGTGTTACATGACGATATTATAAACATTAGCTTTGCATCTGCAAAACAAAACATATTTATAAATATAGGTAGGTAGGTAGATTTATATTTTAATTAATTTAAAAAAACTGTACATAACTACCAGTATTATATGTTGTCTACATACTTTTGAAATCGCAAAACAAAAGGCAAACTAACGCAAACATATGGGTGTGCTTAGTGGGCAGGACGATGTTACGCCAACGTTGCTCTTTATCAACGGCTTTTTATAAATTTAGCCAGTGTGGGCGCAACTCACAATCAATAACAAAACGTGCATTATACCTAGTAGGTATCTCAGCTTATAACTGAAAAAGAGAGTCTGTTCATTTGATACGCGTTCACTAAACCGGTTATAAGAGAAGCTATATTATATCCCCGTATTCCTAGTTTCCTACGGGAACTACGTGGGTGAAACCGCGGCGAACAACTAGTAATAATTTATATAAATCAGCCAACTTAATGTAACCAGATACCGAGCGCAAGTAATAATTTCTCTGACCGAGCGCGGGAGGCAGAAACTACGAGTAGGTATGCTCACTCCTTTGTAAATATATTTATTTGACTTTGATTTTCTCTCAATAGCAAATTACTTTGTTCCTAATTCTAGAAACAAAAGCAAGAACAATATAGGTAACTAACCTCATGGCAAAAAATGAAAATATCCACAATCTACAACAACCACTAAGTTCAAACAAGTACCTTGTAAATTATGTATTCTGTGGTTCACCTTCAACACACTTTTATGGGCCATTTACACGAGGGCAGTCCAGTAAGACAATCCACTAACTGCATACAAAAAAAACTTGAGGACAATCCATTCCACTGTGTTCAAGTTTTTTTTGTATGCAGTTAGTGGATTGTCTTACTGGATTGTCTTAGTAGACTGCCCAGTAAGACAATCCACTAAATAAATTAATAAAATAAAATAAAAATAAGCGCACGAAAGTTCGGTTTCGTCGGACGTCGATAGTAAACTTTTACTAAATATTTTAAAGGAGCTTGTTGAGGTAATTCGAAAACGTCCATTACGTACGTCCATTCACGGACATTCTTCACATAATACACTATCAACTGTATGTGCCTGGAATCAGAAGCAGAGCCAGTTTAGAAAAAAAAGACGAAAAGAGAAAGATTTGGTAAAGACTGAAGACAAGGCAGTATGAGTATGACCTTTGATCATAGCCTGTTTGGGCGAAAAAAAAAGGGTCACTATTTTCTATTGTCTGTGGTCACCATTACGAAACTGTCAAATAGCCGTCAGGTCCAGCGTGGCCAGAAGGTACCGAAAAGTACAGTTTTCGTAATATTTAGCACACAACCGTACCTCAGTGTAGACCGTACCATTATCGTACCTTTTCTATATTACTGATTTATTTTTCACTACAAACTACAAATGTTAAAAAAACAAAAATTATCACCTCATGTTTCTCTCAATATTCTAAATTCGAGTTTAAAAAGACTTAGCTGTATATACATTCCTTCCTTAAAAGCAATATTTATTAAAAAACAAAACATAAGCACTGTTACAAACAAATCTTTTCATATCGAATCGGTTTGGCTGTTATTTATTATAAAGTTTTTTTTATCAAATAACAAAATATTTCTAGATAAATTTTAATAATATTCCTCTATAAAGTACTATTACTTAATAGTTTTGTGGATTGAAATGAAAACTATAAACTTGCATTAAGTATGGGTACAGGCTGCCTAACTGCAGTTTCTGAACAAGCATTTTGGAATAAAGCAAATTATACGTACACTGTACAGACATACATCTGTACAGATATCCCAGCTGGGTGCCCCTTTTTCGCATTACATTTTCTGTCCTAATATCGAATAGCATAAAATGTTTAGCATAATAGTCACTTCGCATAAAGGTTTTTTGGCATAATGGTCTTTACGCATAATGTATTCCTTGACATAATTATCAATTGCCCTAATTGTGCTAACCATAACTTTGTTATCCATAAATTTTAAAGTAATAATATCATAACGTACATAAACTCATGTGAAAGAGTTGTCTCCTAATAAAAGTACGTATCTCGAATGCTTAAAAAGTGATACCAGCACAGCTATTCTTAAAAATAACGTACCTATAAACTACAGAAGTAGTTAGTAGGTAATTGTTATACCGAGATGAGAAATGAAACTAATACGATAAATCAAAAAGTGTAATGTCATTGATTTTATTGATATATTAATAATAAAGAATCATTATTCATTAGCTAGTGTTATTTTAGGTTGGCGGCAATAGCCTGCAAAAATGCTGGTCTTGAATATTGTGATTTATTTTTCATAATATTTTCTTGGACGTTTGGACTTGTCTGTGTATTTCCTTTTCTTTGGAAATGGTGGTGCTCCAATTACATTTTTTTCAATTTCGGCCGTTTGATGCCTGATTTCTCGGATATTTTTTTTTGACAAAAATTATAATCCAGGGTGGTGTCACCCAACAAAATGTGAAAATTGATTATGCCACGACTCAGTGCTATTTCGTGTCGTCTTTGGGTTAGGTTAGGTTAGAACTTTAAAGACAATGAATATATTTTTTAATAGGTACTTTGTTATAATAACAAAGTATATTCAAAGTCAAACACGAACCAAAGAGATTAAAATATAATAAGGCATAGAGAGGACAAAGCGAGGAAAATTTGAAGTCAAAAGCTATTCCAAGTGGAATAAGTCTAGTACAATTTCGACCGAATGACAGCTCGCGTTCATACTAACTGACATAACAAAGACATGACGCTTAGGCTTCAAAGTTTTGTATGAAAATATTCCCAATGCCCCCTCTATGCCCTATTATATTTAAATCTCTTTGACACGAACGAAACAAAGTATATTATTGTTTATTTTTACACAATTTTACCGGCTTCTTGAGATATACTTGTTTTCCAATCAGCAAAATAAATTGATATATCAGCCACTGGTAAAAAAGCTAATGCATATAAACATAGCAAAGTGATATGTGCGCTTCAGATGTAATTGTAAAATTTAAGGAGTTATACTTGTGAACGTTCCGTACATTATGTTTAAATATCGTTGTACGATAAACCATTATGCTTTATAATTTTATGGTTTTAGAATATTATGACTAAAGTAAATATGCGAAAGAAAATTAGGCTTCAAAATTTTATGCCGAATTAGCGTTATGCGAAAAGATGATTATGCCAAAACCAGTTATGCATTTTAAAATTAGGAATTTTAGTTTTATGCGTCCCAATATGGACCCATCCCAGCTTCAAGCATGTATCAGCAAGTTTTTTATTCATAAACTCGCCGTAAGTTAATTCATTAATCTACAATCTATAGTAAAACTAATGAAAATTTATGAGACAGATACTTTTTAAAATTTTCTGTCATATCGATGGTCTAGAAGACAAACATGCTAAGTGCAAAATTTTGAAAAATGTTATTTTAATGCCAAATGTATTAAATGAGCATGCTCTACCGATCGCACTCATCCAAATGGCATAATTCGGTCTCTTTCTGTCTAAACAGGGGGCCAATTCTACTAAATTTCAACGGTTACAGTTGGATGACAATGACAATGACATGGTCAGTCGATGGTGTTATTTGCTCTGAAAAGTGTCAAAATAACACCATTGTCTGACCATTGATATGTCATAGTCATCCAATTAAGACCGTTGACATTTAGTAGAATTGGCCCCCTGTAGTTGTACATTAATTGTAAGTGATGTCATTTTAAAGCCAAAAGAAGTAATGACAGTTATTTACCATCAGTTGAAACTACAGAAAATGCTAAATAGATTTATAACATTTCGCTTGTGTTAACCATGATTGACAAATAAGCTAAATATTTTTATTACTTTTGTCAATTTATAACTTTCAATTCCCAATTATCTTAAAGAATGTTAAGCTTTTCAAGAGCCGGTAGACAAATGGTTTAAGTGATTTTATAGCACCACTGAACACTCGTCAGCAAAGAGTAAAAAATATTAAGTGCTTTAAAAATACTATGCCAGAAAGAATAAAATGTAGACAAATGTTGTAAATGATTTAACGACACAGTTTAAGTAAGGTAAACAAAAGGAACCTGAGAGTATTTTTTTTTATTAACTTAACTAAGGCATTGAATATTAATATTAAAAAGTATATTATTATGACTGATATTTTCATACTACTTATAACGTTGCATCTCAACTACCTCTGTCAAAGGATCAGCCTAGCTATCCAGAAGGAATGCGGCCAGTCTTTTGGGCACTGTCCCAGATGGTTCCTCTTTGGAGGAAATTTTTTATCTGTAACTAGCGGGCGGCGTCGACCGCGCGGATCTAGTATTTTCCCGTTCCCGTGGGAATTTTGGAAAACCCCTTCATATTGGTTGCCTACGTCATACTCGTATAAGACACCTACATACAAATAGTGGGGGCCCAGTGGCGTTACGCGCGCGAATCCAGTTTATTCCTGTTCCCGTAGAAATTTCCAAGAATCCCTTAATAGCGGTTGCCTTCGACATATAAGATACCTAGGTGTGCAAACTATATTTAAAATTTCTAGGTGTTATCGTTTCGGAGTATTACGTATTTGTCTTTTTAACTAGTTTTTTTTAATTTTCCCGATGGATTGAGACATTCTCCCGCTGTAAAAAGTACTCTAAATTTTGACCCAGCTACTCAGTTATCTCCACACCAAACATCAAAATCCGTCGTTGCGTGATGATGACATACCTCCAAGACCTGCATACCGTATTTCTAATTTCTTAGGTGTAATTGTTTCGGAATATTACGTATTTCTCTTTTTAACCAGTTTTTATATTATTCCGTGGGAATGAGATATTTTCAGGAATAAAAAGTACCCTAGATGTTGACTCGGGTACTCAGTTATCTTCATACCAAATTTCATCAAAATCCGTCCAACAGTTTTTGCGTGACGCGTGCGCAGACCGACAGACAAAAATTTCGGGAATTTGTGTTTTGGTATCTACATCGATAACATATACACTACCGCTAAAATTTTCAAAAAATATTATATGTACAGACAAGGCCCCGTTAAGAGTTTTATTACATGTATAGATTATTGTAAAGGAATGTATATTTTCTTTGTAAATAAATTTTAAATGTTGCATACACGAAAGTGTTAAGTGAACAAAATAATATCAAGTTTGTGTACAAACGTACTAAATGACGCTCTTTTTTACTATTTTGGTATTTTTATAGAATACTTTAGATATTGATGTTTAAATTTATGAAAAATAAATATGAAGATAAATACTCTAACTAAGTATAGGCAATAGATACACAATTTCTATGTAAAGTTTTAAGTTATAGCATCTGGAAGTTTTGAATAACTAAAAACAGTCCTCCTGTAAAATTAGTAAATCTGTAGTTAGCATGTTTGTCTTCTAGACCATCGATATTTGACACTAAAATATGGACAAAAATTACTTACACGGAATTTTCTTAGTTCCTAAAATTTTATCTTCATAGTTTTTTTGAAAAACAACTTGTTTTTACTATAGACTATGTACCTACTCATAGTCTAAGCTTTAGTATTTTTCAATGTTTTGGCAAAACCGTACCTTGAAGTTAAAAACCGATCCTTTTTAGAAAGTCCACCGTTATTTTTTTGGGTAATCATACTGGCAACACTGGTCAGGTCACTCACAGTCAATCGTAGTTTTTGAAGATTGTTGTATGTGGTGGTTTTGGAATCGAATAGGCATAGTAATTACGTAATAAGAATAACAAACATGTCCTTCTTTTTAAAACGCACCCTTGGTGCAAGTTGCAACCTTGGCCGTGTCATCCTGAACAATAGTAATCCTACCAGAGTACAGCTGGTCGCGACCAAGACAGACCAAGCAACACCACAGGTGGAGACTCGGCCGACGGTGGCCAAGATCGATCCCCTGCAGAAGGCGCAGTTAGTAGACTTCGGTAAATATGTTGCTGATTGTATGCCCAAATACATCCAGAAGGTGCAGATCACAGCAGGAAACGAACTGGAAGTGCTAATCCCTCCGGAAGGCGTCATCCCCGTCCTTCAGTTCTTGAAGGACCACCACAGCGCTCAGTTCGCCAGCCTCGTCGACATCGCTGGGATGGACGTCCCTTCGCGCCCACACAGATTTGAGATCATCTATAATCTGCTCTCATTGAGATACAATGCTAGGATCAGAGTCAAAACTTACACTGATGAGTTGACTCCTGTGGACTCTGCATGTGAAGTTTTTAAAGCCGCTAACTGGTACGAGAGAGAAATCTGGGACATGTATGGAGTATTCTTTGCCAATCATCCTGATCTGAGAAGGATCCTAACTGACTATGGATTTGAGGGTCACCCATTCCGAAAGGACTTCCCACTGAGTGGATATGTCGAGGTTCGTTACGATGACGAGCAGAAGCGCGTGGTGGTAGAGCCCCTCGAGCTAGCACAGGAGTTTCGCCGTTTTGAGCTGAGTGCTCCTTGGGAGCAGTTCCCCAACTTCCGCTCCAACCCCGCCGCTGAAGAAGTCACTAACCCCTCAGAGGAGAAACCAAAGGAATAATACTATAAAATAATAATTTAATTTATGTAAATTATAGCAAGTCTCAAGTAATTATCTCTGTTTTTATTTATTTATTCAGTATGAAAAAGTTCCCAGAGGAAGGAAGGTTTGTCTTCATAATCTCTTCGAAATTTTATCAAGACCCGTTTTTTTAAATAAAAATAACAAACTAAATAGTTTGAGTTTCTTTCAATACTGGTGGTAGGGGTGATGATCACATATTAACGTTTGTTTCCCAGTAACCAGTAGTGCTGTGGGAAATTTTTCTTTCCCATGACTCTCCTGTTCCATTGGTTGATAAAATAAAAACAGATAGTTTTACAGTATTTACTATACATATTTTTATTTCATTGTCAAGTTCACAAAATATTGTTCCAAACTAAACAATGTACAAAATACTTGATTGGGCCTTGTACCAACACCTTGTTATTTTCCTGACAGTAGTAAAAGAAGCAGATCCAAAGAACGTTGAATGACGAGTGAGCAACGCAGAGGCGCACTAGCGGCGATAGCGGTACCGCTTGAAGTGGAACCACAGCTGGAAGATGTTGTTGTGGAAGTGGCAGCGGAAGCCGCGCTTGTACGAGTACTCCCACTCGCGGTTGACGATCTTGAAGGCGATGTCCTCGTAGGGAGGGCCCGCGTGGAACCGCAGCACCGCGAAGTCCGGGTTCTCGGGGCACGCCTTCTGCAATGTCCCGGCGGAAGAGCATTTAGGAAATGTTACTTTCAAGCACTGTTATATAGATCATTGTCAATGGGATCTAACCGGGACCAACGCCCAAGGCAACTTTTTAATTTTAGGGTGACTCATGTCAGCTTTAATTAATTAAAAATATAAAATATATACCCGAGGTGGTCAGCAAAGGTGTTTCATTGTAAGGGTTTCCACTGCAAAAGAGTAATGAGCTCGAAATGGCAAATGGCTAAGCATAGATAGATAGATAAAAGACTTAGGCATAGTTGACTTGAAATAGATTTTGACTCTTTGTTGGTGGAAACACATGTAAGCAGTATTCTCTTGAAAGGTAAAAGAAGTCATTAATGGGTCTGCTCCGCTTGCAGTGGAAACCGAGCTTAACTTTCTTTTACCTACAGAAATAAATAAATTTTAACTTTATTGGTCTGACCTAGGTGCAACTACACATGCTTCAGTGTGGGGGACCTAAGGAAACCTTCATGATGTTTTCCTTCACCATCAAACCAGAGATAAATACATTTGTAAGTTTTTGAAAAACTCATTTGGCACATTGGTCACACCTTCAAGGCTACCACTGACCACTGAGCTATCTCAATTGCTAGAATAATGAAGAGTTAAGCAGTGAGACAAAGGCACTCACCAGCGAGAACTCCGGCGTGGAATCGGGGTTGATGAGGTCCGGGTAGAAGATGTTGAACTTGTATCCCTGCACGATCTTCGGCGGCGGATTGTCCATGTCGTAGTGCGTCTGGTTGTACTTGTTCCACTCGAATCCCGTGTGCACCCTGCGATCCCATAAACATCCGTTACAAACACAACATTGGACCCTAGAATGCCTTCTCAGAAGCCGATATTAATAGACTAGCAGTTGACAGCTATTTCGTCGAATTTTATGTTATCCAGGAGCTATGTGTTTATGGAGGAGCGGAAGGTAGAATGCTCCTCCATCGTGAAAAGGGAAGATCTTCCGCCAGGCGAGGTGATCGTGCCTGGGGACCGCGGTTCAACGGTTGAAGTTTGACTGTTGTATTTATACAAACTCATTAGAAAACTCCGATAGCGCGGTTTAGAACTCGGCCGTCTATTGGCGCGTTCTATTTAACTCGGCCTTCTATTGGCTTGTTCTATGTAGTGCCGATACATGTTCTGAGACAAAAAGAAGCCAATGTCTTTCTCAAATGTTCAATAAATTTCTATACCAAAATTCGTCAATATTGGTACAGTCAAGAGCACGCTAAGCTTGACACTTTGGACTTTGACCCGGCCCTGTATTCTATGGCGCGCAGTACAAATCAGAGCTCAGCTTAAACTGGTGGTGTCAAGCTTGACTTGCTCTTGACTGTACACCGGTTTAGGAATGAAAATGTAACAAACAAACTCATTTTAGCATTTATAAATAATTTTAACTAGCGGTTCTGGGAATACGGGGATAAAATTTAGCCTATGTTACTCAGGGATATTGTAACATTCAAACGGTGAAAGAATTTTTAAAATAGGTCCAGTAGTTTTGAGTTTATTCGTTACAAAATACAAAATCTCTTCTCTTTATAATATTAGTGTAGATGATAATTATGAGTGTCGAACAATCGAAACCACCATACAAAAAGGGCAGTAAAGTCAGTCCCGCAAATTGTATCTAACCACCCCACTTGTCGGTGAGTGGGGCACTGGGTATCGTCAGACCTGTTGAAGTATCTGGGCTTCCTGGGTCGGTACTTGTCCGCCCAGAGGCAGGGCTGGTCGGGCAGCGCGTGCTCCACGCTGAACTGCGCCTCGTCGGCGGAGGGGCCCATGGCGCGTCTCGCGACCAGCTCCAGCGAGGGGGGCTCCGGGGCACAGGACCCGCCGGGGGCCAACGCCACAGATGACACCGAGGCCGCCTGTGCGTACTAAGAAAATTTAATATTTTATATCGAAGGACTAAACGAAGCTATAATATACCGCAAGAGAGTCAATGAACCCGAGGGTATAGATACTAAGTTGGCGTTTAGTCTTTAGGTGCAAACTGTACTTTTCACTTTGATTGCGAGAAAAATAGTCAATTTAGTACAAATTTATTTAAAACCGAACAAATTTACACTCGACAAAAATTTATGATGATGGTCCACACTCCACAGAAATTTACTGCCTGTTTGAGTTTATCTACATCTCATTAAAGAAATTAAAAAACTAATTATTTTTCACTCCCTAGAGACTAAAGTGGACACTTTAGTCCCGCTTCGTAAGGCTATATTGGCGTACTTTTAGAGCATGAGAAGTAAAAACAATTATTTTTTGTAGGTACAACAAGTGCACTTAGAAAGGTTAATAGTCTAATAACAAGGCGCTCTAAACTCGTCCATGGAAATTGGCTGAATGTAAACAACAGCCCATCTCCATCGACGAGTTGCTGGTTCCAAATGCAGATCCTCAAGAAGAACCAGCTATTGCAGCTCTATCATGTTTTACAACTTTGTCATTAGCCACCCTACCTGCCTAGTAGCCTAGGTTTAGTATAAAATAAACGAGAGTGCAATGGTGATATCGCATGGAAATGTCGTGTTGAAGAAACATGAATAGGGATGCTGATCTGAGTGCTCAACCGATGTCCAACGGTAGTCCGAATAAAGTAGACCAAGCATAGTGAATTTACGTAGTTAGGATAAAATATTGATATGACATAATATTCTATATGGCAGAAAAAACCCAAGTTATTTTTAAGCTATCAAATGAATCAAAAATTCACATGTTCCCCACTTTTATTACTGGGGCGACGGTGAATCGGGAGAAAACCCGGAAACCCCAGAATTGAGCCGACCGATACTGAGCTCTCAGCCTGTTTTCTTTAAAAAAAAAAGAATGTTTGGTTTTAATTTAGTTTACTGAAATTTGAATATGTATTTTATTTAGTAAAAAAAATGTATTCAAAACAGCAATAGACCTAAGCGAAAATGTTGTCTTTGCCTGTCTACCTTGCTATGCCTTCAATCATATTTGGCATTGTAAAACCTGTTGGTCAACCCTAATGAATAAATATTTAGTATGTATCGCTAGGTGGAGCAGATTGGGGGAGGCCTTTGCCCGAAGGCACACAGACTTCTGGTTACCGTAGATTTAGATTAAGATGTAAGCATTTTATAATATTTTCTGTTAAAAAATAAAATAAATAATTTCACGCCTTTCATCCCCGAGGGGGTAGGCAGAGGTATTCCATTACTGGATATACCCACTTTTCACGAGATATATTGGACCCCTAAACGTGATAAGATTTTTTCAGTTATAAGGCTACAAATAAAAAAAAATAATGTATCGCTAACCGTTCCTCCTGTGCTCGGTCCGGGCCTCTTGGCGCCGGTGAGCCCGTCCCGCAGGTAGGCCAGCCGCTGGGCGTCGTCGGTGGGCTCGACGAGCACGGTCCCCGGCTCGAGCGCGCCCCCCGGCAGGGGCGGCGGCGAGTAGCGGCCGGCCCGGTAGAGCGCCTCGCTGGCCGACCGCGCCTGCTCCTCGTCCTCGGCCAGGCTCAGGGAGGCCGACTCCGCGTCGCCCTCCGAGGGCTCCGGACGAGCCTCCGGGCTGGGGGACCTGCACGATCATCAATTGAAAGCTAAAGTCGGTTTGCGGATGTCAATTTTAGATATACATGCACCACAAGTCGAACGCTTAGACCGCTCGTGCCTACCTATCGTTTGTTCTACGCTCTCGCTTGCAAGCGAGAGCTCAGGCAGAACGTGACTGCTTTTTTGTGTTCGATTTGTAAGATGTTACCAAGCTTTTGGATTCACAGTGACATCACTGCATTTTTCGAGTTATTTTCAGCAAGGCCTTTCATTTGATACCTATATTGGAGCCTTTATAGTACATAAAGACCACTTCCCGGAGTGCATTAGAAATAACTAGTTTGCCATCTTGGGTATTCCGCCATGTTGGATTTAGAATGACGTCACACAGTCAATCATGCATTGCTATAAAAAATTTAGCTCAATCGGTTGAGGATATCTGCTTCAAATTTGATTTTGCAGGATTCCAACTCAACAAATATAGGTACATAGCAAGGCTTGTAAAAAATCACAAAACTTATTCTACCGATAGATAGCGCGGTTTCACCCGCACAATTCCCGTTCCCGTGGGAATACCGGGGTAAAATATAGGATATATTACTCAAGGATATTCTAGCTTTCATTGGTGAAAGATTTTTTAAATCGGTCCAGTAGTTTGAGTTTATTCGTAACAGAGATTCAAACATACACAAATACAAATCTTTCCTCTTTATAATATGAGTGTAAATACCTGCGCCTGGCCTCTTTGGCGTCGGCCCTCTCGACGCCCTGCTCCTGCTTGAGCAGCTGCAGCTTGCGGCGGAGGTTGCTCTGGTGGCGGTCGGTTGTACATAGGGACAGACAGACAGCTGGAAGCGTCTTTGTTTAGTGTATACCTGCGCCTGGCCTCTTTGGCGTCGGCCCTCTCGACGCCCTGCTCCTGCTTGAGCAGCTGCAGCTTGCGGCGGAGGTTGCTCTGGTGGCGGTCGGTTGTACATAGGGACAGACAGACAGCTGGAAGCGTCTTTGTTTAGTGTATACCTGCGCCTGGCCTCTTTGGCGTCGGCCCTCTCGACGCCCTGCTCCTGCTTGAGCAGCTGCAGCTTGCGGCGGAGGTTGCTCTGGTGGCGGTCGGTTGTACATAGGGACAGACAGACAGCTGGAAGCGTCTTTGTTTAGTGTATACCTGCGCCTGGCCTCTTTGGCGTCGGCCCTCTCGACGCCCTGCTCCTGCTTGAGCAGCTGCAGCTTGCGGCGGAGGTTGCTCTGGTGGCGGTCGGTTGTACATAGGGACAGACAGACAGCTGGAAGCGTCTTTGTTTAGTGTATACCTGCGCCTGGCCTCTTTGGCGTCGGCCCTCTCGACGCCCTGCTCCTGCTTGAGCAGCTGCAGCTTGCGGCGGAGGTTGCTCTGGTGGCGGTCGGTTGTACATAGGGACAGACAGACAGCTGGAAGCGTCTTTGTTTAGTGTATACCTGCGCCTGGCCTCTTTGGCGTCGGCCCTCTCGACGCCCTGCTCCTGCTTGAGCAGCTGCAGCTTGCGGCGGAGGTTGCTCTGGTGGCGGTCGGTTGTACATAGGGACAGACAGACAGCTGGAAGCGTCTTTGTTTAGTGTATACCTGCGCCTGGCCTCTTTGGCGTCGGCCCTCTCGACGCCCTGCTCCTGCTTGAGCAGCTGCAGCTTGCGGCGGAGGTTGCTCTGGTGGCGGTCGGTTGTACATAGGGACAGACAGACAGCTGGAAGCGTCTTTGTTTAGTGTATACCTGCGCCTGGCCTCTTTGGCGTCGGCCCTCTCGACGCCCTGCTCCTGCTTGAGCAGCTGCAGCTTGCGGCGGAGGTTGCTCTGGTGGCGGTCGGTTGTACATAGGGACAGACAGACAGCTGGAAGCGTCTTTGTTTAGTGTATACCTGCGCCTGGCCTCTTTGGCGTCGGCCCTCTCGACGCCCTGCTCCTGCTTGAGCAGCTGCAGCTTGCGGCGGAGGTTGCTCTGGTGGCGGTCGGTTGTACATAGGGACAGACAGACAGCTGGAAGCGTCTTTGTTTAGTGTATACCTGCGCCTGGCCTCTTTGGCGTCGGCCCTCTCGACGCCCTGCTCCTGCTTGAGCAGCTGCAGCTTGCGGCGGAGGTTGCTCTGGTGGCGGTCGGTTGTACATAGGGACAGACAGACAGCTGGAAGCGTCTTTGTTTAGTGTATACCTGCGCCTGGCCTCTTTGGCGTCGGCCCTCTCGACGCCCTGCTCCTGCTTGAGCAGCTGCAGCTTGCGGCGGAGGTTGCTCTGGTGGCGGTCGGTTGTACATAGGGACAGACAGACAGCTGGAAGCGTCTTTGTTTAGTGTATACCTGCGCCTGGCCTCTTTGGCGTCGGCCCTCTCGACGCCCTGCTCCTGCTTGAGCAGCTGCAGCTTGCGGCGGAGGTTGCTCTGGTGGCGGTCGGTTGTACATAGGGACAGACAGACAGCTGGAAGCGTCTTTGTTTAGTGTATACCTGCGCCTGGCCTCTTTGGCGTCGGCCCTCTCGACGCCCTGCTCCTGCTTGAGCAGCTGCAGCTTGCGGCGGAGGTTGCTCTGGTGGCGGTCGGTTGTACATAGGGACAGACAGACAGCTGGAAGCGTCTTTGTTTAGTGTATACCTGCGCCTGGCCTCTTTGGCGTCGGCCCTCTCGACGCCCTGCTCCTGCTTGAGCAGCTGCAGCTTGCGGCGGAGGTTGCTCTGGTGGCGGTCGGTTGTACATAGGGACAGACAGACAGCTGGAAGCGTCTTTGTTTAGTGTATACCTGCGCCTGGCCTCTTTGGCGTCGGCCCTCTCGACGCCCTGCTCCTGCTTGAGCAGCTGCAGCTTGCGGCGGAGGTTGCTCTGGTGGCGGTCGGTTGTACATAGGGACAGACAGACAGCTGGAAGCGTCTTTGTTTAGTGTATACCTGCGCCTGGCCTCTTTGGCGTCGGCCCTCTCGACGCCCTGCTCCTGCTTGAGCAGCTGCAGCTTGCGGCGGAGGTTGCTCTGGTGGCGGTCGGTTGTACATAGGGACAGACAGACAGCTGGAAGCGTCTTTGTTTAGTGTATACCTGCGCCTGGCCTCTTTGGCGTCGGCCCTCTCGACGCCCTGCTCCTGCTTGAGCAGCTGCAGCTTGCGGCGGAGGTTGCTCTGGTGGCGGTCGGTTGTACATAGGGACAGACAGACAGCTGGAAGCGTCTTTGTTTAGTGTATACCTGCGCCTGGCCTCTTTGGCGTCGGCCCTCTCGACGCCCTGCTCCTGCTTGAGCAGCTGCAGCTTGCGGCGGAGGTTGCTCTGGTGGCGGTCGGTTGTACATAGGGACAGACAGACAGCTGGAAGCGTCTTTGTTTAGTGTATACCTGCGCCTGGCCTCTTTGGCGTCGGCCCTCTCGACGCCCTGCTCCTGCTTGAGCAGCTGCAGCTTGCGGCGGAGGTTGCTCTGGTGGCGGTCGGTTGTACATAGGGACAGACAGACAGCTGGAAGCGTCTTTGTTTAGTGTATACCTGCGCCTGGCCTCTTTGGCGTCGGCCCTCTCGACGCCCTGCTCCTGCTTGAGCAGCTGCAGCTTGCGGCGGAGGTTGCTCTGGTGGCGGTCGGTTGTACATAGGGACAGACAGACAGCTGGAAGCGTCTTTGTTTAGTGTATACCTGCGCCTGGCCTCTTTGGCGTCGGCCCTCTCGACGCCCTGCTCCTGCTTGAGCAGCTGCAGCTTGCGGCGGAGGTTGCTCTGGTGGCGGTCGGTTGTACATAGGGACAGACAGACAGCTGGAAGCGTCTTTGTTTAGTGTATACCTGCGCCTGGCCTCTTTGGCGTCGGCCCTCTCGACGCCCTGCTCCTGCTTGAGCAGCTGCAGCTTGCGGCGGAGGTTGCTCTGGTGGCGGTCGGTTGTACATAGGGACAGACAGACAGCTGGAAGCGTCTTTGTTTAGTGTATACCTGCGCCTGGCCTCTTTGGCGTCGGCCCTCTCGACGCCCTGCTCCTGCTTGAGCAGCTGCAGCTTGCGGCGGAGGTTGCTCTGGTGGCGGTCGGTTGTACATAGGGACAGACAGACAGCTGGAAGCGTCTTTGTTTAGTGTATACCTGCGCCTGGCCTCTTTGGCGTCGGCCCTCTCGACGCCCTGCTCCTGCTTGAGCAGCTGCAGCTTGCGGCGGAGGTTGCTCTGGTGGCGGTCGGTTGTACATAGGGACAGACAGACAGCTGGAAGCGTCTTTGTTTAGTGTATACCTGCGCCTGGCCTCTTTGGCGTCGGCCCTCTCGACGCCCTGCTCCTGCTTGAGCAGCTGCAGCTTGCGGCGGAGGTTGCTCTGGTGGCGGTCGGTTGTACATAGGGACAGACAGACAGCTGGAAGCGTCTTTGTTTAGTGTATACCTGCGCCTGGCCTCTTTGGCGTCGGCCCTCTCGACGCCCTGCTCCTGCTTGAGCAGCTGCAGCTTGCGGCGGAGGTTGCTCTGGTGGCGGTCGGTTGTACATAGGGACAGACAGACAGCTGGAAGCGTCTTTGTTTAGTGTATACCTGCGCCTGGCCTCTTTGGCGTCGGCCCTCTCGACGCCCTGCTCCTGCTTGAGCAGCTGCAGCTTGCGGCGGAGGTTGCTCTGGTGGCGGTCGGTTGTACATAGGGACAGACAGACAGCTGGAAGCGTCTTTGTTTAGTGTATACCTGCGCCTGGCCTCTTTGGCGTCGGCCCTCTCGACGCCCTGCTCCTGCTTGAGCAGCTGCAGCTTGCGGCGGAGGTTGCTCTGGTGGCGGTCGGTTGTACATAGGGACAGACAGACAGCTGGAAGCGTCTTTGTTTAGTGTATACCTGCGCCTGGCCTCTTTGGCGTCGGCCCTCTCGACGCCCTGCTCCTGCTTGAGCAGCTGCAGCTTGCGGCGGAGGTTGCTCTGGTGGCGGTCGGTTGTACATAGGGACAGACAGACAGCTGGAAGCGTCTTTGTTTAGTGTATACCTGCGCCTGGCCTCTTTGGCGTCGGCCCTCTCGACGCCCTGCTCCTGCTTGAGCAGCTGCAGCTTGCGGCGGAGGTTGCTCTGGTGGCGGTCGGTTGTACATAGGGACAGACAGACAGCTGGAAGCGTCTTTGTTTAGTGTATACCTGCGCCTGGCCTCTTTGGCGTCGGCCCTCTCGACGCCCTGCTCCTGCTTGAGCAGCTGCAGCTTGCGGCGGAGGTTGCTCTGGTGGCGGTCGGTTGTACATAGGGACAGACAGACAGCTGGAAGCGTCTTTGTTTAGTGTATACCTGCGCCTGGCCTCTTTGGCGTCGGCCCTCTCGACGCCCTGCTCCTGCTTGAGCAGCTGCAGCTTGCGGCGGAGGTTGCTCTGGTGGCGGTCGGTTGTACATAGGGACAGACAGACAGCTGGAAGCGTCTTTGTTTAGTGTATACCTGCGCCTGGCCTCTTTGGCGTCGGCCCTCTCGACGCCCTGCTCCTGCTTGAGCAGCTGCAGCTTGCGGCGGAGGTTGCTCTGGTGGCGGTCGGTTGTACATAGGGACAGACAGACAGCTGGAAGCGTCTTTGTTTAGTGTATACCTGCGCCTGGCCTCTTTGGCGTCGGCCCTCTCGACGCCCTGCTCCTGCTTGAGCAGCTGCAGCTTGCGGCGGAGGTTGCTCTGGTGGCGGTCGGTTGTACATAGGGACAGACAGACAGCTGGAAGCGTCTTTGTTTAGTGTATACCTGCGCCTGGCCTCTTTGGCGTCGGCCCTCTCGACGCCCTGCTCCTGCTTGAGCAGCTGCAGCTTGCGGCGGAGGTTGCTCTGGTGGCGGTCGGTTGTACATAGGGACAGACAGACAGCTGGAAGCGTCTTTGTTTAGTGTATACCTGCGCCTGGCCTCTTTGGCGTCGGCCCTCTCGACGCCCTGCTCCTGCTTGAGCAGCTGCAGCTTGCGGCGGAGGTTGCTCTGGTGGCGGTCGGTTGTACATAGGGACAGACAGACAGCTGGAAGCGTCTTTGTTTAGTGTATACCTGCGCCTGGCCTCTTTGGCGTCGGCCCTCTCGACGCCCTGCTCCTGCTTGAGCAGCTGCAGCTTGCGGCGGAGGTTGCTCTGGTGGCGGTCGGTTGTACATAGGGACAGACAGACAGCTGGAAGCGTCTTTGTTTAGTGTATACCTGCGCCTGGCCTCTTTGGCGTCGGCCCTCTCGACGCCCTGCTCCTGCTTGAGCAGCTGCAGCTTGCGGCGGAGGTTGCTCTGGTGGCGGTCGGTTGTACATAGGGACAGACAGACAGCTGGAAGCGTCTTTGTTTAGTGTATACCTGCGCCTGGCCTCTTTGGCGTCGGCCCTCTCGACGCCCTGCTCCTGCTTGAGCAGCTGCAGCTTGCGGCGGAGGTTGCTCTGGTGGCGGTCGGTTGTACATAGGGACAGACAGACAGCTGGAAGCGTCTTTGTTTAGTGTATACCTGCGCCTGGCCTCTTTGGCGTCGGCCCTCTCGACGCCCTGCTCCTGCTTGAGCAGCTGCAGCTTGCGGCGGAGGTTGCTCTGGTGGCGGTCGGTTGTACATAGGGACAGACAGACAGCTGGAAGCGTCTTTGTTTAGTGTATACCTGCGCCTGGCCTCTTTGGCGTCGGCCCTCTCGACGCCCTGCTCCTGCTTGAGCAGCTGCAGCTTGCGGCGGAGGTTGCTCTGGTGGCGGTCGGTTGTACATAGGGACAGACAGACAGCTGGAAGCGTCTTTGTTTAGTGTATACCTGCGCCTGGCCTCTTTGGCGTCGGCCCTCTCGACGCCCTGCTCCTGCTTGAGCAGCTGCAGCTTGCGGCGGAGGTTGCTCTGGTGGCGGTCGGTTGTACATAGGGACAGACAGACAGCTGGAAGCGTCTTTGTTTAGTGTATACCTGCGCCTGGCCTCTTTGGCGTCGGCCCTCTCGACGCCCTGCTCCTGCTTGAGCAGCTGCAGCTTGCGGCGGAGGTTGCTCTGGTGGCGGTCGGTTGTACATAGGGACAGACAGACAGCTGGAAGCGTCTTTGTTTAGTGTATACCTGCGCCTGGCCTCTTTGGCGTCGGCCCTCTCGACGCCCTGCTCCTGCTTGAGCAGCTGCAGCTTGCGGCGGAGGTTGCTCTGGTGGCGGTCGGTTGTACATAGGGACAGACAGACAGCTGGAAGCGTCTTTGTTTAGTGTATACCTGCGCCTGGCCTCTTTGGCGTCGGCCCTCTCGACGCCCTGCTCCTGCTTGAGCAGCTGCAGCTTGCGGCGGAGGTTGCTCTGGTGGCGGTCGGTTGTACATAGGGACAGACAGACAGCTGGAAGCGTCTTTGTTTAGTGTATACCTGCGCCTGGCCTCTTTGGCGTCGGCCCTCTCGACGCCCTGCTCCTGCTTGAGCAGCTGCAGCTTGCGGCGGAGGTTGCTCTGGTGGCGGTCGGTTGTACATAGGGACAGACAGACAGCTGGAAGCGTCTTTGTTTAGTGTATACCTGCGCCTGGCCTCTTTGGCGTCGGCCCTCTCGACGCCCTGCTCCTGCTTGAGCAGCTGCAGCTTGCGGCGGAGGTTGCTCTGGTGGCGGTCGGTTGTACATAGGGACAGACAGACAGCTGGAAGCGTCTTTGTTTAGTGTATACCTGCGCCTGGCCTCTTTGGCGTCGGCCCTCTCGACGCCCTGCTCCTGCTTGAGCAGCTGCAGCTTGCGGCGGAGGTTGCTCTGGTGGCGGTCGGTTGTACATAGGGACAGACAGACAGCTGGAAGCGTCTTTGTTTAGTGTATACCTGCGCCTGGCCTCTTTGGCGTCGGCCCTCTCGACGCCCTGCTCCTGCTTGAGCAGCTGCAGCTTGCGGCGGAGGTTGCTCTGGTGGCGGTCGGTTGTACATAGGGACAGACAGACAGCTGGAAGCGTCTTTGTTTAGTGTATACCTGCGCCTGGCCTCTTTGGCGTCGGCCCTCTCGACGCCCTGCTCCTGCTTGAGCAGCTGCAGCTTGCGGCGGAGGTTGCTCTGGTGGCGGTCGGTTGTACATAGGGACAGACAGACAGCTGGAAGCGTCTTTGTTTAGTGTATACCTGCGCCTGGCCTCTTTGGCGTCGGCCCTCTCGACGCCCTGCTCCTGCTTGAGCAGCTGCAGCTTGCGGCGGAGGTTGCTCTGGTGGCGGTCGCGGAGCCGGGCGCGGGCCATGTGCGCTGGACATGGGATAACACTCTTCAGACACTTTCAGGCAGACAACAATGATAAACAACAATGGTGCTGATTCTGCTTTAGAGCGACTAAAACTATTTTAGTTTACTCCTGTCATTTTCTCTCTCCCAGAAAAGACTGTCAACTGAGGCATTTTATAACGTGTTTAATACATAAGTAAAGAAGTCACAACTAAAACAGTCTGTCAGCTAATTTTATTTTGACTTGCCTTTCGGAACACTGGGGTTTAAATTTGATTCCAATCCTTTTTAAAAAGTGCAATTTTTAAAAAGAATAATTCTCAAAAAGACTGGTTTTCTCATGGATGCCGTTGTCAGAAGTGGACGAAAATAAAATGGGACCAATCTGGAAGCACCAGCTTTCAAATAAAAAAAGAATCATCCAAATCGGTTCACCTAGTCGAAAGTACTGAGGTTACAAACATAAAAAAAAACATACAAACGAATTGATAACCTCCTCCTTTTTTAAGTCGGTTAAGAAGGGGTGGGGCTACTGAGTCAAGTGGGATATCATAATGATAGTCCAGTCAATAAAGTGTTATAGAGTGCGTGAGCGGGGACCTGAGCGATTTCTTTCGTAAGTTGTTCAGGGTGTTTAGGGAGTTAACATACTAAAAGTCCCGGTGTCTAGGAGGTCCGCCGGAGTGGGGGGGGGGGGGGGGATTAAAGTTCCCACGTTTGAGTTTTTCGCTAATATCTTTAAAACGGCGTGTCGTAGAGAATAAATATATTCTACGTAAAGAAAGCTCATAAAATATTCTACAACTTTTATCATATAAACTTTTTTCAAATTCCTACCCGTTTTTGAACTACACGTTCCGGAAGAGTGAAAATTTTCGAAAAAAGCACTTTTATTAAACTCTAGCTGCTGCCTGCCACTTCGTTCGCGTTATTTCGGGATAATCCGGGTCCTAATTTATCTACCTACCAAATTTCATCTAAATCCGTGAAGCCGCTAAATTATTTTTGTCTTGTAACACATAGTTATCTACACTAATTTATACTTCTATACTAATATTATAAAGAGGAAATATTTGTATTTTTGTTACGTTTGTTACGAATAAACTCAAAAACTACTGCACCGATTTTAAAAATTCTTTCACTAATGGAAAGCTAGAATATTCCTGAGTAACATAGGCTATATTTTATTCCCGCATTCCCACAGAAACGGGAACTATGCGGGTGGAAACACGCGGAACCACTATTATATATGGCACTAGCGGTGCTGCGCGGTTTCACCCGCGTCCTTTCCGTTCCTGTGGGAATACGGGAATAAAATTTAGTTTATATTACTCAGGGATATTCTAGCTTTCCATTGATGAAAGAATTTTTTAAATCGGTCCAGTAGTTGTTGAGTTTATTCGTTACAAACACGCTAGTGCTATAATATAATAGCGGTTTCACCCGCGTAGTTCCCGTTCCCGTGGGAATACGGGAATAAAATATAGCCTATGTTACTTGATGATGATGTAGCTTTCTATAGGTGAAAGAATTTTCAAAATCGGGGCAGAAGTTTTTGAGTTTATTCGTTACAAATACCGCTAGTGTTATGTAAAACAGCGGTTCCGCGCGGTTTCACCCGCGTAGTTCCCGTTTCCGTGGGAATGCGGGAATAAAATATAGCCTATGTTACTCAGGAATATTCTAGCTTTCCATTGGTGAAAGAATTTTTAAAATCGGTGCAGTAGTTTTTGAGTTTATTCGTAACAAACGTAACAAAAATACAAATATTTCCTCTTTATAATATTAGTATAGAAGTATAAATTAGTGTAGATAACTATGTGTTACAAGACAAAAATAATTTAGCGGCTTCACGGATTTAGATGAAATTTGGTAGGTAGATAAATTAGGACCCGGATTATCCCGAAATAACGCGAACGAAGTGGCAGGCAGCAGCTAGAGTTTAATAAAAGTGCTTTTTTCGAAAATTTTCACTCTTCCGGAACGTGTAGTTCAAAAACGGGTAGGAATTTGAAAAAAGTTTATATGATAAAAGTTGTAGAATATTTTATGAGCTTTCTTTACGTAGAATATATTTATTCTCTACGACACACCGTTTTAAAGATATTAGCGAAAAACTCAATAGTGGGAACTTTAATCCCCCCCCCCCACTCCGGCGGACCTCCTAGACGCCGGGACTTTTAGTATGTTAACTCCCTAAACACCCTGAACAACTTACGAAAGAAATTGCTCAGGTCCCCGCTCACGCACTCTACACCTACTTTGGTTATTTGTTGACTGGACTATGATTGAAGGCAAACGAGTGTTGCCTTCGGCTTACCCTTGAGCTGGCTGAGCAGGCTCTCCCAGTAGCCCACGTCGACGCCGTCCCGTCGGCCGCTGATCTTGCGCTCGATCTGCGCCTGCAGAGCGCCCAGCTGCGCGCCCGACTTGCCCTTGAAGATCTGCAAGACAATTATTTAATTTTGTTCACATCCAATATTTATAAGGCCTATTCCGAAGCGCTTACCGAACTTTAAAGTAAATTTTCATGTACAGTAAGGCTTTACACTACCCGTTTATGCTGAGCTCTGATTTATGGACGAGTTTAGTGTGCCTCGTTATTGACATTTCAAAGTGTATTTTGTATACGAAATAAATGAATTTTGAATTTGAGTTTATGCTGCACGCCATAGAATATTGGGCTGGTTCAAAGTTTCAAGTTCAGCGTGCTCTTGACTGTACCGTAATTTAAATGTTCATACCCGCCAATTAATTTCAATGACGTGCTAACCACGGGTGCTCCCACTAATATCATGACAATAATACTTGCAAAAAATTTCCTCCACCGCAACGCAATACGACATCGAAAACCAAATGAATAATTTATTGAGGAGTTTCTTGCCCCGCTTCTTCACCTCACCCGTGCATGCTGAAGCGGAATGAAACATGGATTCTGAATAGCTGAAACTGAGTAAATGATGGTGCACTCGCCATGGTGACGTCCTCGGCCACTGCCTGGTGCACGCCGTCCCTGGTCACAGGCTGCCCCAGGCGCCTCAGCTTGCCCAGCTCCGCGGCCACTATCGTCTGCACGTCCGCCCAGTACGACGCGTTCGCGTTCTGCTCCAGCTCCTTGTACACCTGCCATGGAGAAGAGTCTATTATTTAGATCATTTCTTTATATAATACTAGCGGTTCTGCGCGGTTTCACCCGCGTAGTTCCCGTTCCCGTTGGAATACGGGAAAAAAATATAGCCTATGTTACTCAGGGATGCTAGGAACATCTAAAGCATCCTTGAATAACATATAGATCTGCAGAAAATTTGCAGGAAACAAATATTAGATTAAGTTTTAATTTTATATGTAACAGAATACTAAGATCTGAATAAAAGGCTATATTATTATTACTCAAGGATACTCTGGCTTTCCATCGGTGGAAGAATTTTTAAAATCGGTTCAGCAGTTTTTAGGTTTATTTATAACAAAGATACAGTCAACAAAGTTGTTAGGGTTACATGGCCAGTTACTAAGAATTAATTTTTCTGGGGAAGTCATAAATAAATCTTATTGATTAATGTGTATTTCGAAAGGTATCTTTGATCCCTATAATTTACCAAAAAAATACTATAAATACATTTAAGGCTTTAAGAGAAAAGTGAATCTTAATTTTTGGCCATGTAACACTAACAACTTTGTTGACTGTACAAACATACAAATCTTTTTTCTTTGATGATGATTGATGACATTGGTATAGATATTATATGTAACAATATTAATAATATATTACTGTCTAATCAATCACAGAATAAGTCTGTTTATATTTTTGTATTTTTTTTATAAAAATAAAATAAAATAAATAATCTCACGCCTTTCATCCCCGAAGGGGTAGGCAGAGGTATTCCATTGCTTATTTTTATTATTTCGATTCTTATGTTTTTTATACAGCTAAACCATCGAACCAATATCAATGAAACGTGGCAATGAAATATCTAGGCCACGTTTTATGCCAGAACTTACCTTGATGTCCTCGAGCAGGTCCTCCAGGTCCCTGGCCTGCAGCCCGTTGAGGTACGTGTACGGCTCGTGCATCTCCAGTGCGTCTACGCACTCCTCCGAGCTCACGTACCAGGCCAATAGGTCGATGGGCTTCGCTGCAAAACGTCGAAGACGTTGAAACGGCTGTCTCAATTTTTAGGGTGAATAAAGCCGGTGGTTAGATGGAGAGTACCCTAGATTGATGATGGCATAGTTTAACGGATACAAAGTATTTGTTTATTTTCAACGACAAGTATATCTGCATTGAAGTTTTTGGATAGATCATCTACTAAGAAATTGAACCAAGGTTATATTAAAAGTTATCTAAATTTTATGATAAAGGGTCATTCATATGGATTTTTTTTTTTAATGACTACTAAAATATTTTAAGCAGTTGATTTATCGAAAAACTTTTGCAGTTTTACTTATTTTTGGAAATAAAGAAATATAAAGTATTGTCCCTACACAAAAATTCTTTCACTAATGGAAAGCTAGAACATCCCTGAGTAACATAGGCTATATTTTATTCCCCGATCCCACCCGCGCCGCGCAGTGATGTCTTTGAGTAAGATATGGTATCTTGAATATTGAATGTAGTCACCTCTTCCGTCGCGGATGCGTATCTGCGACCTCAGCCGGGCCTGGTGCAGGTGGAAGGCGTCCTCCTGCCTCGCCCAGCTGCTGAACTGCGCCGCCTCCCTCGCCCTGGCCAGCGCTAAGGCCTCCGCCTCGCGGGCCGAGCGCTCCGCCTCGCGCTCCAGGCGACGTTGCTTCACCTAACGACGGCCTACGGTTACTAAAGCCGCCAAACAATGTTATTGACCAGCCATTTGCGCAACTTTGAGCTGCTATAACGGCTGTACTATGCCTTGTTGAATATTTTATTTTGAAGGTATGTATTTTAGCAGTTTTAAGGTATGTACTTAGCACTAAATCATTCCAAGAATATAGACGTAATATCTATATTCAATCAATCACAGTCATACATACAGTACTTACCTATTTTAATTTACCTAATTTATTTAGTATCACACTAGGATACCGCATGGCTGAGCAACCATTTCTTTTTATACGTAGTGTTAGTGGCAGCCACTGGTTGCGCCGTCATGGTGTCGTGGTGAAATAGGGCCCTAACTCAATAAAAAATGTCTCACCTTCTCCAGCTCTATTTTGTTCTCGAGCTGTTTCTGCCGATTGAGGGCCTCGAGTTCATCGTGTGAAACGTTCTTAACACCCTCCTTGGCAAGCTTCTTACTCCACACAAAGGTGTTGGTGAGCGCAGAGTCGCCAAAGGGGTTGTCCTGGTTGGTGTAGCATTGGTACTCCGTGTCCCATCCCATGCGCTCACGCCGTTTACGCTCTTTTTCCTGCTTTTCTTTGAGTCGTCGGGCTCTGCGATGAAAAATAATTGTAACATAGGAATATCAATATGACTAGTGTTTCTTGTGTGGATGTTATATTGTATATTTTATTTATTTACTAGCGACCCGCCCCGGCTTCGCACGGGTGCAATGCTGAATTTTCTTTGCTATAAACCATCCCTGGACCTACTCGAACCCACACAAAAAGTTTCATCAAAATTGGTCCGGCCGTTCTCGAGTTAAATCGTCAGGAAGGAAAACCCGACTTATTTTTATATAGTATATAGCCTTACATCAGAATTTAAATAACATGCTAGCATCATAAACTAAATCTATGGTAAACAGCTAACAGGTATATTGCATAACATGCACTTAAATAATGATTGTTATCATTATTTAAACAGTTACAATGTACCACTCATAAGAATACTAGATCAGACAAACAGATAAATAGATGATTAAAGATATTGTATATTGGTATGACTATGTAAGCAAATTAGAAAATTTAATAAGAAATCATTCATTTAGAAATCAATTTTAACAACCATAATAGCATTTGTAAGAAAATATGATATTTATTTTACAATGATCAAACAAACAACGGAAGGATTTAGGATCATAGACATGTGGCATTTATTGATTACCTCTTTTCTTCAGGAGTCTCATTGGCTTTCATCTGCTCCTTCTGCTTCTGCCTCTCCTCCTTGAGCCGCAACCGCTCGGCCTCCAGCCGCTGCAGCAGCTTCAGCTCCTCCTCATCGCTGTCACTGCTGGAACTGCTGCTGCTTGATGAGCTCCTGTGCTTCTTCTTTTTACCCTTCTTACGTTTAGATGAATCTCTTTTCTCCCTTTTCTCTTTACTTGTAGATCTGTGCTTGGACTTTGACGGTGATTTAGATCTACGACTCTTATCCTTTCCTTTAGATTTGTGTTCGAGTCGCTGCTCAGTAGTGTGACTCCGCGAGCGTTCCCGTCGACTGCTCACTTCATGTCTCGAGGACCTGTGGATATTTAACTCTTTATAAGTGAATTTCCGCACTCATACACACTTCCTTTTTCCCGTTCCCTGCAGTCTATGCCTACATCGTATACAGAACTGCATCCATGTTCTATCTAGGTAGTAGTGCCGTGCCGTGATGAGTCAGTCAGCCAGTGTTATTTCAATATCTAAGTATTAACAGGTTTAAGATGACCGAGGTTTTTATGAATAAATAGCCACGACACATACACTTTTATTGCAAAAAAAAAAACAAATTGTAAACATTAAACAATGCGACATTTCAACACATTGATATTACTCACATGATAGATATTTCTTGAAGAATCTTTCACTTTATATACTCACAATTATTTTTATTAATATTATATATATAGACAATATGAAAAATCTACTGTGCTGAAATGTGAAACATTTGATTGATTTGATTGAAATCGCATCGCATCACACCACAGATCACTTTTACTTCACACACTCATACGTCATTTTTGATTTCTTTTCTTTGTCCTAATGACAAACAAGCCAAAACTATCTCAGCACATACTGCCAAATGTTTCACTTTATTTATATTTTCTTTAATTATGGTTCCGGAGTCCTGTCCGAAGGAAATGTACTGGATAGGATGCCCTTGTGGCATTTACAACTCACAAGTTATAAGAAAAAAGGTATTTTTTGCGGGCGCGAGGTGGCCACCCTGTTCTCATGTTGGCAACCCTCATCACCCGCCCTGTCATTATGCTTTTTGTGACGAATTGCAACTCACGTGCTTTCACAAGTTTGTGTTATTTTAATATAAAACTCTTGAAGACATTTTAAATAAATGGTAAGTATTGAATGCACTAACCGCCTAAAGGGGGGGCACCATATTAGTATCGTGCACCTAACCCCGGGGTTAGGGGAGGAATGATCATAGAGGATCAATTAAATACAATCCCAGGAGTGATCATAGAGGATCAATTATACCTCATAGAGGAGGTTGTCACATCGTCAGGAGATACATATCCTTGGTTAGATGTGACGTAAAATTTATTATTATTTTCCTGGAAGGACCGTAGAGGGTCATGCCCGTGTATCTACATCTGCATAAACCAAGTTGAGTGGGAAATTAGTTAAATTATGCAGCCCAGATAGAGGGGATAACTATAATGTAAGTACGCAAGTCCAAGAAAAGAGGGACAAATATTGAACGCCAATACAAAATGGCGACCGATTTAGGTTATGCTAATTTATTATTATTATCCTGGAAAGACCGGAGAGGGTCATGCCCGTGTATCTACCTCTGCATAACCCAAGTTGAGTGGGAAATTAGTTAAGCAGCCCAGATAAAGGGGGATAGGCTATGCTACGCAACCTAGGTACTACTCAAGTTGAGGGGAATAGATAATTAGTTAAATTATGCAGTCAAAATAGAGGGGGATAATTTTTTTCTTTTAAGTAGGTTCCTACCTACCTAGGGTCCAAGATAAGAGGGACATACTTTCATTTAAATATGGCGTACTTGAGGTTATGCCAATTTCACACATGTGACTGGTAACCAGTAGGTGGTTAGATACCGCCATTCTATAATTCGTATTGTTTTGACTCATTAACTGTTACATTCCAGAAAAATGTCCTTAGAGGTCTGCACCGAAATTGCCTGACTTTATGTCTATGTACAAAAGACTAAGGGAGTTAGAAGCAAAAGTCGCTGTTGAGAGTGACGAACACTCCGATGGATGGCCAGTAGAGCACCTGGAGGAGAACTCAGACTTGAAAGATTCCAATTCGCCGACATTAAAAAAAAAAAAAATAATAATAATCTGGATGAACCGATCGTCATTGAGGACGAAGAATCCATTAAAATTCCTCTTAAAGTTAAAAAAGTATAGTTGAGACAAGACAAAATTGGTACTGCGTTCGCAGCCATAATTCAAACCACAGACAATGTGATAAAGAACAACGATCAAGAAAACATGAGCTACAGATAGACTGTATAAGTGTCTTGGCCGACATCAGATTTTTGGATACCAAATTATGAAGGAAAACCATTGTACCAAAGGGGACAAAAACAAAAAAAAAAAAAAAACAAAAAAAAAATTTAAGATGTTAACCAATTGTAACAAATCTAGACAGTTATTTGTTTGGTAAAGACTTGAGCAATAAAATAAGGCAGTTGGAAGGTTTGGAGCTAACATTATGGCCAAAACCAACCAGACATACAAATCTACCTACAATCAAAATGAAGGTGAGACCTTCAAGCCCCAACTTTTACGAAAAATCAGGGAGGGGGGACAGGCTACGATACAATAGGTCTCAGATAGGAGACAATCCTTCACGACAAAGACCAGGCACAAGTGACCCACCTACAAAGAACTTTAGGTGGGCCCCCAGAGGGGACGAGGCCTCAAATAAATTAGATTCGGAAATACTTAAGGTAAATACCTCTCAATTATCAAAAACTGGCATGTAATAGGGTTAGGCCCTACAGTTATTAATTGGGTTAAGGGTTAGAAATACCATTATTTTCGTGTCAGTAAGGACACCGTTCCAATAAATGATAAGTTTAAGGCTAAAGGAAACAAAATTATCGATAACTGCATACATAATCTTTGAAATAGAGATATAATTTCTAGTGCCACCAGTGGAGGGTCAATATCTGTCACATATTTTCACAGTTCCAAAGTCAAATGGAGAGTTGTTTTATTTTGAATCTAAAACAGTTTAATAAATTTGTTGAAGTTCAACATTTTGAACTCTAAGATATTAGAACAGCTAATAATAATATAATCTCACGCCTTCTTTATCCCCGAGGGGGTAGGCAGAGGTATTCCATTACTGGATATACCCACATTTCACGAGATATAATATATTGGACCCCTAAACGTGATAGGTGGTGAGCCCATCGCCGGACCGGGTCTGTTTACACATGTCTCAGAATTAATTCTGATTTAATTAGAACAGCTATAATACTTACCTATATCTAAAAATGATTATAATGGTGACTATAGATTTGAAGGATTCATATTTTTTCCATCCCAATACACAAAGATTCCAGAAAATGCCTGCGATTTATGTTTAACAATAAAATTTTTGAATTTAATTGCCTTCCTTTTGGGTTATGCACAGCACCATACCTCTTTACAAAAATAATGAGATCAGTAATAAGTCATCTCAGATCAAAGGTAACATATTAGTAAATTACTTGAATGACTTTCTTCTATTCATTAACAAGGATTTACACATCCTCCATCAGCAAGTATCATATTGTATTGACCTATTAAAAGGGTTAGGCTTTACAGTCAAATTAGAAAAATCTGCTTTAGAACCTCCCGGTTGTGTAAATTTTTAGGACTCATTCTTGATTAAAAAATTTGATATTACTGTTCCAAACGAAAAGAGGTTAGAGATTCAAAATATATATGAGTTCAAAGAATATACTTAATGGAAAATTAGAGAACTAGCTCACATTATTGCGAAACTAGTAGGTATCTATATGTCCAGGCATAGGATATGGTATGACATATACAAAGAAGTTAGAAAGATATAAAATGCTGGCTCTACAAAATTCGTGTGATGATTTTAATTCTATAATGTTGATACCAGATACCGTCAAGATGATTTTCAATGGTGGCTAACACACATTAAAAGATAAGTAAACCCAATACACCGTGAGGTACTGTTTTTTGTCTAGAAATTCCTATATTCCAATGCTTCCAGTTCTGGTTGGGGAGCTGTGTGTGATGAAAATAAAATTTTTATGTGTTGGGATGAAAGTGAGAAAAAATTTCACAATAGGTAACTATCTCGAACTAAAAGCAGCATTCTTGGGTCTAAAGTTTCTTGCAAACAACATTTATAACCAAGAGATTGGTAACAGAACTGCAATAGCATGCATAAATAAAATGGGCAGTGTCCAACATGATCATCTTTAACAATAGAAATTTGGAAATGGTGCGAAGAAAGAACCCTGTGGGTATTTGCCTCATATGTCCCAACAAAAAATAACATGATGCGGATTCTGAGTCTAGGCAATACTTGGATAAAAGTGACCTATACTGTCAACGAAAAGCTTTAACTTGATTGTTAAAGAATTTGGAACACCAGACATACCTGGATTTATTTGCATCTGGCTAAAATAAAAAATGTAATTATATTTGTTTCTTGTAAACCTGAACCTGAAGCGTACACTGTTGACGCATTTACTATAAATTAATATATACATATATATTCATGCTTTTCTTAATTTTTCAATAATATTAAGATGTCTACAAAAATTAAGAGATGAACAGGCAACATGCATTATGGTTGTACCGCTGTGGCCAGCCCAATCCTGGTTCCCATTATTCAACCAATTTAAGAGTGACAGAATTTTTAGAATTTAACGCTAAAGAATCATTGTAAAATTTTAGGCCTCCACGCCTTCAAGATCTTATCCTGGTTGCTGCCAGGCTCTCAGGCAAGCTTACAGCTTGCAAGGAATATAAGAAATTAATTAACTTTCTAAATGAGAATTTTAACAAAAACATTTCATATTATGGTTCATATTATCATTTCTACTGGAACCGGAATTAGGAAAAAATTTAACCATCAAAAGATTTTTTAAAGGAGTAGCTAGATTGAAACCCTTGCAACCAAAATATAATAAGATCTGGGATCCCACTATAGTCTTAAATTTTTTGTCAAACTGGTTTCCTTATACTACCTTAGATATGTACAGATTGAAGATACATATATATATATTAACTTTATTAGCAATTATAACAGCACTCAGGGTTAAATTGGGTTGTTAAATATTACGATAAAATCGAAATAATGATAAGTGATCAATAGTAATCTTAATAAGACATCTGCCCTAGGTAAGAGACAACCCTTAAGTATTAATAGGGAACAATCAATAAAGGTTGTTGGTTTATTCTATAATCAGAACCCAAACATTTGCCCAGCCAGATGTTTAATATGACTATATAGAAAGAACAAAACAATTAAGAAATGATTGTAATAATTATAGTTACTTAATTTATATCTCCACACAAGCCTGTCGCTTCTCAGACATTAAGTAAATGGATAAAGGAGATTTTAAGAGAAAGTGGATTACTTAGACATATAATATATTCACCGCACACAGTACAAGACATGCATCTGCGGCGTTATGCTCAGGATTCGATAGATTTGATTAGAAGTATGGCAGGTTGGACAAGGACATCTGAGACATTTGCTAGGTTTTACAACAAACCATTGAGGACTGATAGTTCTAAGCACAGGTTCTAAGTTTGCTCGAACCTTATTAAAAAATGTTTATAAATTATAACAAGTAAAATGTGATTGTAGTATAAATTAATCAGGGTAGGTATGTAGAAATAAAACAAGATTTAATATGTAAAAAACTATATACTTTGTAACTAAGTGCTAATGTTAGTCAAGTACATACCTACTCTTATTATTAGAATAAATAGGTACTTCCTAGCACAAATTTTTTATTTGACTCTGAACATCGATCCAGTACATTTCCTTCGGACAGGACTCCGGAACCATAATTTAACAATCAAACGAACTTACCTGTGATGTTCGATTGTAATTATGGTGAAGGAGTCCTGTCCGTAGGACAACCCACCCAACCCAAGTGAGCACTTCAAAGCCCTCACAAAAGAGTAAGTACCACTTGGCAGCAGATTTTCTTTGAAGCGCACACTTTATCCCGATTCAAAATAAAAAATTTTGGCGCCTCTGAACTATAATGACAGGGCGGGCGATGAGGGTTGCCAACATGAGAACAGGGTGGCCACCTCGCGCCCGCAAAAAATAGCTTTTTTCTTATAACTTGTGAGTTGTAAATGCCACAAGGGCATCCTATCCAGTACATTTCCTTCGGACAGGACTCCTTCACCATAATTACAATCGAACATCACAGGTAAGTTCGTTTGATTGTTAAATTAATACATGCCACGTTTTACAGAAAACAGAAATGCTATATGATGCAAGAGACAAAAATGTTCATTCTACTAATTTTATCGAATTTTGACGGTCACGTATTATACTAACCCAAAATGTACTTCTCAAACTATGCAATCAAAAGAGGTTGGAAGACAAACACTGTCGGAGAGAGAAACTTTTTCTTACGTCTTTGTAGGATGTAGAATCGGAACTAGGAAGAGGTTCTAGTAGCCAAATCGTAAATACAAAAAAAAAAGTTATATTTGCGTTCAGTTTCTTCATCATACGGACACAAGACTATTTATTACGTTTTGTTTTTGCTCAGTTGTTGGTCTTGTTGACGAAACGAAAGTGAATGTCAATTGTCAGTGAACAAGTGAGTCTATTTGATTTTATTCCGACTAGTTAAAGATATCTGTGATTTTATTGTTCGGACTGAAGATATTGCAATTTTTAGGAATGTTGTGATGTGTCAGTGTGTATGAATCAGTGATTTACCATTCTTAAGGAACAAAGTTCTGAGGTACACCCCACAACAACAGTTTTATGGTCTGCTAGTATTGCACCAGAAACTTTCGAAAATGTCCTTCTTGCGAGGGTCGGAGAACTACGTCTGGTGCACGACGAGCGTCCTCGGCAAGGGCGCGACTGGTGCCGTGTTCCAGGGCGTCAACAAGAACAACGGGGAACCAGTGGCCGTGAAAACTTTCAACCAACTCAGCCATATGAGACCGCATGATGTCCAAATGCGCGAGTTCGAGGTACTGAAGAAAGTAAAACATGAAAACATCGTGAAGCTGCTCGCCATCGAGGAGGAGCAGGAGGGGCGAGGTAAGGTCATCGTCATGGAACTCTGCACTGGAGGTAGCTTGTTCAATATTCTAGATGATCCCGAAAACACTTATGGGCTACAAGAACAAGAGTTCTTTCTAGTGCTGGAGCACTTGACCGCAGGGATGAAGCATTTGCGAGACAACAACTTAGTCCACAGGGATTTGAAGCCTGGAAATATTATGAAGTATATAAATGAAGATGGAACCACAACTTACAAGTTGACAGATTTTGGTGCTGCTCGAGAATTGCAGGAAGAAGAGCAGTTTGTATCTCTATATGGCACTGAGGAATATCTGCATCCAGACATGTATGAGCGTGCTGTACTGAGGAAGCCGGTGGGAAAGAGCTTTGGCGCTACAGTTGACCTATGGTCCATAGGGGTCACCCTGTACCATGTGGCTACTGGTCAACTGCCGTTCAGGCCATATGGGGGCAGAAGAAACAAGGAGACCATGTTTTACATTACCACTAAGAAAGCCTCTGGAGTTATTTCAGTAAGTATAATTTCAATTCCTTCTAGAATTATAGAGTACTAGCAGCGCCCCGCGGTTTCACACGCGTAGTTCCCGTTCCCGTGGGAATACGGGGATAAAATATAGCCTATGTGTTATTCTGATGTATAAGCTATATAACTGTAAAGTTTCATTAAAATCCGTTCAGTAGTTTTTGCGTGAAAGTGGAACAAACATACATCCATACATCCATCCATACAAACTTTCGCATTTATAATATTAGTAGGATTTGATGGTTTGAAAGGTTTAATTGCTATAATATTAGTGACTAGCTTCTGCTTGGTCCAGGTTCACAAAGTGGACATAACAGTTTTTGTCCGGCAAAACGCTTGTGCTAACTTTCATATTGATTGATCAAACAGTGTTGAAGTTTACCAATCACATACATGATAGCAGGGTAAACACCCAATTATTGAGACTCCACCAATTAATTAACATCCCAACCAAAATTAGATAAAATCACCATGTTTATTTGATTGATCATAATATAATTGTGTATTGTAATTTCATTAATATTGCATAAAACTGTTGGAGTCTCAATTAATTGATGGGGTCTCAATAATTGGGGGTTTTACCCTATTTGTTTTCCTTTCAAATACCTTATCTTAATAAGCTAATGATGCATCTCACTTTGATAAGTAACTGCTTCAACTGCTTGTCTGTCTGTAGCAGATAGATATAATAATAATAATCTGCATCTTATGAATGTTTGTATCAGGGCACACAAACAACAGAAAATGGTCCTATAGAGTGGTCTCGTGAGCTACCCTCCCACTGCCAGCTAAGCGTGGGGCTCCGCAAGCTGGTCACCCCTTTGCTGGCTGGGCTGCTCGAGGTTGATCCTCACCGGATTTGGACTTTCGATAGGTTCTTCACGGAAGTTCAGGTCGCCACCTCCACCACAGCTATACATATCTTCCATGTCAACAAAGCTGCTAGCATAAAAGTGAGTAATGTTTTACAGGTTTTGTATAAATTGTTAAGTAATTAAATTCTTAAACTGTAAAATTAAAGTGTAATATTTATTTTTATTACCAAAGTAAAATAATTAGTACAAGTTTTATTGAAGTTTTATCTGTATTTGTATTGTTTGTCGCTAAGACTTTTAATTTCAATGTAACGTCTGTGATACATCATGCATTAGTTCCATGCTAATGAGGAGAAAAGCGACACTAATTATAATTTCTGTTAACAACGCCAATGTTATCTCACCACTTCCTAAACAATACAATAAAAGTAGATGGTCAAAGGAAGGCGGCTTGTTCGCGCTTCACGGGCTGCTTACGCAAGGCCTCGTTACCGCGACCTAGTCGACCTACATTCGCAGGAACAATACGCCGATTACATTGTCTTGATCAGCTATCAACTTCAATCACGTCACTGTCGTTTCACGCGAATTAAATAAAATGGATTGTAATAAAACAAGAATTACGCACCAAATAATGCTTCCATTTAGACTTGATGTGTTTATGTAATGATTGCTTTTTAATGAGATTTAAAACTAGAACATGCATGTTATATAATTTTGAATGTAGTAGTGGCCATTATTAAACAGATAATTTTTACTTAAGGTCAAGTTTCTTTTGTTAATTTCTTGCTCAAATCGTAAATAGTCGATATTTTTTTTGCTCATTATGAGATAATCAGAGACAACTATCGTCAAATAATTTATTTTTCAGGTGTTTCTAAAACCTGAGGAAAAATATGAACACCTGCAGACATACATCTGCGAGCAGACGAGCGTGGTGGCCGAGTCGCAGATTCTGCTCTACTTGGACAAGCTGCTCCTCTCCGAGATCGACGAGAACACGCTCGGTAGGAATCGCGGGGATCGAAGCCACAGTTAAAACTGCAGCTCCACTTGCCTTTCACGAGAATATTCGATCCCTAAACGTGATAGGCGGTGAGCCCATCGCCGTACCGAGTCAGTTACACACGCCTCAGAATTAATTCTGAGACCAGAGGGTTTCCTCACGATGTTTTCCTTCACCGTTGAGCTAGTGATGAATATGTACGTAAGTTTTGAAAAACTCATTGGTACATGCCAGGATTTCAACCCGCTCGGGTTATCATCATGACAAGCAGATGTCTTAACCATAAGGCTATCACTGCTCTTTCGAATATTCTCATGAAAAGTGGGTATTTCCAGAAATGGAATACCGCGTGAGATTTCTTTTTTATTTTATTCTCTACTTGCCTTTCGGGAAAGGAACGGAATTGAAATGATGATTGATCTACTGGTTGCAGGCAAGAACTACCCGGGGACGACGGCCGAGGAGCCGTTGATGCTGTTCAACAAGAACAACAACAACGTGAGCATGGCGCCGGAGCCGGACCCGCCCAAGTTCCCCGTCTTCCCGAACATCGTCTCCGTAGAGAACGACGCCACACAGGCCAAGGTAAGGGAAATGTGTATGTGTGGATTGAGTGAGCACCCCTCAGAAAAAAAAGGAAAAATGCTCTTCATTTAGTAGAAGTTCTAAAACAATTGTAAAAGTAATCCCTGAATTTGTAAAAAGATAAAAAAAAAGATACAGGGTTTAACGTATGCTCACTCAGTTCTCACGAACTACCAATGAAATCAGCGAATGTATTAATGCAACATATAATATTTATATACTAGGATTTAGAAGAACCTAAGCTTACTTACCTTTATAATTTGTAGATCACCTAGTTACGTAATTAAGGTTTTACAAAAAAAATAAAATGCTCACTCAATCCTCACACTTTTGAAAACCCGATTTCTGATGAAGAAACTGAAGATTGAAACTGCTATGTATGTGTATAGTTTAGTAAAGTTAATATGGGAATTTGTAAAATAAAAAACGAACCACTAACGTGGCAGGTTTGAGAATAATAAATTTTTTTAAATGCTCACTCAGTCCACACATTTTACGTAAGTTAAAAATGTGAATATCTTAAGATTTATAGTATCAAAGAAACTGGAAATTAGTTCAACTTTTTGTAAAAATTTCTACAAAAGATCTACCATCTAATATTTTATATTCGTTGTCTGTTTTTAAAGATATTCAATTTTAATTTTCCTAATGTAAATATATCGTTTAGGGTGACCACACTTCATAATATTATGGTCATATCCATTATTTTGACAACCTTCTTCGAGTTAAATCGAAATTGCTGTACTGGCGAAATACATGAGCAGCGGCTGGTAAAACATGTATACATATCTGTCGCCTTTTAGCGGCCAAATAAATTGCATAGTAAGTATACGTGTAATTTAAATAGTTTATTTCATTACAAGTGCGAAAAGCCTGTCATCGCAACGAGTTCCGACAAATGTCTACCCAAGCCGAGGCGCAGCCGAAGGTGAGGGTTGACAGTCGGAACAAGTTGCAATGACGGTTCCGCACGTGTACTGAACAACTATTTTTAATACAGTTGCGAAAAAATGAAGCAATTTAATAAAATAATAAAAACACAATAAACTCAACTATCATTTTTGGAAAATGGCGCCAACCATAAAAATAAGCAGAGATTTTTTTTTGCTTACTTCACCCATTCTGGGTAGGCAAAGGGAACTATGCCCAATGCCCATACAGTCAAGTCATCGGTACAATTTTCTTATTTATATGAAATGAAAATGAAATTTAATGAGATGAAATGAAATAAAACCTAACCTAACTCATTGAATCAAATCATTAAATCTGATATTGAAACAAATTAATAGCTTCTTTTTAGAAATATTTGCATTCAGAATCATAAAATCTTCTATGAAGTTTTTTTAGTAAAAACTTCGTGGTTGGTTTTTCCTTTTTAATAGACATCATTTTGACAGTTGGGAAAGAAAACGAACGAGTGCGGAAAAGGTAAAGAAAAAGCTCGAGTGTGTAATAGCCCTCATCCCGAACGCTATACGTCCCTGCAATACGCCACTTTTTGAGCAACTGTATTAAAAAATCTTTTACTCCAAAACATGGCAACCAAGGAGGCAACTTATCAATAGTTTTATTTAAATTTCGAACTGGCTTGCAAATAGGAACATGTTAATTGAAAAAATAAAACAAGTGAACACTTCAAAGTGGGAAAAAATATTGTTGTTCTTCATTGCTTTTGTTAACTTATGTACTAATACATTTTCAAAAACGATGTTTTGTCTGTGCCATACCTACCTATATAAATTTCAAGAAAGAAATTTTGATGAAATTTAATTAAATGTTGACTTGTCATCGTCGGGAGGTTGCCTTTGCTGATCGATCACAGCATCATCCTGCTAATGCTAGTGTCTAATAGCATAGCCAAGTTGTATTTTATCGCATACTAATAGTGCCCCACGGTTTCACCCCGCATCAGTTCCGTTCCCTTCGGAAAATTATAGCCCATGTTACTCCCAGAAAAGTAAGCTTTCAATTGGTGAAAGATTTTTCAAGTATCGCGTGTAAAATTTTATTACAAATAGCGGGTGCCCAGCGGCGACCCAGCCTGGATCCAGTTTATTCCCGTTCCCGTGGGAATTTCCTATAATTCCTTCATAGTGGTTTCTTTAACCATATAAGACCATAATAATTTAAATAGCGGGTGCCGTGGATCCAGTTTATTCCCGTTCCCGTGGGAATTTCCTATAATTCCTTCATAGTGGTTTCGTCAAGCATAAAACACCATAATATTTTAAATAGCGGGTGTCGTGGATCCAGTTTATTCCCGTTCCCGTGGGAATTTCTGAGATTCCCTTTATAGTGGGTGCCTACGACATAAAGACACCTATAAATACGATATTTCAAACAACGGGTTCCAGCGAGTTAAAGCGGCGGCGTTGCGCGCGCGGTTCCTGTTTTATCCCGTTCCCGTGAGAATTGCATTAAATCCCTTCATAGCGGTTGCCTACTACATTTATGACACCTACATACCATATTTCAAGTTTCTGGGTGTAATCGTTTCGGAATAGTACGTATTTCTCTTTTTCACCAGTTTTTATATTTTCCCGTGGGAATGAGATATTTTTCTGAAATAATAACAAAGAACTCTAAAGAGTAAAAAACATACAGACAAATTGATAACCTGCTCCTTTTTGAAGTCGTTTAAAAGTACTCTAGATGTTGACCCGGGTACTCAGTTATCTCCATACTAAATGTCATAAAAATCCTTCCAGTAGTTTTTGCGTGATGCGTGCACAGATAGACAGACAGACAAAAATGTAAAAAATTGTGTTTTGGTATCTACATCGATAACTATATACCTACACTTAAAATTTTCAAAAAATCTTTCATTTACAGACATGGTCCCGTTAGTTTTATTATATGTGTAGATGTACAATAGTAGATTATATAACAAGGGAATAAAGCACTGTTTTATGTCACGGGCGCGACATTGAATCCTGAACGTAACGAAGGACTCCAGCGAGGGAGTTATGATTTAATTCCCGAGCGAAACGAGGGAATCAAGACTGACTCCTGAGTTTAGTGAGGGATTTAAGCGCCCAAGACAAAAACAGTTTTATTCCCGAGTTATATACTCTACTTTTCTCACCTTATGCGAGACAATAAAATGCAATTGCATGGTAGTAGATTATTGACAATGCCTATGGCATCTAGTAGGTATAATAGACTCTGAAGTCAAAGTACTTTCATCACTCGACATTTTCGATATTCTTTTTGAAATGTTAAAGCTATAAAATGGATACAGCAACTTGTTTCTGCCGGCGTGACCTAGGTATTTGATTTAACAATTGAAGATCGTGCAAATCTAGTTGGTCGCGGCTTCGGTTTTCGAAAATCGAGTTGGCCACGACTGCACCACATTTTGATTAACGAAATTAGACTTTATCGTCATAGCAATAAGGATTATGAAAGTGAAAATTACATTATTGACCAAGGGTTATAATGAAATTCCATACAACATTATAACCCGGTTAAAGCCAAGGAATATAATGTCTTGCTTTCGGTGACGTTTATATGATATATAATCCGGCTTTGTCGAGCATGTGGTGTGAAAATTATATTAAAGAGTCGTAATCAGCGGAGGTCGTATGTCAAAACTTTACTTCGAAAACCAGAAAGAATATTCTTTTAAAATGTCCTGTATTTTTAATATGACCATAATATTATGAAGAAGTGTGGTCACCCTAAACGATATATTTACATTAGGAAAATTAAAATTGAATATCTTTAAAAACAGACAACGAATATAAAATATTAGATGGTAGATCTTTTGTAGAAATTTTTACAAAAAGTTGAACTAATTTCCAGTTTCTTTGATACTATAAATCTTAAGATATTCACATTTTTAACTTACGTAAAATGTGTGGACTGAGTGAGCATTTAAAAAAATTTATTATTCTCAAACCTGCCACGTTAGTGGTTCGTTTTTTATTTTACAAATTCCCATATTAACTTTACTAAACTATACACATACATAGCAGTTTCAATCTTCAGTTTCTTCATCAGAAATCGGGTTTTCAAAAGTGTGAGGATTGAGTAAGCATTTTATTTTTTTTGTAAAACCTTAATTACGTAACTAGGTGATCTACAAATTATAAAGGTAAGTAAGCTTAGGTTCTTCTAAATCCTAGTATATAAATATTATATGTTGCATTAATACATTCGCTGATTTCATTGGTAGTTCGTGAGAACTGAGTGAGCATACGTTAAACCCTGTATCTTTTTTTTTATCTTTTTACAAATTCAGGGATTACTTTTACAATTGTTTTAGAACTTCTACTAAATGAAAAGCATTTTTCCTATTTTTTCTGAGGGGTGCTCACTCAATCCACACATACACAAGGGAAATAGCTTACTCACACTTCAATCTCGTTACGCCCGATGATGGCATCACCGAGCGATAGGACTCAGAAAACACACTCCTTCATAAAACACTACAACGTAGAACTCACAGCAGAGTTGAACGATCACCCAAACCCAAAAGAGCTAAGCATCTACACTGATGGATCAAAAACAGACTCTGGAACTGGAGTCTACTCAGATGATCTCAACATTAGAATCTCCAGACCGCTAGGAATGCTCAACACTGTCTATCAAGCAGAGCGTGTGGGCATTATCCAGGCAGCACACGCAATAGAGGCGAGAGAAGTGACGGATACCCACATCCGTATACTCTCCGACAGTGCCTCAGTCCTCCAATCTTTAAAGAAAAACCAAATCACGTCGAAACTGATACTGGAGTGCCACAATGCATTAGAACGAGTTACGGTACTAAACCACAACAGTGACACTTCAGTGATTAAAGGGCAAAGTGGCTCACTTGGGAACGAATGCAGTTATGTTTGTCAGTTGTTTAGTATTCTGCCTAGTTTGGGACTAAAATATACCCGTGTGTGACTAGTGTCCCACAATTATTGTTATTATTAAATACATTAAAGACAGATGAAAGCCTTTGGGGGGGGGGGGGGGGTCATGTCAAAAGGAGTTGTATCGTTATGTGTGGTGCAGACGGCGTGCAGCGTGGGTCACCTGGTGAAGCGTCGCGTGGAGTCTTTGTGCTTCGCGTCGGTGCTGTGCCTGTCGTGCGTGCGGCGCTGGGGCGCGTTGCTGGGCGCGCGCCTGGCCGCCGTGGGGCAGCGCGCGACGCACGCGGCGGCGCACGCGCAGCGGCTGCACGACGCCGCCAGGGCCATCGACCTCGCCGCCGCGGCCGCGCAGAGGTTCCTGCAGCACGTGAGGACCTATCGGCACTTAGTGACGTGATAACGTCTTATAAATCGATGAACGCCGGCTGAAGCTGGCGTTCATCGATTTATAAGACGTTTACGACGGTAGTGGTTTATCACTAGTTTCATAAAAAGAATTGGTTGTCTGTAAAGTTGGTTTACGAACGATAATTTTACGTGATAACGTCATCAGAAAACATTGATGAAAAATTGCATACTGGAGTGGAAGAGAGATAGATGCGTCACAAGCCGAACGCTTAGGTCGATTGTGCCTCTCTATCGCTTGCTCTGCGCTCTCGCTTACACGCTTGACTCAGGCGGACTGTGAAAGTTTTTCGTACGTGCAGCCGGTGTTCATCGATTTATAAGACGTTATCACGTCAAAAATTGCACATGGCACGAAACTACTTCAGTGTCATGCCATTGTGACATTGTCCATACTACTTTTTTGTTAATTTTTTTTTTTTATAATGGTACCGCATTTTGCCAATATCAAATAACTTAGTTTTCAAGTCTTTATTTTATACTAGTTAAAACTTGCTTTGTTTCAGAGAACATGCACAAAAATTAAGTGTCTTCAACATTTTCTACATGTTTCTACATCTTTCCCTTGCTCTTATAGTAAAATGATAGCACTTTTACTGAAGAATTCATTGTGACTTGTTGGGGCAATCCAAAAATGTCCGTCCCTCGCATTTTATCGAATTTCCCATTCACTGCACATTTCCACGGACACTTGCCACATATTACGCTATCACTAATATGACTACAACCCCGAAACATACAGCAAAATGAAAATTATACAAAAAGCATGACGTCCCTTTTCGGATTCCCGCCAAAAAGCCTCGATACTACTTCGATGCCACTTGTTTCGTAGTGTAAATGTGTCGCATAGGCGGGCGGCGAGCCGGTCCCGGCGGAGGGCTGGTCAGCGGCGGCGGGCTTGGCGGCGGGCGAGGCGGAGGCGCTGCGCGTGGCGGCGGCGGCGCTGAGCCTGAGGCACTTGGGGGGGCTGAGCGCCGAGTGGCAGGCCGCCGCCACCGACGCCTGCCCCGCCGACCTCAGGCTGCATCTGCGCGCCAAGACGCTCGTCGACAGGTGAGGGGGACGCTTTGGACCAGATACGACAAGCACGCGACGCAATTTTCCTGCCTGGGTTCATGTGTTTGACGTGGCCGTGGGTTGCAGTAGACTTAATTACGTACATTGTCTAGGAAAGCGAAGCTTGACGCACGGAGCTTCTCCGTGTGCCACGGTGGGTTTCTGCCTTTAATGTCCAACATAAATGTTTGGACAAACACTTCCGATCACGATCACCTCGTCAATACTTTTTCATACTTTTTCACAACGAAAGAGCATTCCATCATCATCATCAGCCGGAAGACGTCCACTGTAGAACAAAGGCCTCCCCCATAGGACGCCACAACGAACGGCAACTTGCCCCTTGCATCCACCGGTTATCCCGCGACCTTGACGATGTCGTCGATCCACCTGGTGGGAGGCCTACTAACGCTGCATCTTCCGGTTGTGGTCGCCACTCGAAAACCTTTCGTCCTTATTGGGCATAGGTTCTTCGAGCGATGTGGCCATTCCATATCTTCTCCATAAAATCAATAGTAGATTGTAAGCGTGGCATCGTCCTTAGGTTGCGCGACTCGTGGCAGCATTTGGTCCGCGACCGAGCCACGCGCTCTCTGACGTACAACGACGAGCAGTTCCACGTGCTGGAGCGCATCACGGTGGCGGAGACGGGCCGCCGGCTGAGGGCCATACTGCAGAGGGCCGCCCCCTTGGCCCGCGCACGCGCAGACGCCATCGCCGACTGGTACAAGCTGGCGCAGACGGTGTACCTGCAGACGCAGATCCTGGACAAGGACGCGGCCGGCGCCGAGCTCAAGCTGCTGGCGCTGGCGGCGAGGCTGCGGGACGCCGAGCAGAGGACCAGGGCCGCGCTGCAGGACGCGCACGCGCAGGTAACAGAATCAACGCTATTCCTCATACACCCCAATTAGTATATTAAATCGAACTTTACTTGTGTCTAACCAATTTTCTTAAATATCGATTAATAACAGCACGATTTCCATAGATAGCATTAAAAGCTATGCTAATTCATTTTCGGAAAAATTTAACACGTTAAAAATAGCTGAAATCGATTAAGTAGTCGATACTGAACAAACTAATTTCAGGAATTGCGGTTATTCTGTAACATATTGTAGTGTGCTGCGACCGTACATTCGAGCGAAACCCAATGTCGAGGTTTGGCAAATGTTCGCGCTGTCGTGATAAAACCCTTTGATGCACGTGGAAACCGACAGAATCCTAAAAATCATTCCGCATTCGAGTCAGCCTCAATTATTTGGGATATATTGAACTATGTGGCTCGACATGCTCGAATATGTGACCGCAGCATCAAGGTCGTTAGTAATGGAATCGTATATCGCAGTACGGCTAGCCCTAGAGCCCGGGCTGACTCTCCCGGTGTGCCGACAGCTGAACGCGACGAAGGCGAGTCCGCAGCCGGCGGACGGTGCCGCTGCACCGCGCGGAAGAACCGCGGCGGGGAGCGGCAGCCGCGCGGGAGGCCCGCCGGGCGCCGTGGGGGCCACCGGCGCGGGCGTCCGCGCGCTGCTGGCGGCGCAGGGCGAGCTGTCGGCGGCGGCGGCGGGCAACTCGGCGCTGCTCGCGCGCTTGGCTCATCTCACGTCCCAGCTGCAGCCCTAGCACGCCGCTCCACCGGACTCCCCGAGCGAGCCTAGCGAGCGCTCCGACTCGACGAGCGAGCCCAGCGAGTCGTCGAGCGAGCCGACCGCAGCCGAAGCGAGCGGAGATTTGGCGCCCGAGGCGGCGTTAACCCCGAGCGGCGCACGGCCAACCTGCGCGCTCTCGTAGCTCCTTCGAAGCTGCAGTCCGATATCCGAATAAAGTATCGCAGTATTGTATAGTTCCAATTAAAACGTCCGTTAAATTCTGGTCTGATGTGTCATTAAAGGCCAGTTACCGCTCACAATTTCAATCGCATTCCGGGGCAGTAGCCGGGTGTTATCAAAGATGTCGTATGTCGATGATCTATCGAGAGCATCCAAATCAGAGAACTCAAGTTTCGAATTCGAAATCACATCCCTAGTTAGAGTCGCGACACATCTGCGGTACGTACAGTCAAGAGCACGTAGAGCTTGACACATTGGACTTTGAACCGGCCCTGTAATCTATGGAGCGCAGTATAAATCAGAGCTCAGCTTAAACTGGTAGTGTAAAGCTTGACTTGCTCTTGACTGTACAGCGCCGAAGGTTCGGTGAACAACATACATTGACGTTTCACTTTAAAGATAAATGGATCAGCCACCCGCGTCAACCGTAATGTATGTTGTTATTCGGCGCTGTACGTTCCGCAGATGTGGCGCGACCCTTATTGCTACACTCATTGTCACTGAAATGAATATATTTAGTACAGTGAAAAATCGACTGATCCGACAACTTGTTAGTCTAACACAGTAACAATATCAGTACAACATAATATCTCAATTTGAAACGGTCCCACCGTCCTCACGATGCACTCATCATGAACATGAAGCACTGAACCAGGAGTATCGTAGATAGTATCTCTTGAGTAATCTTGAGCTCACAAAAGTGGTCAATCGTTAAACGTGATAGAGGAAACCAAAACTTTCGCATTTATATTAGTAGTGAGATTTATTCGACGTGAATAGCCGACAAGTAAACGCGGCGTCCACAGCTTCATTGCCTCGATCTCGTAAACTCATTCCAGTATATACGAAAAAAATATCAACCTATTATACAATATAGTTATATAAGATATTTTTAAATGCATAGATATAGGAGTTATTTTATATTATATTTAGTTTATTTTAATTTTATTCAGATAATTTGTAAATTGAAAACTGGTGCTCTCTACCTCTTAGGTGAAATTTAAGCAATTCCTATTGCACAAAATAAATGAATTTACAATTTAGTATTTCGTTTTATTAAATCAGAAGTGAAACAAATTTTTGGAATGTAAAAATAACATTTTATTTCTTCTATTAAAAATAACATCTTATATTACTATTTATACAAATAGCACATACATAAATAATATAAAAGACAGTGTAAATTAACCTTAGGTACATTTCAGCAATCGCTTGTATGCTTACTCACACATTGTTCTAATGTCAAATCTTCGATTTAACATTGTAGATCAATTTCATCCATAGATTCAAGTTGCCCATTTATACTGTTCTACTTAGTCAGCTATCAGTTATTTATTTCTGATTACTACTCATTACTTAAGATCTTTAACAAAAAATATAAAAAGTTCACATCATCTTCATCAAAAGAGTCCATTGCTTCATTGAAGTAAGGACTTTCAAGAAATTTTGTGTCAAAACAAGAATTTTCATTAGACCCTTATCCTTTTTTGAAGGTTAAACATGTCTCCGCCCCACTCTTTCACCCGGTAAGCATCAGAGTGAAGCGTCAACATATTTTGCACCTCAGCACCGACACGTGAAGCGGTTCGACAGGGAAGAGACGTACGATTAAAAGCAAATAATGCATTACAGCCCCCCTAGCCAAAATGCATAGAGCTAACTTCCGTTTGATTTTATTGATTGACATAAGCACAAGCCAACGAGCGCTAACTTTCAAAATCATTTCGTTTACGCTATGCATATGTGAGTCAGAGACTGGGTGTCTTAAAAAAACATCCCCCTGCTTTTAATGATAGAAGCAGAAGCAAAACAATAACAATCTCTGTCACTCTTATAAACTCCAGCGGGCGTATTCACGGAAATTCGATACTTGATATCGGAAAATCTGTCGAATCCTTATGTCAAATATGACATCTGTGTAAAGCCCATCTCCTATACACAGAGGTCATATTGTATCTATTTATTTGGGTAATCAACAACCTTTACGCGAGGTGTACCTAATTCGTAAATAGACTAATTCGCGTTATGCCTAAATGTCATTTTCAATTCGCTTTTAGCAAAACTCTTTGTTTGCCTAAATTAGTAAAACATTTAAATACACTAAGGAACTACAATAAGGTATCTGAGTGCTGACTTAATTAAAGATTACCACAACATGGGCATATCATAGACATAAGGATTCGACAGATTTTTCGATATCGAGTATCGAATTTCCGTGAATACGCAGGTCTCTTCCTGTGTGCACCCGCGTATGGAGCGAGCCGGGTGTTGTACAGGGGCGGTGGTTAGGTTAGGTTAGGAGTAGTGCTTGGGGCGGGCCCTGTCGGCCACGCGGAAGGCGCGCTGCTGGGCCTGCGCCTGCTCGAACTGCTGCAGCAAAGCCGGAGGGTCCAGCGGGGGCGAACCCGACTCGCTGTCGCTGCCGGACATTTCATGAACGGTCAAAAACAGACTTCAACTTATATGGTTATCTCATTGATGCCATTGTCAGAACCGGACCAAATTGAAATGGGACGAAAAAGAGGTTCTTAATTCGACTGTATGTTTTTTAGTTTGTTACCTCAGAACTTTCGACTGGGTGAACCGATTTTGATTATTATTTTTTTATTTGAAACTAGCGGTTCTGCGCGGTTTCAACCGCGTAGTTCCCGTTCCCGTGGGAATACTGGAATAAAATATAGCCTATATTACTCAGGGATCTTCTAGCTTTTCATTGGTGAAAGAATTTTTAAAATCGGTCCAGTAGTTTTTGAGTTTATTCGTTACAAACATACAAAACCTCTTTATTACATTAAGTATAGATAGTAAATCTGGTCCCATGTCAATTTGGTCCAGTTCTGCCAGTGGCATCCGTGAGACGAGACTCACGGGTGTTGTTGGAGGGGCAGCGGCATGTGTGGCGGGGGAGGGCAGCACTGCAGGCGGTTCCTCAGTGTGTGGAAGGCCTCGCTCTGCGGGAGCAGCATCAGCAGACCGTACAGCGCGCCGCGCAGCTCGCCGCTCTGCGCGCCGCTCAACAGCTCCAGCCGAAGGTCTGCCGCCACGGACTTGGGTCAGACACTGTATTGGCATAGTCTTTCTACTTAACATTTATGGGACATTGTACTAAGCTGCCTTAGACTGGTATCGTCCAACAAAGAAAGGCTTACTCGGAAATTAAATCGAAAAATGTTAAACTTCATTGGGACATGGTTTACTCAAAATTTTAAAAGTAGTTGCGTGCCATAAACTTTTTCCCAATTTCACGCGCGTTAGTCCCGTTCCGGTGAAAAAATCATAGCCCATGTAATTCCCAGAAAAATAAGTTAACCATTAGTGAAAGTATTATTAATTGGTCCAGTACTATTCATAACAAACAAATATACAAAAAAAACTTTCCTATTTATAATATCATTACTTTATGTATTACTTGACTACGTGGACGATGTCATTGCTTCTAGGCACAAGTTATGAAAGAGATTTCACCTTCGCGCTAAATCTACTTTGTTATCTATCATCTATCTAGAAGTTATTATTCCATATTAACTGGGACAGTGTAAATCTTCGCGACCAACTTACTCGATTCCATAACTAAAAAAACCGGCGAACGTTATACTCACAAGCAAATATGGGAGATTCTATCAACTGCACTAGTTTGTCAACCTCCGTCAAAAAATCCACTGTGATTTCTAGATCACCACTGCGTCGTGTTAAGGAAATATTTTACATAATTCTCAGCAATATTAGTGTAGGTCTTCATTTTGAATAATCGATTACTGAAGTCAATACAATATCTACATAATATATTGCGTGTGTAACCATAATAAAAAATATTACTTTCCAATTCCAATTTCGTTTCAGATTTGGAAGTGGAAAATTTAGTTTATGTAATGATATACACGAAGTACCTCGATTTATTACTACGCGCTAAAGACTACGCGCCTGATTTGAAGACTCTTAAATAACCTAATTGTGACAAAATGTCTCGAGCGACATTTTCGAAGCGCAAAAGCTTATAGCTAGCAGAGACCAGTTTAAATAAATAGACTGACAACGCCATACAAAATATCGTAACTCAAAATCTAATTACTTACTAGGACGCGAGATGTCGTTAGGTGTATCGAATGTAGAAATAAATAGAAACTACAACCACGGCTACAACTTTTCTTCATCTCTAGATTACTGTGCTGCCAAACAAAACGTTAGATGGCGCTATATCCGATTTATTTTTTTATTTTGTGCTGGGCTGTAATTTTTGTAAGGTGCGATGTTGCCGATCTTAGACGACTTAGTTTTTGGAGATTTGTGTGCTTTTTATTAGAAGCTTTTATTTAACTTGCAATGTATGTATGTATGAATGTTTGTTCGGGTGGAATCTTGTAACTCAATTTTGAAGCAGATATCTTCAACCGATTGAGCTGAAATTTGGTGTACTTATGTAAGTTGGGTGACAATGCAATATTATGGTACCACCGAGCTGATCTGATGATGGAGCTGGAAGATGGCTATAGGAACTCGGTAATTAAACTACACAACCCCATCGAGTTGGGGCTCGTTGGATTTGTCTTCAAGAGTACTTTGAAACTAGATGGTAACCAGGGTCTGATGATGGAGCTGGAAGATGGCCATAGGAGGAACTCAGTAATTAAACGTCATATTCCCATCGAGTTTGAGCTCGTTTGATTTGTCTTGACAAGTACTCTGGTGCTAGATGGTAACCAGGGTCTGATGATGGAGCTGGAAGATGGCCATAGGAACTCGGTAACTAAACGACACAATCCCATCGAGATTGGGCTCGTATGATTCGTCTTGATGAGTTCTTTGGTAAAAGATGGTAACCAGGGTCTGATGATAGAGCTTGAAGATGGCCATAGGAACTTAGTAATTAAACGTCATACATAACCCCATCGAGTTTGGGCTCGTTTGATTCGTCTTGACGAGTACTTGGGTACTAGATGGTAACCAGGGTCTGATGATTTAGCAAGATGGCCATAGGAAATCAGTAATTAAACGACATAAACCCATCGAGTTTGGGCTTGGTTGATTCGTCTTAACGAGTAGGTACTTTGGTGCTAGATGGTAACCAGGTCTGATGATGGAACTGGAAGATAACCAACTGAGCTGAAATTTTGTATACACGTTTAGTTTGGATGAGAATGCAAGGTTAGCCATATGATGCTATTCTAAATCCAACTAAAAAGGCCCTACATTTTATGACGTCACATTTCAAAATCTGATATTTTTGATTTTTTTTCAAATTTCTGATTTGTTGTTGATTTTATTAAAAAGAATTTAAATGGAAATAAAACTAATTACATAAAAGCTGTTTTGTGTGACGTTACACTAGCGAGGGGGGGGGGGTGTCTCACAAATGTGACCAGCTGTGACAAGGACGGGCAGGGTCAAAAATTATGAAATTTGTGTGACGTATAAGGGTGGTGGTGGTTTGGTGGACGTGAATACGACTTGCGAGGATTAGATCGATTAAAAAATATAAAATAATGCTAAAATGATGTAAATAAAATTAAAAAGAAAAAAAATTGAGGTGTCAAGGGACACCCGGATGGAACGAAGTTCCATCATCATATCATCATCAGCACATAATCATCATCTCACTATCATCATCCTCAGCACATAATCATCAATATCATCTCATCATCATCACCATCATCATCTCATCATCAACATCATCATCATCATCATCTCATAATCATCATCACCATCTCATCATCATCATCATCATCCGTCCAGCCCCCTTTCGCAACGCGCGATAAGGAACTTCGTTCGTTTCAATAAATCTTTGATTTTTTTAATAAATAAAAGCGTGTGACTTTGTGATGGAACATTAAAACACATTTAGCATTCAATTATATTAAATAAGATCATTGGAGTCGATTCTGCAAACCAGCTAAAATTCCTAATTTTAAGTTTGCTCTATTATTTTAGAGCACTTTGGAAAGGAAAGGGACAGAAATAAGCCCCATATTTATTGGGTGTTATTTAAATGGTTAGCATAGTAATCGTATTTTTGTGAGCAGGAAAATATAATCTGCAAGCAGAAATAGCTAATTGGTCAGCAACTCATGGCCAGAAAACATTTCAAAATCAATCTGCAATTTTTGTCATTCTGGATGGCTGAAAAAAAATACATACTTTACTTGTCTCGCGCAAAATGGGCGCATTCCTTACAAAGATTATTTAGGAAGGACTTTAGATTCGATTTAGGGGAGGGGGAGGGGTAATCCCCCATACTCACTCCCAGAACGCGGAGACTAATAGTTTTGGAGAAATTAAAAAAACGAAAAAGTGAATTTACGAGTATGTCATCATAACTTAATATACAACCTTTCGTATTCTGCCTTATACAAGTGACCAGGGCGCAATTCGGTTCTGGCACTTCGCCGGCTGCGGCCGCGGCAAGCTCGCTACGCTCGCTCGGCTTGTGCGTTGTGGTCACAAGAAAAACCTAAGCTAACCCACGTGTCACGCGCCTGCTCTTACTCCGCCCACTTTTAACATACACTCCCGATTTTTCAACAAAACCGCAATTCATCCAATTTTTGACCAATATCAAAATTATTTGCGGAACCACGATTGCTGCCTGATTTTTTTAATTGCAAACAAAATCTTTGTACGCCGACATTGCCGACCAAATGATTCAAATGCTGTTTTTTTGTGGCTCACCAAATTTTATAATTGCTGAATATTCAAATTACTTCTCATATTTATTTACAATGTCACAAATGTCAAAATAACAAAATTGAACCTTATGTACGCATTCACATCTTATTCAAATACACGTTTTTACCAATTTTAGCAACGATGTAATAAGGTCATGGATAAAAGTGACCGATAAGACATCAAATTAGTTGGATTTTACATGTTTGACATTATTCTATAATCAATGGTTTGTTTCTGTCCTTTTTCTTCCGTATTTTATAGAGAAGGATAGGCTATAAAATTAGGAATTTTAGATGGTCTGCAAAGTCGAGTCCAGTGTCTTCATTATTTTTCTGTAGCAACCACAACCCACATTTTACGAGATAGTCTTTGGACCCCTAAACGTGATGGGTGCTGAGCCCATCAGCGGACCGGGTCTGTTTGCAGTGTCTCAGAATTAATTCTGGGACCTGCGGGATTCTTCTTGATGTTTTCCTTCACCGTCGAACTTACATAAATTAAGGAGAAGTAATTAAATGATCAGCAAATATAAAATTTGGTGAGCCACAAAAAGACAGCATTTAAATCATTTGGTCGACATAAAAAGATTTTTTTTGCAATAAAAAAAATCAGGCAGCAATCCTTGTTCCGCAAATAAAATAACTACTTGGTCAGCAAGATTTCATGATTGAAGAGCAGAGAAAACATGTCTGTAAGCACTAGTGTATTTGATTGGTATGCATAATTAAAACATGGCGAGCAAAATTACTAATTGGATTGCGTTTTGTTAAAATCGGCAATGCACGTTTAATAATAACAACAACAACAAAACAATACAACAATAACAAAACAATACAACAATAACAAAACAATACAACAATAACAAAACAATACAATAACAACAACTAAACAATACAACAACTACTAAAATACAACAATATAACAATACAACAATAACAATAAGTTGCATAATCTAAAGTCCTTCCTAAATAATCATAGTAAGGAATGGGCCCATTTTGCGCATGACAAGTAAAGTATTTTGCTACTTTTATATGCAGCTCAAAATGAATCTTTTTGCTTACCCTTTGAGTGCTTACCAAAATTTTATTAAACAGGAGCAGCTCATTGCAGCTTATATAATTAATATGCTGTACAAAAATAATTACAGCCATCCAGAATGACATAAATTGCAGATTGATTTTGGAATGTTTGCTGGCCATGAGTTGCTGACCAATTAGCTATTTCTGCTTACAGATTATATTTTTCTGCTCACAAAAATACGAATAGTTACTATGCTATTAGTTACTGCTATTTAAAAATAACACCCTAAATTAAGTACCTATATCAAATTTCAGCTTAATCGGTTGAAGATATCTGCTTCAAAATTGAGTTGCAAGATTCCACTGAACATACATAGTTATATACGTACATTGCAAATTAAATTAAATCTTTGAATCAAAGACGTTTAAAGAAAAAGTTTCTGTCCTAGAATGATTTTCTTCCAACCTCTGCTTTTTAATATTGGTTTAGATTTTAGGTTGAAAAAGGTTTGTGTTAAGCGCCATCTAGTCGGAAAACGATTCGATACTTTGTACCTTGACTACCCTTCATCCTATCTATATAGTCACGCCATCTGTATATTCACGTCACTAAACATGAGGGTGGTGTTAATAATGTATGCGAATGTTTTTTGTTTTAATTCAAATGAATGAAGAATCTTGCATATTCTAAAAAAGAAAAATATATTTTTCCGAGGTTTTATTGAAGAAGTTATTTAAATTTCTTGGTTTTAATGGCTCTGGTGAAATTGTATATATTATGGAGTAGCGCCATCTGGATATTGTACAAATTTTGAGCTTTTTTTGAGTTACGATTTGTTCTATGGGGATTGACAGTCTATTTATTTAAACTGGTCTCTGTAGCTAGCTAGTTTTATTATTATTCTAATGTCCGAATTCTAGATGTTTGTAGAATTCCTATTATTGAGTCCCAATCTAGGCAGACCCTGTACTATGGGTACCTACTAAACAACCGATAAACATACTTAAATAAATATTAAATGACCAGACACGTTCACGCGACCTCTCACTCAGAGGGCAGGGTCAGTGGCAAAGGATACAAGGTGGCGATGAGCCGGTTGCAGTGGCGGTAGTTGTGCGTGAGCAGGCAGAGCGCCAGCAGCGAGACGGGGCTGTGGCACCAGCACGCGTGCAGCGACACGAACAGGGCCCGCGTCGCCTGCCACACAGTCACAACGGACTCTATTCGGATTTGCACTTTACATTTAGGCACTGTACGGCCGTTTTAACTTGGCTTCTCTGAACATAGACTAGGCAAACCCCCTCGTACTGCCAAATGGCCGCTAAGATATGTTATTGCGCACCCATTTGCGCAACTTCAGAGCTGCAGAGTAAAACGGCCGTACTTTACACACAATTTTGACATAGTAAGACTGATTTCGAAAGATAACCAAATTTTGTAAGTAGTAACAATTGATCAAATGAATAATGTGTTGAGAGGTTTATGCCCCGCTTCTTCACCTAAACTATACATATCGCTGAAGCGGTGGAGTTAAAATGACTTTCAATAAGTGAACTTATAAGTCCCTACTTTGAATAAAAAAAATTAAAAGAACTCGAAAGAGTAAAAAATCTACTTCAACGAATAGCACTGAAGAAAAATGTCATCAATGTATGCAATTTTTAGACTTTTGTAGATTTTTTAATAACCGTTCGGCCGATATCTAAAATCTTCAAATGGGACCATGTACCAAACAAAAAAGGAATGATAAAAATCGGTCGAAGCAATGGCCACACGTGCTCACCGGCTTGTCGAACTGCCTGAGGCTGTGCCTGAGGTCGTAGAGCTCAGCAGCGGTGAGCAGGATGGTGCTGAGCACGTCCACCATGGTGGCCACGAAGCGCAGGTCGCCCTCCTGCAGCAGGATCGCCGACAGGGCCCGGTATATGTCCTCCGCGTTCAGCAACACGCACAGCTGCCTGACCATACGACCACATACTCAGGCTCGCTCCATCGTGGAGGAATACACGAACATGACAGCGCGACAGGAAGACTGATCGCAGGCAATAGCCTATTTGATAGTGTGAACAATAAAAGTGCAAATATGATTTAAAAAGAAAAAATAAATATTATCGCCAAGTATGTACCCTAAACAAATTTTTATTTTTCTTACTTTCGTCATGTGATGTCAAAGATGCCAGTTTTAACTATAGTTAAACCATTTTAGGTGCGTCAATAATAAATAAATACGTCGTCATCTTTGATAAAAGTATGGACGCCTGCGCTAAGCTTAATAGTAGTAGTGCATGATTGGCGCTCTCTTGTCTTTCACTAACATGCAGTGTTACATATTTTGTTGTTTACTTTAATTAAAATAAACAGTTTTTTTCTTTTAAATGCCTTTGCTTTTATTTCATCAATCTTCAACCCGTAAAAGCCCACTACTTGGGTATAGAAAGTATGAAATGGTGTTATTCATAATAGTTCCCCCCAAAGATATTAAAGTAAGGATGAGTTATATTTATACTGCTTGCGTTTGAAAATTCGATCCCCTACGAGTGTGCTACAACATGTTCATACTTACTTCTTAGCGTATTTATAGGATACAACAATGACGGGGAAAGATGATACGGAACGAATAATAAAGAAAAAGAGAGCTATCTGTTAAGAGTTGTGCTTAAAATACGACTTGAAATACAATGCGACTAAATAAAATGTAGTTAATTAGCTACATTTGTCGGCCTCATATTCCGTGCTCTAGTAACATATCTACGTCTTTCTATATATAATATCTTTGAGTCCCCCCCCATATAATGGGAACAGTGAAGATAAGATAGGGGAGTGACCTGATGATGAAGGCCCCGCGGTCCTCGAGCAGCCCGTCGTCGGCCGCCAACAGGCGCAGTAGCGCGCGGAGGAACTTGTAGTAGTACGGGCTGGACTCCAGCGGGCCTGCACAAGGACGGGTTCGCTATAGCAGTTTCAACCTTATTACAATGCGTTTAGAACTTATTATTATTTCATTAGGCCTGACAGCTGAAAAGTTTATTTATTAAGAATCATCTAAATCGGACTCCTCTGTAATTAATTAGTTATGCGGAATATGCAAAAAAATGGGGGTAGACTTGAGAACCTCCTCCTTTTTTTTCGTTAGTTAAAAAAACTTCAAGTCCGCAATTAGAACATAAATAAAAAAAAACATAGTGGAGACTTGTGGTGTGGCGTGTAAATAGCCACACCTGGCGGGGAGAAAAACCCTTGGGCAATTATACGAGGGGGGAACCGGTGGCGCAACACAAGTATCTACGAAATGAAATATACACAAGTGTAGCAGATAAGCACTCACCAGCTCCAGGCGTCGCACAATTATGGACTGGCCAGCCCCTTTAGATGAAATATTTATTATTATAATTAATTATATTATTCAGTGCATCAGTCACTATTTTCTTCGTAATGTCAAGTGGATTTCTTCTTTTACTTACCCAGAGACTAGCGAGGGCCGCACGTGCAAACAGATGGTATATTGAATTAAGTAAATAGATTATGCTGCGCAACCATGCTCCCCGCCTTGAAAGTTCCTAGAACTTTCAAAGAGTCCAAGGGTGAAGTAAGAGAATAGCAGGCCAGGACAGGCAGTCGATATACCGTGTGCATCAAGTGAAGGCGCAGGAGCGGTGGTATGCATAGGAACTCGATAGAGAGCGGAAGCGGGAGCGTGAGTGGGAGCACGACATAGAGCGGGAGTGGAAGACGTGCAACATAGAGTGGGACCAAGACTTAAAGCAGGAGCGGGAATAGGACATTTAATAGGAGCGGCTGCGGAAGCACGACATAAAGCGGTAGCGGGTGAAGAATATATTATAGGCGGCGGCGGCAACACCTGCAATGGAGGGTACGAAGTGGCAGGAGTGTAAGATGGAGCGATAGCGGCGGAAATACGCGGAGCGGGAGCGGGATTTAATGCACATGTAACAGGCGTATTTACCTTTGCGTATTTGCTTGAATGTAATTGCGTAATATGAGTGTGAGTATTTACAGGGGGTTGTTCAAAATGCAACAATTTGTGGTGACGTTTTTTACAAAGATTACAATTATATCGAGAATTACAACCCGTTACTGTATGACTTAAACTCAAACAGTTGACGCAACCATGCGTTGACTTGATAAATTCGAATCTCGATTGCGGTGACATAATTTTAAATTCAGAACAAGCAAACAAATGAACGTGCTCTTTATTATTGCACAAAGTGCAGGAGCCAGCTGAATCTGAAGCGGCTGAAGCGGGCGGAGCGGGAGTCGAAGGAAGCTGACTACTCGCAGCGAGAAACGGCTTTGAAGTTCGCGCACATTTATCAATATTAGCGTTATTAGCGGAGCGTTCTAATACCTTAATGTGGTCCTGAATAAAATCAATAAATTCTTTGCAGGTGGGAATTTCTGTATTTCTTACAGACATTTCGAAATTCTGTGCTACCTGCAAGTCGATTTTTCGAAGACCACTATGTAGTAATACGAAATCAATTGGATCCTTTATTTTTAATTGTTTAAACGCGGCTATAGACGAGGAATATATTTCAATAAAGGCATTTAAATGGTTAGCAGAATTTTCACAGTGTTTTATATCCAAAATGTTATTTAAATAAAAAGTTCCTAAATTTCGTTTATCTTGGTATTTTTTGACCAGATTATTCCAAATTATAGTATAGGTATCCCCGGTTGGTATAATACCTGCGGTTATCTTCAGAGCGCTTTGTGTCAATCGTCCCATAAGATATTGCACACGCTTCGAGTCATCCAAATTAGGATTGTTGTGGACACTCGCTTTGAAGCACTCGTAAAAAAGCGGCCAGTTTTCTTGCTTCCCGTCAAAACTAGGCATTTCAATCTTGGGAAGCCTAATAGCACTTCGTTTAGGCGAAGCAGCGGAATTTAAACATGAGTTTGCAATAATTTTGTTTCGGATTCTTTTTACTTTTGTGAAAATGTCATCGAATGCGTCGAGCGGTGCGTAATTTATTTTATATTTCGGATCATTTTTTAAACAAATTACGTTTATTTGATCTACGATGGATTCATACTCCACTCGTAAATCATCAACTGTTTCTGAATTGGCCATGAAGTCCTCATTGCACTCGTCTGGACTCGAAAGACGAGATATTTTTCGAGGCGGTATGCAGGCGGGACACTCGATGAAATATCCGTTCCTTTTTGGAATCGAGAATAATAAGTTTCTCTTCATGCGTTCCTTCCATTTTAATTAGAAATAATCAAATTTAAATAAATAAAATAAATAAATGATAATTTAATAAATATACAAGAAAATTATAAAATGGCGGAGCGGGTGAAATATATGAAAAATTACGTAAATTAAATAATTAATCTGGATCTTCATCCAAGCTCGCAAAGGACCATAAAAATGTTGTGGCGTGTAAATAGCCACACCTGGCGGGGAGAAAAACCCTTGGGCAATTATACGAGGGGGGAACCGGTGGCGCAACACAAGTATCTACGAAATGAAATATACACAAGTGTAGCAGATAAGCACTCACCAGCTCCAGGCGTCGCACAATTATGGACTGGCCAGCCCACAGAACACTTTTACTCCTAGCGGAGAAGAATGCCAACCTCATACAAAAATATGGCGACAAAACTCGACCTACAGCGCGATCTCTGTGATGACCCTAAAAACCACTGACGTATCACCGTATGGCGGGATATTTGAATTTTATAGTGGAATGTTTAAATGTATATTCAGAGCCTATTCATATACTTCTCCCGGGGTACTATTCATATTATATTCTATTGAAGTTTTACTAAATAACTTCTCAGAATATGATATGAATAATACCCCGGAGAAGTATATGGACAGGCTCTGAATATACATTTAAACACAAGATTAAAAAACTTAATTTAGTTAAAAAAAAACTTTCTTAGGTATTGTTTTATTAAAATATAACATTTATTTACCAAGAAAATATACATTCATTTACAAAGAAAATATACACTCATTTACCAAGAAAATATACATTCATTTACAAAGAAAAATACATTCATTTACAAATAAAATATACGTATTCAATTACAGTAATTACAGATAAAAAAATGTCCTCTAAAGTCAAAGGCGTTTAGAAAAGTCAATAGTTTATAATAACAAGGCACTCTAAACTCTTCCATGAAGACTGGGTAAATGTAAACAACAGCCCATCTCCACCGACGAGTTGCTGGTTCCAAATGCAGTACCCCGAGAAGAGCCAGCAAGAAACTCAAGGGCAGCTCTTTTTAATCTCATGTCTTACTAATAAATATAGTTTACAATAATAATTATAATTAATAGCCTTACATAGCGTCGAGTCGGTTAATCCCATGCATGTTGGTCAAAGATTTGGTAACTTTAGATAATCTAAATCTAAAGAGGAACCATGTAGGACAGTGCCCAGAAGACTGGCTGCATTCCCTCTCTGGATATCTAGGTTGATCCTTTGACAGAGATAGCTGCCAGCCCTCTGGTCATCTGAAGGCCCCCACGGTCCCATGGGGTTATGTCATTTAATTACCGAGTTCTCATGGCCATTTTCCAGCTCCATCATCAGACCCTGGTTACAATCTAGCACCAAAGTATTTGTCAAGACGAATCATACGAGCCCAAACTCGAGTGGTTTACGAGTAGTCATTGAGGAGTTGCGATATCCACTTCCTTAAACCATCATCAGATCAGCTTGATGGTACCACAATATTGCATTGTGACCAAACTTACATAAGTATACCAAATTTCAGCTCAATCGGTTGAAAATATCTGCTTCAAAATTGAGTTGCAAGATTCCACTTGAACATCTAATTTTGTAATCCTATACAATTATTATGGGATTACAAAGTTATTTATGCAGTTAGTGTATCCAGAAACCTAGACCGAAATTGCAAATTATTTGAGTTTTTCCTTGATTTATACACTAAACCCTAATTGTATTCTTTTGAAGCTTCTACGACTGCTAGAAGTGCCTTAGAGTTTTGATGATCGGTCAGTGAGCCAGTCAGTCAGTCAGTCAGTCAGTGAGTGACAAAATTAGGAAACTTTGAATATTTATAATTTTAAAACTACTGGTTCAAATTGGATGAATTTTGAAATATACTGTGTTTATACAATGCATGCTTGGTTACTGAAAATTCAGGCTTCTAGGTTTATCCACAACGAAGTTATAGGGGATCGAAAAGTGCGTGAATTGCTTCGAGAAAAGGATGGTACGGCCGTGCCGCTTTTTGCTCGACTTGGCGGGGGCTGCTGCCGTGCCCCCAAATCCGGGATAAAAACTTGGCCCAAGATTCATAGCTGAAAACAAATTAAAATCATTCTTACAAACATTTTACGACAAAATTGACATAAGAATAATGTATGTATCATCCTAGCAGCGCCACACTACTCTGGGTACGAAATAGTCTTGAATTTCGTACCCTCGCCGTTTAGCAGATGTCGAGATTGGTGGTGATGCCAAAATGATATATAGCATATTTCTGCATTTAGGCTACACGACGATTTCGTACTATTTTGTACTTTTAGGAAGGGAGTAGAACTCACACTAAATTCTTCGTGGACTTAAATATATACATCTTTTAAAGTAGGTACATCATATTTCTAAAATATGTTTGCAACATATTAAGATGCCCGGGTACGAAATAGTTTCAAAGAAAATTATCCACTAGATATCGCTTCTAGCATATTATAATACAATCATAATTTATCTATCGATAAAATGTCATTGGCTTCAATAAATCAAAGAAGGTACATACTAAAGTAGTTAATCAATGTTGGGCACGGTCAGTCAGTGAATGGGTGACCGCCTAGTGGCATTTATATCACGAGCGCTTCCGTGTTTCGGAAGGCACGTTAAAGTGTTGGTCCCAGTTTTCGTTGTTTACGAACAATGGAAGTCGTTAAGCCATGTTGGATACCTTTGGGTGGCTTGAAAAATTCCGGCAGTTAGGTGGCCACTAGCCTAACAAAATCTCCCAATCCGCGGTGGGCTCGCGTGGGAGATTATAGCCCATATACTTCTTCAGTGTGAGGAAAGACCCTTAGCTCAGCAGTGGGCTGTTACGGGTTGTCGGTGATGTCGATGACATACTAAAACCTTATTTTTAAATTACTTCATCAACTTACAGCAAATGCCAGTACAATAAAATTCAATACAGGATTAGTGATCCAGGTCTTTTTCTTAATGTTAGCCCATATCTCTTCTCCAACGGAGTTTAAAAAAGCTGCTTTGTCAATAGTTTTAAATTTTTCCACAGTATTCTTGTTCATTATTGTTCCAGTCACAGTTATATAGAATTGCTCAATATCAGGGGTCCTAGAAAAATAATTATGATTAAAATAATAATTACAGATCTATAAGCAGTGGTTTTGAGAAAAATGAGGGCTACATTCAGGCAAATGGTTATTTCCATACAAAAGTATAGGATGAGACTGTACTATGGTTACAAGACATGTCATCTGATTTAGTAAAGTAAAATGAAATGAAAATGTTTTTATTTCTGTAGGTAATTAAAATTACACTTAGAAATGCCAATAGTCTAATAACAAGGCATAATAAACTCGTCCATGAAGATTGAAACATTACCTACGTACTAACGTCCTCACGAGTACTAAATGTTAGTGAAGTTATATACTATGAAAAAAAAATTACCTTTATTTACGGATACAGGTTTTGGTGCTGCTGTAAAGACGTCATTTTGGCAAAACCACCAAAATATCTGCTAAACCGCGAGGGTACGAAATTCAAGACTACTTCGTACCCAGAGTAGTGTGGCGCTGCTAGGATGATACATACAAAAATAATGTGTAAATATTGTTACTTACCTCAATATATTTGTTGCTCCGGGGTTAGGAAATCTGTAAGCTTTGATGTCCGAATCTTCCTTCGGCTTTAGCCCACATTTCAAACATTTTCTTCTGATGTTATCAGCCATAACGACAAACAAAACACAAACACCTTTTCTATCTCCTCGAGTCTCTATCTCACAAATACTTCGCTAGCACTATAGCAAGCACGTCAACACTAATGCGGAGGAACAAAGACTCAACCACGGCTCAACTCAATGCAATAATGAAGAAAAGAAAACTGTAAATTGTAATTTTAAAAACCACAGACATGACAGACGAGACATCATGATGACAGTATGCCATGGGGCTGCCAATGTATAAATGATGTTCTCTTACATAAATACTTTTTTATGTATTTTTGAATTATTTTTTTTAACATATTTTAGAAAACAATACATATAATTAAATTATATATTATTATATATAAAACAATTTTTTAAATACTCCCTTTATAGAATATTGAGTTAACTTGTCACACAGAAGATTCCCCATTAGGTATGACACCCAAGTCCCATACCCACTTGACGCCGCCTGGGCCAGCCCCTTTAGATGAAATATTTATTATTATAATTAATTATATTATTCAGTGCATCAGTCACTATTTTCTTCGTAATGTCAAGTGGATTTCTTCTTTTACTTACCCAGAGACTAGCGAGGGCCGCACGTGCAAACAGATGGTATATTGAATTAAGTAAATAGATTATGCTGCGCAACCAACTTGAGTGTGTCAAATTTCAATGCAGAAACAAAATTTATCAGTACATCAACATAGTTTCATTGGGAGCGCAATTAATGGAAAATAGCCTTTAGGGTACATCGTATCCTGCTTAGTCAAATCAGTTACTTTTTATGATCTGTCAAAACGAAATTTTCCTATGGAAAATGCACTGAAATAGCAAGGTGTGAGATCATAGTTTCTATTGCAACACTTTTTTTTCATTGTTTTATTATTTTTAAATTCTCTACGACTGTAAAGTAAAAACCGAAAACATTGTTTAAAAGTGTTTTGGGATAATGTTTTTAACAAATGTAAACTTACAATTTAATTTCGATGCAGTCAACTACCCCATTGTAAATTTAATCGCATTTATTTTTCCTTTCCATAGCAGACAAACGTTTGTCACACTCCTTTGCATCTTTGTTTTTGGAGTCCGACATGGCGCAGTGTTGAAATGGGTGGTAATGTAACTACCATATCATAAGAGTGAGAAAGAGAAGGAGAGGGAGGGGGTAAGCAGTGGGAATGACCAGTGGCGGAGCAGGAGCAGATCTCTGCGAGCACGGCCAGGCTGCGGCGGACCACGTCGTCGGCCGCGTCCGTCAGGCTGCCCACCACCACCACGAACACCTTGTCCGTCTCCGCCGCCATCTGCACCAGAGTTTACATGCTATACGTTGCTTGGAAACTATAAACTACTACTGTATAAGGTTTTAAATTCCGTGAGCAATGGTATCCGGACATTTTGGACCAATCTGGACGAATTTGGCAATAGTGTCCATCTTGAGGAAGGACTTTTATCCCGGAAAAAACGTATTAACTAGGGGACACGATAAACAAAAATTTACAAAGAAAGAATCATAGCCAACAGCTTCTAATTAATCTGTGAATCTATATCACCTAGGGAGAAGAAAGAAACTTTTTATTCGGCATCTCAACAAAAACAAGACTGAAATTACAGTATGTACAACAACACATAAAATAATTGTATGCCGGAAGAGCTACAGCAAGTTAAGATATGTATCCACTAAAAGCTCAACGGGAACGGGGGAAAACGGGATCCGCACGGACAACCATTAGCACCTTCACGATTAACTTTCCGCATAGGATACTGCCCCAGAGCAAGGCCTATCTCTCCCCTCCCAATATTAATCCCCTGATCTATACTAATAGTCAGCACTTAGATTACACCTTATTATAGTTCCTAAGTGTATTTGAATGTTTTAGTGTGTCTTGTGGATTACCCAAATTAATAAATCTATCTATATATATAAAGAGAGAAGTCCTGACTGACTGACTCATCAACGCCCAGCCTAAACCCTTAGACCAAGAAAGCTGTTTTTTTTACAGCTATTGTTTTTAAGACGTAAGCTAGCACTAAGAAAGGATTTTTCGAAATTCAACCCTTAAGGGGGTGAAAAAGGGGTTGAACGTTTGTATGGAAAACCTTCATTTTTGAGTGTATCAATTCAAAACTTTGTAAATATACTCTATAAAACAAACGACAAGAAACGTGTTTCTTAATTTTTCAAAAAACACCCCATAAGGGAGTGAAAGAGGGGGATGGAGTTTGTATGGAGACGTGTTGTTTTTTACGTCTATCAACTTGAAACTTGGCACAAATACTTTTAGAAATAAATGAGTAGATATGTGTTTTTGGATTTTCCGAAAATCGTCCCCTAACGGGGTGAAAGTAGGGGTGAGTTTAGAATGTATGGAAAACCTTCATTTTTGGGTGTATCAATTCGAATCTTTCTAGAAATACTCCTCAAAACAAACAACAAGACACGTATTTCTGGGTTTTGTAAAAAACACCCCCTAGGGGGCGAAAAGGGGGGTGGGATTTTGTATGGAGACGTGTTGTTTTTTACGTCTATCAACTTGATACTTTTCACAAATACTTTTAGAAATAAATGAGTAGATACGTGTTTTCGGATTTTCCGAAAATCGTCCCCTAACGGGGTGAAAGTAGGGGTGAGTTTAGAATGTATGGAAAACCTTCATTTTTGGGTGTATCAATTCGAAACATTGTACAAATACTCCTAAAAACAAACCACAAGACACGTACTTCGGGATTAGCAAAAAACACCCCCTAAAGTCGTGAAACAAGGGGTTCGAGTTTGTATGGAGACGTGTTGTTTTTTACGTGTATCAACTTGAAACTTGGTACAAACACTTTTGAAAATAAATGAGTAGACACGTGTTTTTGGATTTTTCAAAAATCGTACCCAAAAGGGGTGAAAGTAGGGGGTTAAAGGTGTTTTTTTTTATGATAAAAAAGGGGGCAAACGAGCAGACGGGTCACCTGATGGTAAGTGACGTCCGTCGCCCATGGACACCTGCAACTCAAGAGTCACAACTGCGTTGCCGACCTTTGAGGTGGGAGTAGGGGGAGGGGAGAGGAGGGGAGGGGTAGGGGGGATTGGTGCCTCCGGTTACCTCACTCACTCAACGAAACGCAATGCATTTCTTTACGCTGGTTTTCTGTGAGGCCGTGGTATCACTCCGGTCGAGCTGGCCCAAGCGTGCCAAAGCATGGCTCTCCCACGTTCATGTATGTATGGACAACCCTCATTTTTTGGTGTATCAATTCGAAACTTTGTAAAAATACTCCTCAAAACAAATAACAAGACACGTATTTCTGGATTTTCTAAAAACCCCCCCTGAGGGGGTGAAACAGGGCATTGGAGTTTGTATGGAGACGTGTTCTTTTTTACGTCTCTTAACTTGAAACTTGGCACAAATACTTTTACAAATAAATGATGAGACACGTGTTTTTGGATTTTTCAAAAACTATTCTATTCCATAAAGGAGTGAAAGTAGGGGTTGAAGTTGGTATGAGAAAGTGTGGTTTTTTTTCTACTATCAACTTGAAAATTGGCACAAATACTCTTCAAAAGTCTCATACAAAGTCCACTTCTTTTTTTGAGAATTCACTATGGGTTCCTTGAGGAAATTTGTTTGTTATAATGAGCACATGCATAGCCTTTGGTATCAAGAACTAATTCAAAAATCATAAACCAGAGAGTGTCCTAGGCTATACAATACGTAATCAGTATCGACTACTTAATTTATTTCAGCTATTTTTAGTATGTGTATTTTTTTTTTCAGAAAAACGAATTATCATAGCATTTAATTTAGTTAGGGCTACCTGTGGAAACCGTACTGTTATCGCCCTTTATATAAGAAATTTTGTTAGACAAAACTAAAGTACGAACGCATTACCATATTTTTATATTAGTGTACTAATTGGGGTGTATGAGGAATTGCGCTTATTCTGGGACGCGTTGTATATAGGGTGTTTTGAATAAAAAAAATATAAATAAATAGCCATGATAGCCCACTGGCTAAAGAGCCCGCCTCTCATCCGTGAGGCTCGAGTTCCAATCCATGTACAGTCAAGTTTTAGTAAGGATCCCTAATCCTTTTTCGTCAAAGATATAGCCTATGTTACTCAGGAATAATGTAGCATTCTAATGGTGAAAGAGTTTTTTTAATCGGTCCAGTAGTTTTTGAGTATATTCGTTATTAACATAGGTACAAAACTACAAATCTTTCCTCTTTATAATATTAGTGTTGATAGATAGATAGTGTAGATTATGCTTCTTGATATATTTTCGAAACGCAAAGAAATAACAAATTCTACGCGGACGAAGTCGCGGGCATCAGCTAGTAAAATCATATAAAGAGAAAAGATTTGTATTTTTAGATTTTTGAATGTTTGTTACGAATAAACTCAAAAACTACTGGACTGATTTTAAAAATTCTTTCACCAATGAAAAGCTAGAAGATCCCTGAGTATGTTACTTTATATTTTATTCCGGTATTCCCACGGGAACGGGAACTACGCGGTTGAAACCGCGCAGAACCGCTAGTCCAGTATAACGAGCTGTGCCTCACCTCACCGGGCAGCTTGTTGTAGAGGTGCAGGATCCAGTCGAGCACGGCCACCTTGGTGTGCACGGACGAGTGGTGCAGCATCTGCGTCAGCACGCCCACCACGCCGTCCACGTTGAGCCTCCCCTCGCCGTCCCCACCTTCGTCCCCCTCGCCCCCCTGGTCGTCCCCCTCCGTCCCCTCACGGGGTGGGGACGGCTCGGGCGTCGACTCCGACACCACCAGCTTCGTCAGCATGAAGTTCACAGTCGCCGCCGTTTCCCTTATGCCTGATCCGCTAAGGTCTGCTTACTTACATGGATTGGGATTTTATGAAATGAAATTATATTTCAAAGGGAAGCTCTTAACAGCGCGCTGTGGTTTAAAATAATACATAATTTTTTTATAGATCGTTCTTCGCGAAGCGGGTTTGTATGAAAATAAAACAGAGATACGTAAAAGTCGAGATGATACAGGCTACAACTTATATCGGACAGAATAAAATCATGTTCCATTTCAAAACTTGTGAACACTCTGTATTAAATTGGAGACCATAAAAGTGCAATATAGCGTCGAAATGGGCGAACCCAAGGCGATTACAGTGAGGCCGTTTTAACTTGGCTTCTCTGACCATGCCTTCGCCTACGCAAACCCCCTCGTACCGCCAACTGGTCAGAGCTGCCAAGTTAACACGGCCGTACTGTATCCGACAGCAAAGGATACTCTTCCGGGGCTCGTCCCCGTAGGCCAGGCAGGGCAGTATAGCGGCCAGCACGCCCGACGCGGCTGGCAACATGGCGCCGCCCGCCAGCTCCACGAACTCCTTCGTCCACGAGATGGCCGTCAGCTGATCACCGACAACAAACGCAGCGTTAACGCAACTACGCCTTTCCCACTCATTTCGACCAGTTACATCGATTAGTCTAGGTAGTGTATCGTACTAAATTACTGTCATAGTCCGTTTACCATTGCAAGAGCAATACCAACCGTGAAAATAAAAAACGTTTGATTTGACACTTATTTGCCAATCAGTATGTCTGCTCTGACGTAACATTCGCGTCAATTCCTGAAATTTTCAGCAAATTTTTTGATACAGAAATTTCGTCTAAAAACCTCATAGATCCGCACATTTATATTTCACATAAAAATTGATACAAATGTGTTGTGCTTTTTTTAGACATATCATTATTTTGTAATGTAGTTGGCATGGCTTTTTTACCATTTTAGTATGATACCCTAAAAGAGTAAGTATAGTTTGGTGTACCTGCACGAGCTCCTCCGGCGACTGCGCATGCGTGATGAGGATGTTGATCATGGCGGGGAAGTCCACGCGCGAAGGGTCCTTCTTGATGCTGCGCAGGAACTCGCTCAGCTGCACGTCACACCTGAAACAAGCAGGAGTTATAATTCTAATTAATATCCAAAAGGGGTACATAGGTCGAGTTATTAAATTTTAAAATCCCCACTTTTCACTGTTATTTTTTTAGGACCCTTAAAGTAGTGATCCATCACAGACATCCCGTTATTATAGCTAGTTATTGCTGTCACACTCCAGAGTAAGCAAAGATGGGCTCCAAAATTGTCCCAAGCCAATTTTTATTTATTTAGTTGTATTCAATGCTAAGCATACATTTACTGACATCGCGCACATACCCAGTAAAGCGGCCGTAAAATGCATAATAACAAAAACATCTAAAAAGTGATCATAAGTTATTATTAGTAAATCCATTTGACCGTTGCGGTCGACGCCTGGCAAATTCAAACTCATTTATTTTCTGTAGGTATGGAATATACACTTAGAAAAGGCAATAGTCCGATAACAAGGTGGTGGATATATCGAGGGCAACCGACATCCTGCGTATCTCCGGGTTGGCGTCGTCCAGCATCTTGAAGAGGCCGTCGAGCAGCTCGGGCAGGTAGACGATGAGGTCGATGTCCGGGACCGCGTCCAGCACCGACACCCACGACACGATGAACTGCCGAGCGAACGCGTTGCGCGTGTACATGCGCTCGCGCAGCATCGGCACGAACGCCGCCAGGTCGAACGACGAGCTCTCCGTCACTATGTCCTGGGTGAGTTTCGTTTTGAAGATGAAAGGTTATGATAGAATAGTTGGCCACATTTTACAATTTATTCACTATGCCATAATAAAGACTACAAACAGACGCAATTGCGTCATAAAAATTCTTAAAAAATGTCATCTCTAAACTCTAATAGTAACTTTATTGTGTTTAAAAAATTTCTATAAATATATTTTCTTTGTTTCAAATGAAGTTTCGGTAAGTTTTAATTAAGTCAACTACACTTCCCTATAATGAGAATTTTCAAAAACTCTCTTTGTTTTTCTAGACAAGTCAGAACCATTTAGAATTTTGTTGAAATGACCTCAACACAGTTCAAAATTCAAATTTGCAACCAAGAGCACTAGACCACATTCGGCACCATGCCACACTAGTTCACACTACATACTAAAGCTGTGCATCACCTTGACGAGTCGATCGAGCAGCTCGGCCGCCTGCTTGACCTGCGGCTCGGGGTCGGCGGCAAGCCTGGCCAGCGCGTCGAACACGAGCGGGAAGTGAGGCAGCGAGGCGCCTCTTGCGATCTTCACCACGTTGAACAGCGCCTCGGCCGCCTGGTAGCGCACGCGCGACTCGCTCTCCGAGAAGCACGCCACTATCGGGTGGATCAGGTCGGCCAGGTACAACGTGCTGTCCTACACACACCACACACCAGTGTACAACTACTTTATTTGTTCACAATATGGTTAGAATTGGTTTTCCCAAAGAAAGTCACAGGGACTGGCAAATATAGTCTAAGGTATATTCATTCTTACAAGTTACAATGGCATAGTTGATCACTCTTGTTGCAATGATCACACTATCAACAGAGAATGAAGAAGTTTTTTATTATGTAAATATTTTTTTTTATATTGCCTTTCATTGAAATTGAATGATTGGTTAGTGACAATTTAAATACATTGAATTTCAAAGCTGTGCTGATGTAAAAATCCACAAAAATCACAGTCTGAACCGTATGAGTGAGTGGGCACTTTGTTTGTTGAAAGTTAATGTCAGCTTGTTGTCATGTGCGGTGAAGTTCTTACATGTTAATAGGATAACTATCACAGTTCCTTAATAATAGGTGTAAATAATAGCACCCTCAGTGATTCAGATATTGGCTATCACTTCCCTTTTATTATTATAGTTGCTCTGTTATTACTTATTAGTATTAAATAAATTATATTAATGATATTGCCCAAACCTTGCCCAAGCCGACAGCCACTGAGGATAGCCCCATCAAGGCACCATTCTTGACGTTGGGGTTGGTTGAAGACATCAAGTCTTGGCCCAGCACGCGAATCAGCCGCTTTATTTGACTGGTATTATTTGCATCGTTGAAGTCTTTCACCATTCTGCAACAGAAAAATGTTTATATCTTCAATTGCATCAGGTAACATAGATCAATAAGTGGTCATTAAATACAGCCATCTATGTCATACTATAGAATAATAATTTTACTCAAATAAATATACAAATGTCCAGGCATGAAAGCAACAAACGTTAGTTGCGAGTACGGATCAGAATCGCGATCTGTAACTCTGTAGCCTGGTACACAAGTTGCTGAGCCTACAGACCATATAATGCTAATACATAGTGCTGAAATATGATGAGAATTACAGTAAGTAAAAAAGAAACCGAAAATGTTGCTCATACTTTTCTATTTCCACTCCAGCGAATTTTCTTTTGTCGTATATTTTATCACAGAGCCCGCGTACGCAAGCTATGCTGAGTGGTGCATAATCTCTTTCAGACATTTTGATTATTTATCGACTACAACACAAATATTAATTGTTTTAGAATTTATCACTCGGCCTGAAGAAAGATGCCCGACACCCACTTCCACAGTTGTCACTGTCATTGGCTGAGACAGCTGACAGTGACGTTAACGTGACAAATAAGTTTTAGTTCAGAAAGTTTCACAGGACAGCATGGACGTAGGTTCATAACTTTACATATACATACCTACAGCTTCATACAGGACAGTGCGCCTCAAGTAGCCTAAATATCCTACCATACCATATTAGTGCCATTTGGGATCTGGCAGCGGAGTGGCGCGGCGCCGCGACCGTTTCAGTCATATAATGTTAAACTTTATCCTCTCTAAAATCTACCATTTTCGAATAAGAATTCGTTGTTAGCAATTCATCGTCCTATCTGTCAAACATATGTCAAATCGACAAAAATACATCACGCGGCTCACCTTTCGTTTGTGTTCACAGTTTGTGTTGTTTGTAACGCGTAGATAAATTTTTAGATAATAATACTGCGCCTCATCATAAGAACTAATAAACTAATGTCATTAAGTGCAGCCGCGCGTTCTCGAATGACTGTATCGCCGCGTTAGTATATATTAGAAGGTCCAATATGCCTGTGACACTCGTAGACAGGTTGCCCTTGCCGAGTCTCAAGGTGTACACCGCGGGCAGTGTTTTGCTGTTTTCAATGGCAACTTATCACGCGATATCTGTGACCGGGGACCCGGCATGGCGGCTGAATGCCACGCTGCAGCGCCAGGAGGCGGAGACGACGGGCGCCGCCCAGGCCCTTCCCGCCCTGCCGACGCTGGACGCCGCCAACGGCACTCGCAACATCACCGAGCAGTTCGCCGACGTGATGACCTTTATGATGCAGGAGCCCCTGTGCATGTGGGTGAGTGAGTTGTGATATAACACTGCAGAAGTTATGAGCATATTGTTTGTTTACGTTTCCACTGATGTAACTGTCTTCAACATTTCGCGATGCTATAACTTCCTGGTTTTTGTTTTAATTAATTTTTTTAGTACTAGATATACAAACAGTAGTTTTAAAGTACATAACATAACTAAAAAGCCACAAGTACAACAATGGGTAATGTATATAATATTTCCCTGTAAATACCAATGATTCAAACATACATTTAACAGGACTGTTTTCACTTTGTGCATTTGGAAACAATTCCAGATGTATATTGTTGTTATGTTATGTATGTTTTAAGATTATCTTTATATAAATTTACATGTTATATTATAAATACAACAGTCCATAGTTGATTATTTCCTCTTTCATGTAACAACAGAGCTACCAATTAACTTGACTTTTTGCATAGAGATAGATAGAGGATTGAAAATTTAAATATGTTACTTTCTATCATGGAACTCTGAGGTAGACATACAAAATCTAGTCCATACATTATTTCACAACACTAGGTCATTATTACAGTACCTACTTGAAATGCATATTTATAAGCTGCATTAGCACAGTGTACCTAGCACCTACAACAACACAATGGGGTTATTGTCCCACTGACAACTCTCCTTTGGATTTAAATCACAGTACACTGTGGAGGTCACCAGTTCTTTACCCTGTGAACAAATCACTTATGGCTTTAATTATACCTTATTATGAACTTAACACCTACTTAACTACCTAAAAATAAAAAAGTATGATGTACAAGCTAAACATACAAGTTAGCATTATATAAATATAATAAATGATTTCCAGACTATCAAGAAGAAATTATGCTAAACTTTTAAGGCTGGCTGTACTGCAGAAGTGTAAGAAAGTTTTATATATTTGGGAGATCTAGCAGCTTTGTACTAGGGTTGTGCAAGCAGTTGAATAAACACTTAAAACACAACACTATACAGTAGTTAAGTCCAACCATGTTCTGAAAGTAAGAGAAATGAGTATCAATGATTCTTTGAAGCTGTACCTTAATTATTAAACCCCTGTGATGCTATTCTTAATAATAAATGTACCAACTTCAACACAACAGCTAAACATGTGAAGTAAACACACCTTCCTATTGAGATAGCTGTTGCTAATGGCCCATTAGCCAGCTAATTGATGCAACATCTGTTTGGTCTTGAGGAAATCCACTTTATATTTTGTACAATTAATTCTTAATGTCAGCTGGCTGCTTAATTGTTTAAGCTCCCTAGCAAGTACAGTACGGACATTTTAACTTGGCTTCTCTGAACATAGGCTTCGCCTGCGCAAATACCCCGCGTACCACCATATGGTCGCTAAAAAATGTTACTGCGCAGCCATTTGCGCAACTTCAGAGCTGTCAAGTTAAAACGGCCGTGCTGTACTGCTCTATATTCTTATCAATAACCCAGTTTATTTTACTGGATATTATTTTTAGAGCTACCATTATCTGAAGGACTATTTAAAATTTAAATTACATTTGGAATTGCAACAAATTCAATAACACAATATTCATAAGTTCATTAAAATCATTGTGTTTAATTGTATGTAATTTAAATACAGACAGCTCATCAGCATTTATTTATGGAATGCCATGTCTGCCCAAAGCTACAATCTTATATAGATAAAATATAAAAGCACCTACATTCTTATAGATAAAAAATGTACTTAAGCATACAGCCTAAGTGAGCAAGGGCAAAGAGTCTGCATTCACGGTGTGCTGAGAAATAAAGGCATGAAGTGAACTTTCTAAGTTTCAACACCACCAGTTTGTCAGCTTTCAGCTGTTCTCAGTAGAAAGTGATTTTACAAGGATGAAGCAAGATACATATTATATTATTAACCACCAGAGAAGATTACTGTGTTGCATTTTAAAAGCAGTTCTTTGTTGCCTCTAATTATTATGTTGTCCTTGCTTGAGCCTCCACAAATAAAACCGCTTGCTGATGTCTCTGCGACCTTGTACAAAGTGAGCAGAAGTCTGTTTCACTTCCAGTCTTAATTATGCAAATTATGAAATTAGGAGCATATACCTACGTATTTGTTTTCTTCGCACGTATGTATACTAGACATGTTTTGTTACGCAAATAACATTATCTCGTCAGAAAGCATGCCAACTGGTCTTTATCTCCTGTTTGTTTCGGCGACGCATCACGCCATGACGTCACAGACGCGTAATAATCGCTTATCGGCGAAATAGAAACAGTTGTAAATAAGCATTAGTAGAACATTCTATATGGTATAATTAAATTATATTGATTTTAATAAAAAAAAACGAACTTCCGAGTTACATAACATACACGAAAGTGGTCAGTTTGGTGTGTGGTTCCATTATTAATAAGATGATTAAGTGGTCCCACGAGTATTTTGTTCTGACTCATCAACACAAGAGTCGGAATTACTGATATACTAACCGGGTGTGGCCATCGTATATTCTTAATCTTTTAAATAAGTATTTCCAGTACTTTCCGTTCCTACGGGTACCTACGATTCAAAAATACTACCCTGTATATTATGGAAGCATTTTAGTTCCATTTTAGGGATAGACCAGGTCTGTGGTCTAACCAGTTATACCCTGTACATTGCTAAAAACTAGCATGGCAAGATGACTACCACGTCGTCTGCGCTGCAAAGGTGACATTAGCCATTGTTTTCCCGCGCGACTGGCCGAAAGCGACAAGTCGCTGGGCAACGACTTTCGCGGTCGACGGGTCATATCGAACTTTGTTTATCTCGGCATCAACTCGCACCACGCATAAAGTTTGTGGCATGCGACGAGATTGTAGCTATCTTGATCCTGTATGAAATTTAGCCGCAACTCAAAGCAATTTACTTGCCGTGCGGGGCCATTCTATTCGGCATATTATCAACCACGGTCATGGGCGTAGCTAGGGGGGGGCCAGGGTGGGCCGGGCCCACCTTAGAAAGCTGTGGGCCCACCCTAGAAAAATACCCGTGAACCCTTCCTCATACATAAAATAACTTCATCCTCAATTTAGCGCAACATAAAACAGTCTTCAAAAAGCAGTGACCCACTTGCCGTGGCCGGCCAATTCATGGCTGGGACCATGGCCCCCCCTAGGAAAAATCCCTAGCTACGCCAATGACCACGGTCAACCACCATAGAGGAATTAATGTACGTATCTAATTAACATATTAGTTTTGATTAAAACTGATCGATTGGTTCTGCTACCATGTGTGATGTAGGTAATAGTGAAATATTGGTAACCAACTCGTGGGTGGTTTGATAAACGTGAGTTCGCAATATACCGTTGAACAATCAATACGTGTGTCATTTCGCCTCCCACATTTCAGCCCTTAGATAGATACTTTGCAGTGGCGACAGGCTAATAAAAATTGGTTTAGCGCGTGTAAACAATAACGAGAAAAATTTTAAAAGTGAAAATGTCAATCGGCAAGTTGAATGAATTTGACGTTAGGTCGGGACAGTGGTCATCTTACATGGACAGGCTTGAGATGTATTTTAAAGTTAATAAAGTGAGTGATGAGTTGAAGCTGCCTACTTTAATCGCGTCCATGGGAGACGAAGCCTACGAGTTGCTCGTAAATCTCGCGAGCCCAAGTAAGCCATCCACTTTGACTCTCGCTCAAGTCGACCAATGTATGCAACGTCATTTACAACCGGCGCCATCTTCGTTAACGGAAAGATACCGTTTTAGACAAAGGAGACAAGGAACAGATGAAAACGTGGCAACTTATGTAGCGGAGCTGAAAAGAATGTCACGGAATTGTAAATTCGGAACACAATTAAATGAGAATTTACGTGACCAATTCGTGTTTGGAATAAGGAACGATCTTATCAGGCAACGGCTACTGGCGGAGGATGACACAATCCAGTTTACGGATGCGGTAAAGTTAGCGAACTCCCTTGAAGCGGCGGAGAGGAATTCTGCCATAGTGGAAGGAACAATGGCAGCGACGGAGACGGGCTCATGCGCGGTGCATACGTTGTCGTGGGCGGAAGGAGGGCGCGGCGGGCGGCCGCGCGCTCATGGCATCGGCGCAGGCGCAGGTTCGGGGCCGCCGGTCGCGGCCGGGGCGAAACCGCGCGGTGCGCGGCGCGCTACCGTCTCTCGGTTCTCGAACTGTACAGCTTGTGGCGCCACGAATCACAACTTTAATAACTGCAGATTCCGGGAGTACGTCTGCAGTAAGTGCCAGAACACTGGACATCTGCGGAGAGTGTGCCCGGAGCGGAATAACCGAGCGCCGGACCAGCGTCGCGGAGGAGAAAGGGGAGGTTTCCATTTCGGTGACGTCGGTCGCGGATCCAGCGAGGATGACGACGACATCGAGGAGAATTTAAACCACCTGGCGCTTAACAACTACAAGGCTGTGAGTGTACCGGTTGTTATAGACAATATAGTGATTAATATGGAAATCGATACAGGAACTGCTATATCCTGTATAAATAAAGGTACATACGATCGTTATTTTTCACATTTAAGTATTAAAAGGGATAACACGGTTCTGAGATTTTACGATGGTACTAAGATTAAGCCTATAGGTATCATTAAGCCGTTCGTTAAATATTCAGACAAAGAGAAGCAGTTAGAATTGTTTATAATTAATGGAGGCACTACTTCCTTACTAGGAAGGCAGTGGCTAGCGGAACTTTGTATCGATGTACCCAAGTTTAAGCAAAACACTGCCGATGTAAATAATGTGCACACTGACGAGGGAATATGTAATTTAATCGACAGGTTTAAAGAGCTATTCAGCGGCGGACTGGGTCGGTACACGGGTGGCAAAGCTACGTTGCGGGTGCGCGAGGGCGCAGCGCCCGTGTTCCACCGGGCGAGGCCGCTGCCGTATGCGCTGCGCGAGCGGGTCGACGCCGAGCTCGACGACATGCTGCGCGCCGGCGTCATCGAGCCCGTCGACAGCTCGGACTGGGCCTCACCTCTGGTACCGGTCACCAAAGCAGACGGTACGCTAAGAATTTGTGCGGATTACAAAGCGACTCTGAACCCCGTTTTGCTGATCGATCGTTTTCCTCTTCCGAAAATAGAAGACGTGTTAGTTGGATTAAATGGAGCGAGATACTTTAGTAAAATTGATTTATTACAAGCGTATAACCAGGTGGAGCTGGATGACTCGAAAATGTACACAGTAATTAATACCCACCGAGGGTTATTTCGGTATAATAGGTTAGTATTCGGTTTAGCATCCAGTGTTGGTATTTTTCAGCGTATAATGACAAATTTATTTCAGGGCATACCGAATGTTCAAGTGTTTCTTGATGACGTAATAGTAGGTGGTAAAACGGAAACTGAGCATTTACTTGCACTAGAAGCCGTTTTCCAACGTCTATCGCAGTATGGGCTGAAGTTAAAGAAAGAAAAATGTGTATTCCTAGTTGATGAGGTTACGTATCTCGGTTACATTGTTTCTAGGGAAGGGGTGAAAGCTGATACGTCTAAGATAAAGGCGATCTTAAAAATTAAGACTCCCAAAAAGGTGAGCGAGTTGCGTTCATTCCTGGGAATGGTAAACTTTTTCGCGAAATTTATTAGGAATTTTAGTTCCCTACTCGTACCATTAAATCACTTACTACGTAAGGGGGTGGAATGGAAGTGGGACGAACAGTGCGAACGAGCGTTCATAGAGGTTAAGCAAGCGTTAACGAGCACGGAGGTATTAGCCCATTATGACCCACAGCGGCCGCTCATAGTGACATGCGACGCAAGCGCACGGGGGGTGGGGGGAGTGCTGGCGCAGCGCGGGCCGCGCGGCGACCGGCCCGTGGCTTATGCATCGCGCTCGCTTACTCCCGCCGAAAAGAACTACTCGCAGATTCATCGCGAAGCATTAGCCATTATTTTCTGTATGCGGAAATTCCATCAATATCTTTATTGACGAAAGTTTACTTTGCGAACGGATCACAAGCCTTTGGTGTCAATTTTAGGTCCATACGCAGGCATTCCTACGATGACTGCAAGTAGGATGCAAAGATGGGCAGTCATATTATCGGGGTATAATTACGAAATAGAATACGTTAGGACTAAGGATAATTGTGCAGATGGGTTATCTCGTTTACCGGAATGTACAAGTAAACAAAAAGAATCTACTGATTCGATTCCAGAACAGACTTATTTACATTTTGCACAAGACGCTCTTTTACTGGATTATAAGGATATAAAGGCTCAAACAAAGAAAGATCCCATATTATGCAGGATATTAAGTTTTATTCGTGATGGTGGGCCGGAGAAATGTGAAATTTTAGGTATGCAACCATACTTTAATAGAAAAACAGAATTATACGAAGAGTTAGGGTGCGTGATGTGGGGTCACAGGGTGGTGGTTCCGGAGGCTTGTCGGGACAAGGTTTTAAAGATTCTACACGAGCCCCACATGGGTATCGTGAAGTCCAAAGCGATAGCGCGGAGCTACGTGTGGTGGGCCGGCATCGACGAGGCGGTGGAGCGCGTGTGCCGCGATTGCGCGGTGTGCGCGGCGCAGGCGGATGCGCCGCCACGCGCCTCGCCGCGCCCGTGGCCCTGGCCCGCGAGGCCCTGGTCGCGGCTGCACTTGGACTTCATGGGGCCCATAGCGGGGAAAACTTATTTAGTGGTAGTCGATTCGATGTCGAAATGGCTGGAGGTTTTCCATGTTCCGAGTACTGCAGCGTGTAGTACTATAGGTAAGCTGAGTGAGCTGTGGAGTAGGTTCGGCCTGCCTAGGCAAATAGTTACCGACAATGGGCCACCGTTTACGAGCAGGGAGTTCGGTCAGTTTCTCGTACGCGACGGTATCGAGCACATTTTTACGGCCCCGTATCATCCATCGTCGAACGGAGCTGCGGAAAACGCAGTGAAAACTTTAAAAAGGGTAATTAATAAGGCTATAATGGAAAATAATAATATTAATGATGCGTTGAATACATTTCTTTTACATTATAGGAACACTGAACATTCGACCACGGGTGAGAGCCCTTCTATTTTGTTAATGAGCCGAAGGTTACGAACCAGGTTGGATGCGTTAAAGCCCGATAGGGAAACTAAGGTACGCAGAGCGCAACAAAAACAAGTAGAAGCGGCTAGGGGGGTGGATAGGTATGTAGAAGTAGGTGATAACGTTTGGTACCGCCAGTATCTAAAAGGGGAGAAGTGGTTACCCGGCACGGTAGTGAGCTCGGCGGGTCCGAGCGATTTTCAAATTGAGAATTCTACTGGTAATAATATACATAGGCACGTCGATCAGCTGAAACGGAGATCTAGGAGTTCGTTAGTAATTCCGTCTAATTCAAGGCAATCGGTACTGAGTGAACCAGAATCTCAGATTCCGGTAGTCGTCGCGAGTGGGGTCCAGCCAGAGCAGCCGGAGGGCAGCGCGGCGCGGGCGCAGCCCTCGTGCTGCGGCTCGCCGCTGCCAGCGGGCAGGTTGCCCGAGGAGATGCCAGAGGAGTTTTCCACTCCACCTGCCGAACCTGTACCGCCCCAGTCTCGTCTCGTTAGGAAGTGTAGATTAGATAAGTTAGTTAATTATAAGCAGTAGAATGTAAGATTATTATTGTAACTAGTTGATTAGTTGTAAGTCTTAAAATGTATTTGTATAATTATAATTATGTTAGATTAAGTGTGGAGGAATGTGATGTAGGTAATAGTGAAATATTGGTAACCAACTCGTGGGTGGTTTGATAAACGTGAGTTCGCAATATACCGTTGAACAATCAATACGTGTGTCATTTCGCCTCCCACATTTCAGCCCTTAGATAGATACTTTGCAGTGCAATGCTCAAATTACCCCTACTATACGCACTACATTTTTCTACTTGTATTCTCGAAAGCAATGATATCGTATCGTCAATGATAATGACGTAGCCAAAGACGTTTAAAGAAAAAGTTTCTCTCTCCTAGAATGATTTTCTTCCAACCTCTTTGGACGTAGCGTTGCCTAGAGCCAAAAGAAGGACCAGGACAAAATTTTCAAGTTTATTCGTATACATATAGTGAAAGCAAATAATTAGGAATTTCATTTATTTACCCGGTCCGGCGATGGGCTCACCACCTATCACGTTTAGGGGTCCAATGTATCTCGTGAAATGTAGGTATATCCAGTAATGGAATACCTCTGCCTACCCCCTCGGGGATGAAAGGCGTGAGATTATATTATATATTATTATTTATTTACCAACAATTACAATATTACCAACGCGTCTCGTCAGAGCATCCGAGGCGTCCATATGAATTGTCAAAGCTCCTAATCAAAATGATTGTACTGATATTACAAAAGCGAAAGTTTGTGATGCTAGATGGTTGGATGGACGTTTGACGCAAAAACTATTTAACAGATTTTGATGAAATTTTGTAGTAATACCAGTGATATAGCTAATACATCAGAATTACACTTAGGCTGTAGGTTTTATCTGTGCGGGCTTAATTATTTAAATATCAAAGTACAGAATATATGTAGTGTTTACACGTAGTTTACACTTTCTTCCGCTAACTTTCGCCCACTACAAGTTGGTGCACTGATTGCAATCATGTCAATTGTTTTATCCTCGACATCCGTAACGTGACCGTGGGCTGGACTTAACCTGTTCCAGGAAATTCCGAGTTGCGTTAGCTACCTACTTCAGTCAATCTAGCTCCATAAATTATTCTATTGGCTCAGTTGGTTACTGCTTTCTGAGTCGGAGGCCGCGGGTTCGATCCAACATTCAACGTGCTCGGGGCCAACATTTGTGTGCATGAACATGTTTGTTGGCTTCGTGTCTGGTCGTTTACTATTTATATAAGTACATATGTCTGTCAGTTGTTTAGTACCCATAGTACAGGCCCTGCCTAGTTTGGGACTAAATAACCGTGGGCGCCTTGTGTCCTATAAATTGAAACCATTAACTAAAAGCCGTTCGGTGACAACATGCGTGATTGTGTAGGTATCTATCGTAATTATGCGTTTGGAGATAGTATATCAACCAAAGCTATAATTTTATTTAATGGAATGGGAAAACTGCAGAGCAAACCCATTGTCTGTTCTATCGATACGCAACGTGGAGCATTGTGCATTAACAATTACATATCTTATTTCATACCTACATACATAATCTCACACCTATTTCCCATTGGGGTAGGCAGAGACAATAGCCTGCCACTTGCTACGAACCTGGCAGATCTCTCGTGCTTCCTCCACATCCATTAAACGACTCATGCATGCTCGTCGGTTTCGGGTACTGTTTATCTGGCTTTACTTCAACACGTCGCCGATCTGGTTGATGTAGGTACGCCTAGGTCGTCTTCTACCTACTCGCCCATTCATGATACCCTTGTATGTTTGTCTCGTTTTTCATTCATCCGCTCAACGTGACCAAACCACCTCAGCATTCCTTTTTCAATCCTAGTCACTATATCATCTTTCAAGCCGCAGCGCTCTCGAATCACACTATTCTTCACACTATCTATCAATCTTACTCCACTAATGCTTCTTAATGAGCGCATTTCGACTGCATTTATTCTACTTTCATACTTCTGCCATACCCAACACTCACTGCCATACATCAACATAGGTACTAATTCATTGCCGCAATATACCTCTGTGAGGTGACAAGTGCATGATGAGCGTGATTGCAATTAAATGTTAGGGTTGATGATTTATACGAGATCACGACGAGACCGTGATGACTGCCAGTTGAAAGACACGCAAGTCGTGTCGATTCCGTGCACTCTCAATGTCTTGGATCGTGGATCATCGCAGAAGGACAATACTCATAATGTTGAGCGATCTTGTAAATCAAATCAAATGTTTTTTTATTCAATGTAGGGGCTTATAAGTTCATCACCAATCTTATCTATACTATTCCATCTATACTTATAAGAAGGAAACATTAATTGTTTGTTTGTATTGAATAGACTCCGAAACTAGGTACTAATCAGATTTTAAAAATATTGCCACCAACGGAAAGCTACATTATCAAGGAATAACATAGGCTATATTTTATCCCCGTATTCCACCGGGAACAGGCAGAAATGCGGGTGGAACCGCGAGGAAGCGTATAACGATTATTAACGGATGTAGATATCCATTTTCTTATAGCTACGTATACAAATTATATTCGACATAACATCCGGAAAATAACTTTGTGTAACTTCTTGTTATTGTTATTTTTCTTTAGGTTTTGTTACTTTGGGTATGTTACTGTACTATGTTACTCAGGGATATTGTAGCTTTCCCAATTTACAAGATGTTTTTTAAATCTGTCCATAGTAAATAATAATAAATTGTTGGACACAATTTACACACGGTTATTCAAACTAGTTTAGTTAGTCCCAAACTAGTTTTTGAGTTTATTCGTTACAAACGTACAAAAATACAAATCTTTATTCTTTACTAGCGACCCGCCCCGGCTTCGCACGGGTGCAATGCTAACACTAAAACCTTTCTCTTGAATCACTCTATCTATTAAAAAAAACCGCATTAAAATCCGTTGCGTAGTTTTAAAGATTTAAGGATACAAAGGGACATACGGATATAGGGACAAAGAAAGCGACTTTGTTTTATACTATGTAGTGATAATTTTAGTGTAGATATTTATGTCCATTAATGTGTCTGACCCAGTGTTGATCTTCGGTATTGATCAGCTCTGAACTCGGTCCCTCGTTGCAGACGTTGATCAACATGGCGTACTGCGCGCTGGCCGTGTTCGGGTTCGCGCTGCAGAGGCTGGTGTTCGGCGAGCTGCGCGTGGCGGAGGCGCAGCGCGTGCGCGACAAGTTCTGGAACTACGTCTTCTACAAGTTCATCTTCGTGTTTGGCGTGCTGAACGTGCAGTACATGGATGAAGTGCTGCTCTGGTGCTCCTGGTTCACGCTCGTCGGGTTCCTTCACCTGCTCGCACAGCTCTGCAAGGATCGCTTTGAATACGTACGTACTGCCGCAATCTACAAGTAAACTTGTTACAGTTAAGAGCACATGAAGCTTTACACTTGCGATTGTAATAAGAACATTACAAAGTCCAACGTGTCAACCTCCACGTGCTTGACTGTACTTAAGTGAGACCAGAGGTGACGACGGTTTGTCACTGCATGATTCATTTAGTAGCCCCGGATGGCAATTTAAAGAGCCTCAAAGTCATGTGTTAAAAAAGAGCCGAAAAATAATGCTAGGGCTCTTAGTATATTTTTGATTGTAATGATGGACGGGGGGAAAAGCGCCAATGTCAATATATTATATCAAGGGGATTGCTGTTGCCTCTGGCTGAACTCTGCATATATGTTTGCGGCGTGTTTTGTCTACGCTAATATTTTAAAAGCGAAAGTAACCGTCTGTCTGCTATTTACCTTCTCAAGGCTAAACAGCTGCGATGACATTTGGCAGGGAAATAACTTGAATTGAGAAAAACATGCTATAGATTATAACATGTTTGCCATATTGTTTTGTCTCGCTCCTTCTCGTGACAATGTACGAGATGAGCGACAAAACTTTGTCACGGCACTCATGCTACACAGGATTTGAAGGAGAAAGAATTTTTGTCTGTCTTTTTGTAAGCGCATCACGCGAAAACTATTGCACAAATAAGATGCAGTTTCCAGTTGTATAGTTGCCGGTCTAACTTAAAATCTGGTACATAGTTCATCTAGATACGCCTTGAAGTCGAGTTATCTACGTATATACATACTGAGTGGGTTTCATAGGGTTGTTAGTCTTTGGATAAAATTGTTCACCGCAACATGATGCCATCATATCATAAATATAATAATATAATATAATCTCACGCCTTTCATCCCCGAGGGGGTAGGCAGAGGTACTCCATTACTGGATATACCCACATTTCACGAGATACATTGGACCCCTAAACGTGATAGGTGGTGAGCCCATCGCCGGACCGGGTCTATTTACACATGTCTCAGAATTAATTCTGAGACCTGCGGGTTTCCTCACGATGTTTTCCTTCACCGTCGAGCTAGTGATAAATATGTAGGTACGTAAGTTTTTGAAAAACTCATTGGTACATGCCAGGATTCGAACCCGAGCCTCACTGATTTTCGACCGGCTCTTTAACCGTCCCGGCTATCACTGCTCTTTATATCATATCATATCAGTTATTGATTATATAGGCAGGTGCGTAATTAAGTATGAATAATATAGTTAAGTAAGGGTGCGACACCACCCCAGTGGTCTTGACCCTGAATTAGTCACCACTTGTGTACTGTTGACAGTTCCCTTCAATGATGTTTCCTAGAACGATCCATTTCCGTTGAGTTCCTGCTTCATAATGAGGTATTGTTTGGATACGAAAACGGGAAATATGTTGTTCTACATTGTATGTTAATGTGGTCATATCTGCCGGCCTATTGTCTATTTACAAACTTAATCGCAATCGTCTTCATTTTGACGTACATTTAGTATTGCCAACGTTACGTTAAGTAGAGCAATCAATAACAACAAATGCCAAATAAAAATAATTCAAATGTGGCACTCGGGGACTGCCGCGGTAAAGCTATTGCATAGCATTTTGTATCAACAAGACTGTCGAAAAGAAACGACGTTAGACAATGCACGGCCTTCAAGCCACACCTCAGTGCCCGTCGGAGTGGGGAGCGTGAGGTTTTTTTTCGTTACGGAATTTCTGGATTCGGTCCCCGCGCTCAAGGCCCGCGATACACGGAAAAAAATATATTTTTACAATACTACCAGAATGTGTAGTAAATGGAAATTAGTTCTCCTAACAATTTTTCTGTTGGCCTTACGAATTTTTTCGTATCACCAAGTATTTTTTGTGTAACAGTGACAATTTGTTTGTAACGGGCAATATTCATTTCTAGTAACTTGCAACATTGTAAGGGTTACTATCTGAATGTTTAAACCAACAAATAAGCAAGTAATAGTTGCAATATGCATCGTTCTCTCAACGAATGAGATGATAGCGGCTACAATGTGTGTGGTAGACAGCGGGGCGTAACGCGTGACGCAGTTAGAATACGTCGTTCATAGATGGCGTGGGGTGCGAATTAGAACGCGCTATCGTTTGGTTCCCGGCGTTTAGCCATAAGGTCGGACGACTTTTGCTATGTATTCAGTTTTGATCGTAAGATTTACACCACTAGTAGACGGTTCTCCGACTCTTTTGGAAATCTTTGCAATACCTGGATTGGATTAGGGATTCCTGATTAGGAAATTCAGTCATAGTATGGTACTACAAATTAGTATAGTAAATAAATACCACAAAGTAATGTAGGCACAACAAGGTCATATAGTAGACGTTACAAGACAGTATCGTAGACGTATGGGACGTACGACGTATACAAAAGGCAGTTTACAATTTGAATCGTTATGCGTACTATACATATTGTTGTAAATACTATACACATAGTTGTCTGTACTATTATGTTTTTTACAAGAAGTGTATAGTAGAGTTAACTATCTGTAGAGTTGTCACATATACCTAGTACCAGAAATATGGTGGGAACAACCGAAATATCGTTACGGTAACCATATTTTTTTTTCCGTGTAGAAGCTATGCAATAACTTAAAAACGATTGCGATACCGATTATAGATAGGCAATAAGACCCGTCCCCGAAACAGTTGAATGTTACATTTGTGACGTCAATATTGCGGAAGTAGATAAATCACGCATTAAGTAATCACCCGCATCTATTAACTGTTTACAAACATTGGTCAATGAATATCTATTATGGGCGTTCCTATTTTAAATAAATATTTCTAGTGCAGTGATAGATCTGATTCATAACGATCGGCGAGGGCACACCAAATGATTTATGAAAAATAATAATAAATCTATATTTCAGGCAATATTTACATTAGTAGAACTTAAATATCGTAAACAGAGGCGTAAAAACTTGTGTGTAATATTTATCACTTGCTCGATGGTGAAGGAAAACATCGTGAGAACCAGCAAGCCCCATAATTAATTCTGGACACGTGTATAGCTCCCAGTCCAGGTGATGGGCTCACCACATGCAAAAATGAGTACTAAAAATATGCTCACGCCTTAGTGCCGAGGGGTTAGCAGAGGTATTCCAATTCTGGAAATAGCCACTTTTCACCAGTGATGAGTGATGTGAAATTTAAAAAATAAACTGATGAAAAATGGGTGCATTCCAATGAAATACATCTGCCAACCTCCTTCTGGATAAAGCGTGAGCGTATAATCCATTATGATCAACAATCATAATAGGTAATTATTGTGACGTAAATTGATACGTAGGTCTATTATTATCCACAATATTTTTTATGTCTAATTGCCATGTATAGCACTCTGACTCACACTGTATTGATTGCTACGTGGCGTAGCTGGGAGCTCTCGACGTGTACGAATGGCAAATGGTTTGACAACTTTGTTTACTCTTGTGCAATAATTTCAAATTAGCTAAGATGGGTGTGTAGGTACTCGGTACTCTCTAGCGCAGCCGGCTCGAGGAACGTAGGTGGCATATGCTAGGCCGACAACTACAATACTATCATTCTCAAAGGTGGCGCGCTAAAGACAATTTTGCCATTAATGTAGCTGAAAAAAAAATCACTTTTTGGTACATCTCTCATAACTTTCATCTACATTTACACTAATATTATAAAGAAGAAAATTTGTATGTTTGTAAATAAACTGAAAAACTTTTGGACCAATTTTAAAAATTATTTCACCATTACAATACTACATTATCTCTCAGTGACGTAGGTTCTATTTTTTCTGTAATCCAACGGGAACAACGCAGGTGAAACCGCGCGGGAGAGCTAGTTGCTAACAGCAATTAAACTAACCTAAAAGACGGTGCCCGGGGCCTCGGCATGCCGGGCGATATGTTTGCACCTTTTGGATACGGAACTCGGAATAAGTAATTTCATAAAATGAGAATGCTCTAAATAGAGCAATGTGCTGATGCGAGTGTCGTTGCAGCTGTGGTCGTCCCCGCTGGGCGGCGGCTGGGCGGGCGCGCGGCTGGCCGGCCTACTGGGCCTCGTGGCGTTGGCCTCGGGCGGGCTTCTGGCCGCGGCCGCCTCTGGCCTGCCCGCCTCCCGGGACACCTTCTCCTTCATGGCCGCAGAGGTGAGCTTGTTACCGCCAGCGGCTGATGATTTAAGGCTGATTCATGTTACAACGGGCCGGGTCCGGGCCGGGCCCCGTCCGGGGTAAATCTTCCTAACAATACGCCTAAACATGTCGACGCCGTGCCCCGTCCGGGCCAGCGCTTCATACCAAAAGTATACTATAGATGTTGACCGAGCCCGGGACGGGGCCCGGCCCGCACCCGCCCCAGTGTAACATTAATCAGCCTTTATATTGTTGGAAATTTGACCAATATTTTGACATCCTTCTTCGAGATAAATCGAAATTGCTGTACTGGCCAAATACATGCGCGCAGCGGCCGGCAATCGTGTAATTTAAACATAGAACGATCTTTTACTCCAATACATGTCAATCAAGGAGGTAACTTATCAGAGGTTTTATTTAAATTTCGAACTGGCTTGCAAATAGTCATCTGTTCATTAAAAAAATGCAGCCCTGTTTACATTTAGCCAATCTTCATGGACGCGTTTACAGTGCCTTGTTATTAGACCAGTGACATTTTTAAGTTGACTTTTTATACCTACAGAAATATACTTTTTGACTTCAACCTTGTTATTTATTGTCATTTCGAGTCTCTCCCCGAGAATTGACGATAAGATATCTCACACTGTTGAAATCAACAAGCATAATGTACAGTACGCCCAGTGAACGTTTTTCCGTTCACTGAGTACGCCCGCATATGTACACTATACGCTAAAGCTCTGAAGTTGAGCAAATGGCTGCGCAATAACATTTACATGGTGGTATGAGGCAGCTTGCGCAGGCGGAGCCTATGTTCAGAGCAGCCAAGTTAAAACGGCCGTACAGTAGGTAATGTGGTGAAATGTGCGTGTTCCGATGGTGTCCGCAGTGCATCCTGGTCCTGCTGACGGCGCTGCACGTGCTGGCAAGGTACGCGCTGCAGCTGCGAGAGGTGGACGTGGCGGGGCCGCTGGCCTACTACACGCACCTCGGCTTCGACGTGAGTCACCCTCAGCACACTACACACGCCTCACACCCCACTCGCACCACACCCCATACGCCTCAAGCTCCACACTTCACACGCCATATGCCACACGCCTCTCACCCCACTCGCACCACACCCCATACGCCTCACGCTCCACACTTCACACGCCATATGCCACACGCCTCACACCCCACTCCCACCACACCCCATACGCCTCACGCTCCACACTTCACACGCCATATGCCACACGCCTCACACCCCACTCGCACCACACCCCATACGCCTCACGCTCCACACTTCACACGCCATATGCCACACGCCTCACACCCCACTCCCACCACACCCCATACGCCTCACGCTCCACACTTCACACGCCATATGCCACACGCCTCACACCCCACTCGCACCACACCCCATACGCCTCACGCTCCACACTTCACACGCCATATGCCACACGCCTCACACCCCACTCCCACCACACCCCATACGCCTCACGCTCCACACTTCACACGCCATATGCCACACGCCTCACACCCTACTCGCACCACACCCCATATGCCACACGCCCCACACTACACATGCCAAACTCCATGCATAGGTACCACAAACCACTGGGAATTTGTACTATCCAATGGCATGCAATAAATAAATAACTTTGATATCGATGATTCAACGTAATTGGTCGTTAACTTTAAACGCCTGCTTTTATTAGAAAAAGTACAAAAACCTTGGTGGGAACACAACACGATCACTTTACAAAAGATGTGTCTTATTGTTTGTGTACTTTTTATTTAGATATAAGAATAAGCGTTAGCAATGCAGCCATTGTTATGGAAAAGCGGATCTCGTTAAGCATTTGGCTTTGTTTGTTTCCGTTTCTCATGCCGATGCTTTCTATTTTCAAAGACAACTAATTATAAAAGGCAACATAACTTGCTAAATTAATATAATTATCTCATATGAGACTAGGCTTTTTTGATTTACACTCAAGACAAAGGGTCTATACTATTTATTCGCACACACATACATATAACAAGTTTCATCACTCTCATTAACGAATCCAATAAATATGTAGGTAACTGTTACCAAAATTGTGTTTAAAAAATCTTGTTTAAGTTCTTTTTTTTATTCAAGTAGTGATCGGCTGTAATTGGCCTATCATTCCAAAGTAACTCTTTTTTCGTTATTACAATTTAGAGAATTAAGATGTATAAAGAGGAAATTGTATTTTTGTATATTTTTATCGAATAAACTCAAAAACTACTAAAATGATTTTAAAAATTCTTTCACCAATGGAAAGCTAGAATATCCCTGAGTAGCGTAGGCTATATTTTCTTCCCGTATTCAAACGGGAACGGGAACTACGCGGGTGAAACCGCGCAGAACTGCTAGTACATAATAAGAATGTGTTGTTTACCTAGTGTGTCGTGTGCAGGCGTGCTCTTTGGTGGTGGAGCTGATGCACGTGGTGCACATGGTGGTGTTCAGCAACATGCTGGTGTCGATGCCGTCGCTGGTGCTGCTCATGCAGCTGCGCCACTTGCTGCACGAGCTGCAGGCCAGGCTGCGCAGGCACCGGCTCTACACCGCGCTCGCCACGCACATGAGCCAGAAGTCAGTGTCTCATTCAAAGTCAAAATGTTTTATTAAAAACTAGCGACCCGCCCCGGCTTCGAACGGGTGCAATGCTGAATTTTCTTTGCTATAAACCATCCCTGGACCCACTCGAACCCACACAAAAAGTTTCATGAAAATCGGTCCGGCCGTTCTCGAGTTAAATCGTCAGGAAGGAAAACCCGACTTATTTTTATATAGTAGACTTACAAGTCCACTTATTGAACGTCATTTTAACTCCACCGCTTTTGGTTTGTTGTTTGATTGGTTGACGTCGTCGGCCAATAACAGCGCGTTGATGAGCTAATCTCACGCCTTTTGTCCCCGAAGGAGTGAGGTTTCCACTTCTGGCAATACCCGCTTTTCACCACAATATTCGACCTTTAAACGTGATAAATGGTAGCCCATCGCCGGACCGGGGCTGTTACACATGCCTCAGAATTCATTCTGGGACCTGCGGGTTTTCACACGATGTTGTCCTTCACACATTAGGAAGTAAGAGCCATAATCTTACCTGCAGATTTTTACATTGGGTTAGACTCGTGGCCACCTATCTGAATTTTCTTTAATGTAAAATATTAAAAAAACTTACGCCTTTTATCCCAGAGGGGGTAGGCAGAGGTATTCCATGTCTGGAAATACCCATTTTCCACGAGAATATTCGACCCCTAAACGTAATAGGCGGTAAGCCCATTGCCGCCGGACCGGATCTGTAACACATGCCTTTTTTATGTATTTCTGTTTAATGGTTTGATATATCCTGTGTAACAACAACCTATGATTGATTCTAAGTTTCTCCTTGCGAATGCGTTCATTCCGTTAAACCTATGTTGCGACATATTGAAGAAACAATTTCTATTGTTTGTCAACAGTACAGCAGTGAGTTGCTATGTGTTGATAGTTAAATTAAATGTCCAAACAAGTTCTGTAAATGTATAAAGGAAACTTTAAAGTACTAGCGTGTATAGACGTACATAAAATAAACGAACGGAATCCAAGCAACAGATACTGTCTAAACAGCCAGCTAGAATAATGAATATCTAATCCGAATTGAACCGTGATTGAGCCGTAATGGATAACAGCTAATCGCTGTGAGTAAGAAGATCGTAACAGACAATTTAAAATGTAATTAGCTGTAATCGGCGACCATCGAGGCTCACGCGTGATATCGAGGCACCCGGCCTGGCTGACTTAGGATTTCTTTTAAATCCTGTGTCATGGCCATGGATACGAGTCCTTCACTCCAAAACATTAATTCGAAATATTAATTTGATTAACTTATATTTTGGCAATGCTACAGCGTCCATTGCACTAAAATATTGTGTCTTCAACACTATTTTCATATTTTTAGCAATCGATAGTAAATTGTAAAACTTTTACTGAATATTCGCTACCTACTTTTTGAGGCAATACGAAAATGTCCATCAATCTTCTTCTCTTAATACGGTAGTTGACTGTATCGAAAATGCGAGTAATTATTATCGACGTGGGAGAGCCATGCTTCGGCACGCTTGGGCCGGCTCGACCGGAGTGATAGCACGGCCTCACAGAAAACCAGCGTAAAGCAATGCATTGCGTTTCGTTGAGTTAATGAGGTAACAAGAGGCCCCAATCCCCCCTTCCCCTCCCCACCCCTCTCCTCCCCCTACTCCCACCTCAAAGGTCGGCAACGCAGTTGTGACTCTCGAGTTGCAGGTGTCCATGGGCGACGGACGTCACTTACCATCAGGTGACCCTTCTTCTCGTTTGCCCCCTTTTTCATTACAAAAAAAAATCTAAAAAGATTATCCCAAAATACCTAAACATTTACCTCGATTTTTATTTTGCAATCATAAAATTACATTTTTTTTTATTATTTTTTAAATTATACAGTCCAAAAAGTGTAACAATTAAATAATAAAAAACCAAGTGCGAGTCGGACTAGCGCACGAAGGGTTCCGTACCATTATCTATCAAAACGGCAAAAATGGGAACCCCTTTAAATGTGTATTTTATTCTGTTTTTTAATATTTGTTGTTATAGTGGCAACAGAAATACATCATCTGTGAAAACTATCACGGTTCATGAGTTCATTCAGTTTCCATAGTAAGTTTTCATTTTGATAAATCCTAAGAAACCGCTCTCTCTCCAGTTACATTCCCTCTTTAAAATAGTCAAATAGTCAATCAGAATACTGACTACTTAGCAGTTAAGTATAGCAAATTTTCGAATATAATTTTAATAATCCCTTATCTGCTGGTCGAATTACAGTTAATGAGCTTAATCTAGACATCCTGGTCTTGTTTACTTTTCTGTGTTATCACGTTGACTTCAAAGGTTAAGTGGACTTATGTTTGGCCACTAATATACACTTCCTGAACTTTCTGTAATAATACACAATATCGTTATCCCGCCACTTAGCCAGTACTTTGAATTCTGTAATGCTATTGGCAATGGAATAGTGACTTATGTTGTCATTTTGAACTTCGATTTGCAATTTGAAGTCGGTTAAAAAGTCGGCCGTGATATTGAGTTATTCGTCCATTTGTCGCGCACATACTTAATGCAAATATAAGACTTAAAAGGTTTTCTCATGGATGCCACTGTCAGAACTGGACGAAATGAAGCACCGGTTTCCAAATAAAAAAAGAATAATCCAAATCGGTCGCCCAGTCGAAAGTTCTGAGGTAACAAACATAAAAAAAAAATACAACCTCCTCCTTTTTTGATGTCGAGTCGTTTAGAAACTAGTATCTGTCAAATACAAAACAGAGTGAGTACTGTGCACCCGAACTTATACCGAACCTACTATATCGAAACCTACAAAAGCAAAACTGCACCCAAATCTTCAACTGGATGTATTTTAGAGGCGTTGATTGTGTATTTGATTTTATTTTTGTAACCAATGATTCTCCCATAAATATTTATTCACATTTTCAGACTCTGTGAATCTGCAATTGTGTTGAAATCCATCGAGTACCTAGCTGCTACAGGGTTATTTAGATGTCGTGTTTTAAAAAATATTATTACAGTGTATAATTTTCCTGTAATTTCCCGACCACCGCCTCATTGGCCTCACTTTAGAAGAACAATAGTCTACCGGGATTGACGCTAGCAATGAACCACTAGATAATATCACTTATAGCAACTCGGTGGAGATAGGTCAAAGTCAAAACGTTTTATTTAAAGTAGGAACTTACAATTCCACTTATTGAACGTCATTTCAACTCCACCGCTTCAGCATGTATGGTTGAGGAGAAGAAGCAGAGCAACAAACTCCTCAACACAATATCTTTTAATCAAATCTTATTTTATTTTTTTATTCAGCCAACCTAAATGAACAAGTTTCGAGTTTCTTCGTTATCAGACTATTAAGTATTGACATTTCTAAGTGCAATTTTTTTCCTACTGAAATAACCAGTATACATTTATTTGACTTCTAAACGGGACAGGTGGTGAGCCTATCGCCGATATGTATATGTGTAAATTAGCCTAATATATTGTCCCACTGCTGAGCTGAGCAAAAGCCTCTCCTCCCTCCGCCCTCTTATCCCTATCCCGTGGCTCCTCCTGCCATGTCCTCGAAAAGGAGTTTTTTTAATCTATAGATTTTAATATTTTCTTATCGAAGTAATATTGCGACGTGGCAATAATCAAATAGCTGTCCTATCTAAGGACACTACAACATGTACATAATTATTATAAAAATCTCTTACTCAACGTCAGCGTATTATTATGAAATTAAGAGTACTTAGCTTAGATTAAATTTATAATCAATTGTTTTCATTATGCAATACGGTAATAATCGGCTAATAAATATCGCGTCACCTTTTGTTTACGTAAACAAACAGCGGCGGTGACAGTAATGGGAGCACATTAGCTGACCGGTAGTCTTATATAAAAAAAAACGGACAAGTGAGAGTCAGACTCGTCCACAGGGTTCCGTACAAATTTGTAGGTACACTACGTACGTACTTTACACAATGACTATAGTTTTTATGAATAAACTACAAATGTAATTTTTTTCCTGTACTCGTAGTATAAGAAGAAATTACTTACCAAATTTCATAGTTCTAAGACAGCGGAAAGTATCCTATACATTTTGATTCCCCGGAGAGTGTCAAAATATACGTTTTTGAGGCATAAAGGGCCGTTTTTTTACGTTAACTAAGAAGTTTGATTTTTTCATAGCTTCAAGGGACTGTAGACCTGAGTGAATGGTTTTAATTTCAACTCGATACCTCTATGCGTTCCCGGTAAAGGGTCTTGACAGACATACGAGTACAGACAGACGGACAACAACGTGATCATATAAGGGTTCAGTTGTTTCCGATACGGAACCCTAAAAAGTTGCTATAGCCAGCGCAGCCCGCGCACGCGTCTCCTAACTCACTCATCGGATGATACCACAAATGCTTTTAATAATAAAGTGGCTCTACAATATGACGATTATTGACGATACTTGAAATGGAAAAAAACAAACGTAATGCGCTCGGTGCTTAGCTAATTAGTATGACGCCTCGCTGTCTATAGACATATTGGTCGTATTTGTTGACATTGGGCTCGATTCTGCATTACAGCGACTAAACTTATTTTAGTTTAGTCCTGTCATTTTCTTTCTCCTACAAAAGAAAAGAGACGAGAGATATTTAGTCCTGTCAAATTAAAATTAGTCCTGTCAAGTAAGGCGTGTTTAGCCATTTTCAGCGACGATTTAAAAATGTGATGGATAAAAGTGACAGATAAGCACGGTCATAAGGTTTAAATTAGTTGGTTTTTACATGTTTGACATTACACTTCAATCTTTGATTTGTTTCTGTCCTTTTTCTTTCGTATTCTATGGAGAAGGATAGGCTAATTTAAAATTAGAAATTTCAGCTGGTCTGCAGAATCGAGTCCATTGTATGGACTAACTAGTCTATAGATTTTTGAGATTGTGATAGCCTTACGGTTAAAGAGTCTGCTTCACATGACGATAATCAGTGAGGCTCGGGTTTGAATCTTGGCATGCACCAATGTGTTATTCAAAACTTACATACATATTCATCGACGGTGAAGGAAAACATCGTGAGTATACTCACAGGTCCCAGAATTAATTCTGAGGCATGTGTAACAGATCCGGTCCGGCGATAGGCTCACTATCACGTTTAGGGATCCAAAAGAATATCTTGTGAAAAATAGGCATATCCAGAAATGGAATAATTCTGGCTACCCCCTCAGCGATAAACGACGTGAGTTTTTTTTTAGATTTTTGGCTATTGTATTGGATTTTTGATATCTGCAATTTGTGTGAAATGGCTAAAAGCGAATACTTTGTCGCTGTGTGGTTACTTTTGGTTATAATATATTATGTAGGTACAGAAATAAATAGATTTGCTTACTCATGCCTTTATCAGCGGGGGGGTGGCAGAGGTATTCCAATTCTGAATATACCCAGTTTTCACCTGTATATATTTAGTTAAGTTTTACTTTTACTTAACTAAAACTCTTACCTGAAAAGAGAAACAACATTTAGAGCTAATACTCCATCTCTATCTTCTTAATTTAGGTATTCTTATATTTACACAAATATTCCGTTATTATAATTAATATTTTCTCATGTGACATTTGACACATATTCCAATCTGTCAATTCAAACTAAAGAGTTATAGACAATAAATAAAAAGAAATCAAATGAAGGAAGGAGGCTTCATTTACATATATTTGCATAGCTAAACGTCACAGGTGGTGATGATCCCACATATACATTACATAGGGTTATTATATCTTGCATGTCGGAATGGATCCATACTCAATGCCTTGCATCACATACAAAACGAGCTAACGTAACGCTCTGCTGGAGCCGTGGCCAAGTCTAGTACATATTAAAAAAAAAAAGTTGTCTGTAACGACAATTTTACGTGATAACGTCATAAGAAAAAAAATATGAACAATTCCATACTTGAGTGGAAGAGAGCAAGCCGAACGCTTAGACTGATCGTGCTTCCTATCGCTTGTTCCGCGATCTCGCTTGCAAGCTCGGCTCAGGCGGAACGTGACACTTTTTATGACACTTTATGACGATTTATAAGACGTTATCGCTTAAAAAATATATTCGCCTCTTGGCTACTAGTGCTTGAGTGAGGAGTATGCAATGTCGTTGCAGCTACCCGATGGCGAGCCGCGAGGAGGTGGAGAAGAACCAGGACAACTGCGCCATCTGCTGGGAGCCCATGAAGGAGGCGCGCAAGCTGCCCTGCTCGCACCTCTTCCACAAGTGAGCTGCCTTCTTTGTTCCATGGCTCACTATGACGTCTTAACCCTTTAACGGGCATAGGCAGTTCAAATTTTTCATTGGTTTTTGAATCTTATTTCAACTACATAGAGCTCAATATTTGGTGGTAACTATTTGCCCTCCGTTAAAGTTTTAACAATTAATGTTCAATTCCACGGGTACATATAATAGGAAAGATATATTTTGGACACCGTGTAGCGTGTTTTAAACTCGGGAAAACCTTATTCTTCAATTTTCATATCTAGTTTTAGTGGACTCTGCTACTGCAGATGACTTCGGTTAGTATCGACTACAAAAATTACTCTTTTTAAATAATTTCACATTGATAATAAGCCTTCTTTGTTAGTTGAATGCAAGCCAGTAACATTTCCCATAGAGGAGCGTAGTAGAGATAATATTAAATTTTCTCGAGAAAATATATAATTTTCATTCGGAATGCAAACACGATAGGATTATATATTGAGACCTTACTGGAAAGAGTAAATTCGCAATGTCTAAAAAAAGAGCTCTCCCGTACAATAAGTGATATCAAAATTTACAAAATAGCTCATTCTTCCCTCGGTTTTAGAGTTTCTCCCACAATAAAAGCTGGCCAGTTTCATGGTACATTCACTCCTTAACATATAATCATTTAATAATATGTAATTGTAATTAATGCGACAGTATGCTGCTTAGTCATTTTTCAGTGCCGAAAAGGTCTTTCCATAGTTAATTGTTTGTTTTCTCTATAATCGTTAATTGATTATAATTATCCAATATATTCCATTATAGTTAGCTGGTTTTAACGAGCTATTTAATCATTTCACCGCGTTATTCAGTTATCATTTGACGTGACGGGATGCTGAAGATATCCCAAGGGTTGCAATATATTACGTATTTACTGTATTAATGTGATTACCGACAGTTGACACCATTGAGTACACATAAATTGATGGTTGACAGTTGACACAGTGTCATTTAGGTAAGTAGATAGACCAAGATATTGCAGATTTATAATGACTATGCTTCTTCTTTATTCTCATCAAATAGTTAAATATCTAAATTGCCTTCCCTGACGTCGACCCTCGTCGGGAATATGTGTCGAAAATTTAAATATGATTACGTTATCCTTTATGATATAATAATATAAATTCTTTCACCAATCTAAAGCTAGAATATTCTTGAGAAACATAGGCTCTATTTTATTCTCGTATTCCCACGCGAACGCGAACTACGCGGGCAAAACCGCGCAGAACTGCTGGTATCATATAATTATGTTAAGACATACAACAACCTGAGTATGGTATCGGCACTGTCGAACATAAATAATGTAATGTTTAAAAGTATCTGCTGTAATCAAAGAGATTAAAATATAATAGGACATAGAGGGGGCATTGGGAATATTTTTATACAAAACTTTGAAGCATGTTTGAAGCTCAAGCGACATGTCAGTTAGTATGAACGCGAGCTGTCATTCGGTCGAAATTGTACAATCAAAAGCAAGTTATGCTTTACACTACCAGTTTAAGCTGAGCTCTGATTTATACTGCGCTCCATAGAATACAGGGCCGGTTCAAAGTCCAAAGTGTCAAGCTTAGCGTGCTCTTGACTGTACTAGACTTATTCCACTTGGAATAACTTTTGGCTTCAAATTTTCCTCGCTTTGTCCCCTCTATGTATATATATCTTATATTTTAATATCTTTGGCTGTAATTAATATGCCTTAAACCGTGCCCCCCAGCTCGTGCCTCTGCCAGTGGGTGCAGCAGGACGCGTCGTGCCCCACGTGCCGGCGGTTGCTGCACGCGCCCTCCCCGCCCCCCCCTCCGGCCCCCTCCGCGGCCCAGGCCGTGCCGTTGCCTCTGCCTCTGCCCCTGCAGCCCCACCCCAACCACCTCTTCCACTTCGACGGTGAGTGAAAACCAGACGTCGAGTCTAGTTCGCACTATGCCAGTAATTTAGTCAAGTCTTTGTTCGTAGTACTCGACAATATTATACTGAACAAGGACTAGACTGAATTACTGGCCGAGTGTGTGGCTTTGGCGCTTCCTCCGAGTTTCCGTTTACTTTAACGTTCGAAAATTCGCCAGTTAAAAAAGCGCCGCGTTTTAAAACCGCTTTCGTGTGAATAAACACAAGGATATGAATTTGTTTCAAAGTATTTTTAATGCCTGTTGAAAAAGTGCTCTTGCGAATGAGGCCGTAAAAGGCCTGCCCGCGTTAGACAACTGCATCGTATGCGATTCCCGTTGTAATACTATTTTATCAGAGTAGTCATGTTTTTGTAAAATCTAAATTTAGTTTTACTTACCGTTTTTTGACTCATAATAGTAATAGACTGACGGAATATTAAAAAAAATATATGATGTCACATGGGTCTATAAAATGGTACAGTGAACAGAAAATTCAATAAAAGACATAGGATGGACATTTCGTATTATCTTTGTAATACAATCTTTGTTAAAAGAGTACTATAGGAATTGATGTCTAGGCTGACGGCTAAAACGCCAATGTCTCATAAAAAATATCTATGGCCGCAACGCGTGACACTGACAGCCGAGCCGTGCGAAAAAAAGGGCCGCACTTATTTCCACTATAGGGCTGCCAGCTATAAATCAGGGTTGCCAGTCGCTTAAAAACCGTAATTTTAGGGTACTAGAGTTGAAAAACCGGTAACTTCCGAAATATTGAGCGAATGTGCATTTAAAAAAAAAACTGCATCGGTCGTTCTCTCTCATTCATTTAAGGGACCGTTCGTAAACGAGTAAAAATCACTCTGAGTGACAGCCCTTTTCATGTCATGTGAAGTTTTACCCGTTTTCGAACGCTCCCCACGCCCACCCCCAGACTCAAAGAAAAGTTTTCTTGCAAGTTTTTCTTTGATCCAACTTTTTAAGTTCGCCCTCTTACATCCTCTTTGAGTTCGCTACCTAACTTTTATATCGTAAGTAACACAAATTTGTCCACAATCAAGTGTAGTAACTGAGATTCAACTTGCATGTTTTATATCAGAGAGTGCTTCGAGCGCTCCGGTGTTACGGACTCAAATTAAACATACTCAAATAAACTAAAATAAGAGAATTAAAACAAAAACATGATCCGCCATTACCGGATGTTGGCAAACGACCCCAGACCAGCTCCATGGTACCATAATATTGCAATGTCATCCGATTTATACACGCATGCAAAATTTCAGCTCAATCTGAAACCGGAGTTGGATCAAATTTAACTTGCAAGATTTCATTACAAACAGACCGACAGACAACGGTACAGGTGAAACTAACTATAAGCTTGTAAAAAGAGTATTAAATCTGTGTTAACAATGCTAACGCAATATGGAAGTGTCCTTAAAAAATTCTAACTAGTCCGTCAGTTCCTTACATTTTAATACGATATTGGGTTCAATTCTACGCGTCCACTGCCTAAATAGCTTAAAACTAAATTTCTTAAATTATATTTAGTTTTACGCAGCCGCTAAGCCAAATGCAATTCTAGAACGCCATGGTTACTAAATTTAGATAGTCTTAACCACAGCGTAAAATGCCTAAGTTGAATAGTGTTGCAATTACAAATAAAAAAAGAGCTGAGTGAACGAATGAATGAAATCTAAAAAAATACAATAATAAATGTGTATATATTTATTAATATGTAAATAAAGTTCTCAACGATTACTTTCGATGCCATTTTTATCATTTTAACATAGGTTTAATTTATATATTCTTGTTTTACTTCAAATACTAAAGTCACTATTATTCGGGCAACACTGAAAAGGTATTATCAAATAGATTTTTTTCTTTGGACAGGCTAGAGTCATAGACCGTACTGCCTCGTCTTCAGTTAAGTTTATCTTTAAATGGATATGTGCCTCGTCATCAGTCTTTGTTTTCTTGTTAATTCAATAACATCTCCAGCAATCTTCAAATTTCTTAGTTAAACGGCTCTGCTTTGGAGTCCATGTACAAAAATACTAAGTCATCAACACCCCTTTTTGGATCATCGACAGTAAAATTATATTACTTTTACTGAAGACTTCATTAAATGACTTCGGCAATCTAACAACGTCGATCCTATGCATTTTATCGAACTTTCCATTCACTGCACACCTTCACAGACACATGCCACACAAAATATTATTAGTCAAAACCCAATATATACAGCAAAATATACATTTTACAAAAAAACATGATCCCCCTTTTCGTATTTCCACCAAAAACCCTCTTGACTATTTCTAAAAATATGGAACATATCTTGAAAAATAACACAAACACAAATATGTTGGGATTTTTCCTATAATCTAATTTAAGCGACACCATTTTAATCGCCGCTAAATTTAGGAGGTTTAGTCGTGATGACATTTCTAAAATGCTTAAAATGGCGTCCACAGAATAGCCATAAGGTCGCTAAACCTAAATTGAATTGGCCAGATAAATTAGGAACGTCAGATTCATTTTTAGTCCTGTCATTTGATTTTGACAGTACTGCCTAGAATAGCAAAATGCTTTAGCAGCTGTCAAATAAAATTAAGAGGTTTAGACGGTGTTGTAGAATTGAACCCATTAGTACTTCGTCAAATTGAAAAAAAAATATACATGTTTAATTTTTTTCGATATACTAACTGACGGACTAAAATCGATTTGTTTTTTCCAGGACATTATTGTTATTTGTTGTATGTAGATGCTTTCTAATTTACTGGCAGATTAAATTGACGCATTTTACGTTTTATTTCGTTCTATCAATTTCACATAGAAAAATGTTTCAAAGAAAAACAATGAGGAATTTTCAATGACATTCTTAAAATTGAACTAGATGGACTGATCAACATTGGGAATTAGAAATTGGCAACACTGATGTGTCGCTTTACGTGACACATGCGTTCGTCATGTCATGTCCGTCATGTCATGTGCCGTTGTTGTGTTGTGTGTGAGTGAGTGTAACGCGTCAGCAGGCAACGCAATAAAACAGATCTTGTATTAGGTACCTAAATTCTTAGTGCGTCGAGTCCAGCTTCGGTTCCTCCGTATTTTACACCCATACACTATACATGGTCCACGCATTTTCGCAGATGAAGGAAGGAGACGGAGTTTTTGTTTATCGTGGATTCGGATCTTTTGTTGTAACACAAACCACTCGTAAACAATGTACAAACAGAACAATAAATAAAATACAAGTCAATGAGTACGTAACCTTATTTTGATAAAAAGTCAGATTGTTTTTTTTTTATATATTTTATTATTAGGTAAAAAAAAACCCAAGGCTTATCAGCACCATCTATTGACACCTTTGAATAATCAAGTGACAGCTGTCACCGAAAACTCCCCATTGATTCATAGCAAAAACAGGAGACATTTGAGAAAAACAGGAAATCTGTAAAATCGGAAGATCTGGCAACACTGTCATAGTAAGAGTTAATAATAGGCTGTAAGGACTAGAATCCAAAGGCCATTAAATAATTTAAAAAAAAGAGTTAATAATTTTAAAAAAGTACATAGTGCCATGACGTCACGTTGCCATGGCAATATAGTGGAAATAATGTAAACAATGGTCATTTAGGTCGATTTTGGCTTGAACTTTACATTTCACTCCTGTCATTGGAAATAGAGTTGGGTCAACAAGGACAAAGTTTACGATTCGCTTCTATGGTTCACGGTTAAATCTTACGAAATTGTCTATGGTTCATAGTGGAAATAAGTTGTTCGGAAAAAAAGGTCAGTTGTCACAGTGACAAGTTTGGGCACGATCTTAAAAAATAAATAAAAATGGACCCGGTCCCTGCGAGCCTTGGGTGAAGCTGGAGACGCAGCAGCGCGTGCTCTGTGGTCTCCCGCTGCTGCTGCTGGCGCTACTGCTGATCGCGCTGCTGGGTCATTTTAGAGAAGACAATCACTTCTATCTAACTGTTTGATTTCAACTTGGTTGTGAATAACGAATAAAAATTCTGCTTGTTCCTGATTGGTTCAGTTACTCTGGCAGGAAACATATAGACTCAAAAATTTAAGAATTAATTATAAGTTTCAAAATTTAATTATTAAGCCGTATACAGAAAGAAAGCTGAAAGCTAGTCGGCGCCGACAGGCGCCGATCGGCGCCGGTCCATTCTACAGAAAGCAAGCAGATTGAAGCAGAGCGAGCAAAATGTCGTACGATGATTGGCGGGCGGCACCAGCGCTGACCGGCGCGTGTCGGCGCTGATTGGCGCTTATCGGCGCCGATAGGCGCCGGTCGGCGCTTGTTAATATAAATGCTTGCGCCGGTTACCTGCGTAGACCGGCGCCGATCGGCGCTTATCGGCGCCGATAAGTTTTCGGCTTTCTTTCTGTATACGGCTTTAGGTACAATGTAAATTTTTACAAAAGTAAGCATGAAATGAGAGCGAGAGCTAATTGCTTTTCGCTTAGAAATATTGTGCCTGGAACAAATCTAATAGCAACAACTTATTTTGGATTGCTAAAGTGAAGACCACTGAGGAAACACTTCTATCGTAACTGGGAAAAGAGGTTACTTCGTTAATATAGAAAAGGATTGTAACTGGTAATAAGGAAACTATTCACTTGTAACCTCGCTACGGTTACTAAGGCGGCCGAAACTATTTCAGTTTGTAACTGGTTACGAGAAAAGAGAAAACTCTTTTGTAACCGTCTACAAAATACAGTTAGATAGACGATAGGCGTTGTCTGTGTGCAGGTTCGCGGTACGTGTCGTGGCTGCCCAGCTTCAGCGTGGAGGTGACGAGGGTGCGGGCCGCTGGGCCCAACGCCCACGTAGAGGCCATGGCGCGACAGGTGAGGAGTGCCGGTTGATACTGTCGCAGAGCCTTCTCCATAATGCACGATTTAAGTGCTCTATATATTATTCTATGTACTTTCAGAAAATTTTTAGTATTTGCCTCCCTAATTGAATCCTGTTTTATGCAGTAAAATAATCATAATAGTGGAATATAAGAATATCACCAAAAATTTTAGGGTCAGGTCATGTAAAGTCTCTCTCTCCACCATTTATCTCTGAAATAACTTGGACGCATTGTAGCGACACTACATAGAACGCGCCAATAGACGGCCGAGTTCTAAACCGCGCTATCGGAGTTTTCTAACGAGTTTGTATAAATACAACAGTCAAACTTCAACCGTTGAACCGCGGTCCCCAGGCACGATCACCTCGCCTGGTGGAAGATCTTCCCTTTTCACGATGGAGGAGCATTCCACCTCCGCTCCTCCATAACATTATTCAAAAATAATCGCATTTATGTACATTGGTGACATGGCAAGTTACGTGGCAGGTGCAGCAGATGTTCCCGCACTACCCCCTGAGCGCACTCGCGGCTGACCTGGCGGCCACTCGCTCCGCAGACCTCACCGTCGAAAACATCCTCGAGGGCCGCCTGCCGCCGCCTGAACCCGGTGCGTACTATGTAAAGCATTATAGTTCTTTTATTTCATTAAAAATGAGCTTTTGTTTTACATTTATTACATAATGTAATAATTATGATAAAATGTATGACACTTTTATGTCTTTCAAAAACTGATAAAACATACAAAAAAGTGCAAGAAATATAGAAATGTATATATCTGTTATTTATTTAGAACAACAAACAATTACATTTTAATTCAATTAAAGAAGAACGGTCATCTGTGACCCAGACCCGACAGAAACGAGACATATCTCAGTTTTTTTGTTATTTTTTATATAATTGAAATATATATTTTTTTTATTCAAAATCAGTGGCTAACACCAAAATATTGCCTTATGTTTTTGTTCAGGCAACACAATAAAAAAAATATGAATATGCCTATTTATCTACAAAAATAATAAATGTATGTAACCAAATGACGATACAATAATAATAATAATAATAATCTTTATTTCAGGCAATATTTACATTAGTAGATCTTAAATAACGTAAACAGAGGCCCATATTATATATACCTTAAATCTAACATACATAAAAAATAAATAACTAAACTATTTTACACGAAGTGTCGGCGACGTGCGAGCGCTGTCGGCAGGTAGTTGACCCCGGAATTTCCGAAATACAACTCCCTGCGGCCAGAAGTCCTCCTTCATGAAGGTTTCCAGATGATGGGTTGGTACTCTCACCACAAAAGAATTAAAATTCGTTTTGCGACGAGACTCCAACCGTTCAACCCTCAATGAGAAAGTGGACTTCTTCACTATGTAGTCTACGACGTCTTGGACCTTCGTAGACCAGTGCAAACAATAATACAATACAATAACTATAGGATGTATCTAGGTGACCTGGAGGCATCTCCAGCTGCATAGCTGGGCTATGTAATTTTTAAAATACTAGTACAACAATCAAGGATTCATTAAAATCGTTGTATTCAATTATTTATTGCATAATCGGAAGTTATTATATGTACAAAAACGGTCACGTACTTGCTGCAGCTTTGATTAATTATTTTCAAGATTCGTACGAAGACAGTCCTTACACAGAAGATTTCATTGAAATAATTAATCGAAATATACAACGCCCTAATCGACTGGCCGAGTATGTGGAAGAGAATAATCTAAACAGACAAAGAGTGACGTTTCACAGGATGACTGGAAATGATCCGGAAGTTTATTTTCCACAACTAACAATTGAAGACTTAATTAAATTCTCAATTGGCACCTATCACGTGAGGTTAGCCCGGTCGTACTGTAGTGAACATTTAAAAAGCACGGGAGAGTATATGATATGGAAATATATAGACATCCAGCAGCAGTAGAGGGCAGAATACATTAATCAGGTGCAGAATTCATTCGCGACACATTACAACAAAAATATATTATACTTATATTATGTTTGATGAGAATATAAATGGAATAAACGCAATAACCGAATATTACTGCTCGTGTTACCATGGCAAAAGGACATTAGTTGCGCACACGTCATTAGTGTTGTCTATTATTTAGGGTGGGCTAGGCATCAAGATCACTTTGACCAACCCGCACTGGGTATGGATTATGTTTTAAGGGACATAGAAATGTAATAAAACTTTATTTGAACATATTAGTTTTTTTTTGTTATAGATCATAGAACTCCAATGATAGGTACCTAAATCACTGATCTGCAATAAATCATCGAATTCCACGATTTTAATGAATCCTAAGTTGATTGTTGTACTAGGACTTCAAAAATAATATAATCCAGCTACATCTCACGATAGGCGCTACTCGACTCTCCCGCGCATGTTATCCCGCTCGGATATTTGCTAAGTGAAAGGGACCGAACGCTTTGTCGCGCTACTCTCCGCGACATAACGTGATTGTGCTAGCCCTGCAGGTCACCTAGAACATCCTATAGTTATTGTATCGTCATTTAGTTACATACATATATGATTTTTTAGATAAATAGGCCTATTCTATTTTTTTTATTGTATCGCCTGAACAAAAACATAAGGCAATATTTTGGTGTTAGCCACTGATTTTGAATAAAAAAAATATATAATTTAACTATATAAAAAATAACAAAAAAACTGAGATATGTCTCACTTCTGTCGGGTCTGGGTTTTTTTTCTATGGGGCGTGACCGTTCTTCTTTCTTTATTTGCTTGAAATATTTTATTTATTTATTTTGTTTTATTATTTTCGGAACACCTACAGCAAATTAAGAAATACAACTAACACCTAAGAAAATATATCAACGAAGCCATTTACAGGTGTTCGCAGATAGGTACAAATTTAGATGAAGACTGTCAAGCTCGAGAAAAAAAAAAAAAAAAAAAAAAAAGGAAGTTCAAGCACTATTTATAGCACTTAGCAATACATAGTTAAATATTAAGTATTTAAGTGTTGTTGCGCTCGCGACCGAGTATAGCCAAAGAATTTATTGCTAAATATTCGTCGTATTTCTACGGGTTTACAACAGAACAAATCTAAATTATTATGTAATTTTATCAGATTATTGAGTGAATTACTGACTCTTAAGATAAATGAATTTCGACGGTAGTTTGTTTTCGCTCTGGGAACAAATAAAGTTTTCTTATGCCTAACAGATATACTACGGGGAACATGGATACAAACATTTTCCAGAAGGCCAGGACAGTCAATTGTACCATTTAATATATTGATCAAATAAATCAGGTCAGATACCTCTCGTCTCTTCGTCAAGGGTAGAAAATGATACTTTTTACACCTAGTCTCATAACCATGGTCTTTTCCTTTACATTTAAACTGAAGGTATCGAAGGAAACGTTTTTGAACTGACTCAATTCGATCAATATGGATGTTATACTGTGGGTTCCAAACGACTGATGCATATTCTAAAATACTGCGTACGTATGAACAATACAGTACTTTAATTGGCTTTAACGTTTTAAACATTGAGGTAGATCTCTTTATAAAACCAAGGGATTTAGTGGCTTTTTTAATAATATAGTCGATATGATAATCATATGCTACTTTAGTATCCTGCATGATCCCAAGGTCTTTCATATTGTTAGTTTTAGTAAGGGGGTTTTGAGAAAGGGTATATGTATACACAACTGGGTTCGGTTTATGGGTGAAAGTTGTTACGAAGCATTTCGAGATATTTAAACCTAATTTATTCTTTACACAGTACTGTTCAAAACTGTTCAGATCAGTTTGAAGGAGATTGCAATCAGTGATACTTTTGACAGACTTATAAATTTTTGTATCATCTGCATACAATAAGAATTTGGAGTTCCTGAGGCAAGATCCAATGTCATTAATAAAAATAACAAAAAGCAGAGGTCCCAATAAGGATCCCTGCGGGACGCCAGAAGGAATAGGTTGCCAAGAAGACAAAAAACCATTAATAGCAACCGCTTGAGTTCGATTTTTGATGTAGGAAGTAAACCAGCGATAAAGATTTCCGTGAATACCGGCGTATATTAGCTTTTCTAGCAGTAACAGATGGTCTATTCGATCAAAGGCCTTACTAAAATCGGTAAAAACAGTATCGACCTGCGCACCCGCCTCCATCTGTGATGTCACATAATCATTAAAAACTAAAAGGTTAGACGTAGTTGACCTACGCGATAGAAAACCATGCTGTTCTGGTGAAAAGAATGATTGCAGAGATTCATATACCTGTCGGTAGACTAATTTTTCGAAAATTTTTGCAAATATACAAAGCTTTGATATTGGTCTGTAGTTTTTTACGTTCGACCTATCACCACCTTTATGAACTGGTGTTATGAATGCCGATTTCCAAAGTACGGGCACATCGCCTTCCCTAATTGATCGACTAAAAATTATACATAAAGGAGTAACCAATTTTTCTGCACAGTGCTTAATCAATATTGGTGATATGTTATCTGGCCCTGCTCCTTTATTAATGTTCAGATTTTTAAGCAGCTTTGAGACTTCTTTTGGGCTTATTTCTAAGTCATTAATATTCAAATTATTACAGCTACTATCTATCTGATTCGATGATGCTGTTGAGGAAGAATGTGGCGTAAGAAAAGTAGACTGAAAGTAGCCAGCAAATAAGTTACTTACAGACTCCCCCTTGTCAGCAATACTATCATTATAATTCATCACAGATGGCAACGTGTGCGAAGCCTTGTTTAATGATTTAGAGTAGGACCAGAAGAACCGAGGATTCTGAGCTACTGATTGCTCCACTTTGTCCAAATATGCTTGGTAACACTCATGCTCCATTGTTTTGGCTCGATCTCTAAGTAAGGAGTATGTTGCGTAATCATCCAGGTTACCATATTTTTTATATTTACCCAAGAACTTAAATTTCTCTTTTAAAACTTTTTTTAAAGATGAATTATACCAGCTAGGGAAAGTATTACTTGAAATAATTTTGTTAGGGATGTATTTATCTCGGAGTTCATTTAAAGTGGAATTAAGAAAATCTACTGCATCATTGATCGAGTTCTTCGATAATATGTGGTTCCAATGAATGTCGCCTAAGGCAGAGTTAATTGTGTTATAGTCTCCGCTATTATAATAGTATTTCTGTCTCTTGTTTTCTACTAATGGCTTATAAGAAACCAACGGTAAATCAATACAATAAGATCTATGGTTTGGGTTCTCAGGAACTAATGGGCTATCGCATGACCGCAATGAGACAATTGTATTTGAAAAAATCAGATCCAGAAATACATTATTTTTGTTAGGTATGTAATTGTATTGATCCAAGTTGCATTCCAAAATCGCATCAAGAAAAGTGGTTTGACGTTGTGTTGCTCCCGAGGGCTGAAGGGCACCAGAGGAGAACGTGCTCCAAATGACATTGGGCATGTTAAAGTCACCTAAGATTATAACCAAATCAGTCGGGCTACAGTTAAGGTTGTCACATAGCTTACTCGAATAATTTTCTAACTGAGTAATTAAAGAATTGCCTCCGTTCTGGTTACAAACATATATAACACATAAATGGTTACGAGCTAAGTGTATAATCTTGTCTATTTTTTTTCCATAAATTTCTATATTTTTTCGAACTGTATTTTATTCTTTAAAGCTTATTTCGAAAAATTAAATATTTCGCTGAATAAGTTTTGGCAACCTTAACCGGTCAACGACCAGCTACATCAAACGATGTGCTAACGACCCTCAGTAGGTGAGAGGTTAAGCGGGATCAGATTAGTCGAACAGCATCGACGTCCGACTAATCTGACCGACGTGTGTCGTACAGAGGCGGCGGGAGGCAGCGACGTGGTCGGCGCGGCGGAGCAGGGGCCGGAGCACGGCGCGGGGGCGGCCTCGGGCGCGGCGGGGGCCCCGGGGCGGGTGCACGCGGCCACCTCCTCGGCCGGCCTGCCGCCCTCGCCGCCGGCCGCGGAGCCCGTGCCGCGCTTCCCTCTGCCGGACGACGGGTGAGTGCCGGGGCCCCCCTCGCCCGCGTGGCGGAGCGGGCCCTCACTTGTCTCGTCCGCAGCGCGCCCGGCCCCGGCGGCTTCTCCAAGAGCGCCAGCGAGCGCGAGGTGGCGCTGCGCAGGCGCAAGGAGACGCTCGTGGCGGACGCGCGCCGCAAGTACCTCGCGAGGCACGGCGCCGCCGGGCTCAGCTGAGGGCCCCCGCCCCTCCGCCCGCGTCGGGAGCGGCCCGCTTCTCCGCCTCCCCCCCGTCCCGTTTGCGTCCCTTCCCCCTGCGCGGGCTGCGGTCGAATCCTCTTTCGGAATTGAGTGTGACTCGTTTGTAAAAAAATTGCTGTAAATATTTAAGACTAAACCTCCCGACCTGTCCGTTTCGGGCTCGGCGGCCCGAGCGATTCGATCGGCAGCGCGCAGGTCGGCTCGACGTCTCGTGATGCATAAAATGCGGCGCCCCCGTGGTGTCACGTGAAATGGCTTTAATGAAAATGTTAAGCCGATAAATCGAAAATTTATGATTTTTCAAAACGATGCCTTATTATTTGTTACTTTATAGCAGCAAATTATTTATTTTTGTATTTAATATATATTAAAAATGTATTTTTCTATTAAAATTGTGAAATATAACAAATAAATTACAACTGTCCCCTTAACTTATACTGAACTGTAACATTCTTGATGTTGGTGCATCATATTTATATGAAACATTATAATTAATGTGTCCTAATGCACCAACATTTATTGAAACCTGAATGCTACATTTAGTAAATTGTAGAATAATATGTGAATTTCCTACATTTGAAAGCTCCAATCTCCCTTGGGGTTCCACTAATATTATGTCATTTGTACATTATAATAGTAAATTTACTGAGGATGACATTATGCAGCGAACACCTGTGCCATGTGTGGATGGAGAATTATTATTAATGTTTGACAATGTACTTTTATATTTAATTTATTTACTTACTGTTATAATAAATTTTTAGTACGGTACTTAAAAATATGCATAGAAATAATAAGTGTCATGTGCATTTTCCAGATGATTTGGAAGGAATAAGTATGTACTTATTACATGAATTTTTTTCTCTGCAGCCAGCATTGGGACATGATTGTAATAGATAGTAATATGGTTGAAAAACTTTTAATAATTATTGTAATAATTTTAGAATTGATTCTTGACTAGTCAAAATAAATCTATATGTAAGATATTCTTTGTTTTTTATTCCTCCATAAGAATATGAACAGAAAACTAATACAGATAACACAAAGTTTTGTTTATTTGTTACAATTACAGACTGCTTACTTATCCTATGAAATTAATAACAACAATGTGCAAAACAAGATGAGCAAATATAAAATCTGCGAATCCTCGTTCTGCACTCAGTCCCTGGAACTCCTGTTTGTTTTCCGGATTTACTTGCAGACGAAGACAGACTGTGGACAAGCAAACCGATCGTGGTTACAAGAAATCCAAACAAAAAGCAGGCAGACATAACCTATTCTTCCACTTAGTGTTACAATGCAAATTAATATGGTGTTACGACTCTTACCTCCAAGTACAAACGAACTGACTGTAGAAATGAAACCGCTCAAGAAGGAATTGAAGGGGAACGTGCCGACGAGGCAGCAGTACGCGAACTGAATAACAGCGGTGAGGAATATGTAAAGCAAATAGGCATCAATGATCTTCAGTTTCTTGGAAGTTTTTGTTGAATACTCCTGATACAATTTGGGAATCACAGCTGTAAGGGACGACATTTTTCTAAGATTTTCTTGAAATCCGGCTTTTTTCACAGTAAAATATAAACACCTACAAGACACGTCAGCCAGCGGTCCCTGCACCTGTCAAGTCAAGTGTCACCCCCATATTATATTCTCTTTGGTCACCCCCCCTCCTAGGGATGTAAAAATTATCGATTTTTAAAATAATCGATTTTTATTAATCGATTTCTTAAATAGTAATAATAAATCTTTATTTCAGGCAACATTTACATTAATAGATCTTAAATAACGTAAACAGAGGCCAATATTATATATGTATGTTATAAGGTATATAATACCTTATAACTAACATACATATAAAATATCTAACTAAACTATTTTACACGTAATGTCGGCAACGTGCGAGCGCTATCGGCAGGTAGTTGACCCCGGAATTTCCGAAATACAACTCCCTGCGGCCAGAAGTCCTCCTTCATGAAGGTTTCCAGGTGATGGGTTGGTACTCTAACCACAAAAGAATTAAAATTCGTTTTGCGGCGAGACTCCAACCGTTCAACCCTCAATGAAAATGTGGACTTCTTCATTATGTAGTCTACGACGTCTTGGACCTTCGTAGACCAGTGCAAACGGGACACATACAGCTGCGTCGACGGTACAGCAGGACGCAGCAGATGGTTCGGTCCGGTCGGAGCAGTGCCATGGGTGTTGCGGCTAGAGGGCTTCTTCTTCTTCCTCTCTACTCTTTGGAAGCCCTCCTCATCACACTGGTTTTTCCTGTAAACCGGTGGGGGCACTTGCTTGCCAGCAGATTTGCTCCGGCTCTTCTTCCCTTCCTGGGAGGGCCGCTTTATTAGCGGGGAAGGTGCGGCGACAGCGACGGGGGCAGGCGTGGCAGCGGCGGCTGCGTAAGCACGCGGCGGGGCCGTGACCGCGCTCGCACGCGACGTCATCTGCAGAGGCGGGGCCGGAGTGGGGGTTGTGGGCACCTCAGCAACAACCGGCGACGACAAACTGCTGATGGAGGCATTTTGCGCGCCGCGACGTGTGTTTACGTAAAAATAATCGATTTTTAATTAATCGATTATATAAATTACGCGTTTTAATCGATTTTGTATAAATAGCGCCATCTATGCGGTGGATGAACCTCAATGTTGTCGTTAAACTTTTTTACTTATCGTTTCATTTAATTTTAATTTTACGAGTACTCTTATTTTTTAATATTTTTCGTCTTTGACTGTTTAAACTTAAAAAATAAAGAAAGATTTGTTTTTTATTTTAGTTCTTGAGACCATAACATAGTCGTTTAGTTTTTTTGATTTTCGTTAAAAGTATTTTATTTTAATACTAGTCAAACGTAAAAGAGGACTGGACATGACACTAATTATTTTTAATTATTTTATTGTTTAAATTTGAAGATTATCGAAATTTTATTTTATTTCTTTATTCATATTATTTTATTTCATTTTTCAAATGTGTTAAAATGGTAACAATATGAATCTCTTAGGATTTTATTATTAAAATATAAAAAGCATAAATAGATCAATCATAAATTGAAGAAAGAAAAATCGATTTTTTTCCTTTAATCTACATCCCTACCCCCTCTACTGTCAATGTCATTCATATTTTTTTTAGAGAAGTAATTATATGGTCCGCAATTTTAAAATTTGGTTAGCCACAAAAAATCAGCATTTAAATCATTTGGTCGGCATACAAAGATTTTGTTCGCAAATAAAAAAATCAGGCAGCAATCCTTGTTCGGCAAATAATTTTAATAATGGTTAAAAATTAAATCAGAAATAGGCAGCTTACAATAACATGGGTTTGCATAATAAACATTCAGTCCGCAAAATAGTTACTTGGTCCGCAAAATAACTACTTGGTCAGCAAGACTTCATGATTGAACAGCAGAGAAAACATGTCGTGAATAATTATACAATAGCCACTCCCACTCCCACTCTTACTCCCACTCCCACCCCCTCTTACGCCCCCTACCCCTCCTACCCTCTCCTATCGCCTACTACCCCCTCCTACCGCCTACTACCCCCTCCTACCGCCTACTACCCCCTCCTACCGCCTCCTATACACTCTTACCGCCTCCTACAACATCATACCACCTCCTACACCCTTCTACTACCCCCTCCTGCTATCTCCTACCCCCTCCTGCTGCCTCCTACCCCCACCTACTAACTCCTACGCCCACCTAACCCCGAGCTAGTAGGAGTTAGTAGGAGTTATTGAGAGGAAGTAGGAGGTAGTAGGAGTTAGTAGGAGGTATTAGGGGTTAGTAGGAGTTAGTAGGAGTTAGTGGGAGGAAGTAGGAGGTACTAGGAGGTAGTAGGAGGTACCAGGAGTTAGTAGGAGGTACTAGGAGTTAGAAAGAGGTAGTAGGAGTTAGTAGGAGGTATTAGGGGTTAGTAGGAGGTAGTAGGAGTTAGTAGGAGTTAGTATTAGTTAGTAGGAGTTAGTAGGATTTAGTAGGAGGAGAGTTAGTGGGAGGAAGTAGGAGGTAGTAGGAGGTACCAGGAGTTAGTAGGAGGTACTAGGAGTTAGAAAGAGGTAGTAGGAGTTAGAAGGAGGTATTAGGGGTTAGTAGGAGGTAGTAGGAGTTAGTAGGAGTTAGTATTAGTTAGTAGGAGTTAGTAGGATTTAGTAGGAGTTAGTAGGAGGTAGTAGGATGGGGTAGGTACTCCTACTAAATCCTACTAACTCCTACTAACTCCTAGTACCTCCTAGTACCTCCTGCTAACTCCTACTAACTCCTACTAACTCCTACTACCTCCTACTAACTCCTACTACCTCCTACTAACTCCTACTAACTCCTACTACCTCCTACTAACTCATACTAACTCCTACTAACTCCGACTACCTCCTACTAACTCCTACTACCTCCTACTATCTCCTAGTACCTCCTACTACCTCCTACTCCCTCCTACTACCTCCTACTACCTCTTACTCCCTCCTACGCCCCACTCCCACTCCCAACTCCCACGCCCACTCCCACTCCCACTACCACTACCACCAACACCACTACCACAGCCACTGCCACTACCACCATCACCACAACCACCACCACCACCACTGTCACTGTCACTGCCACTACCACTAAAACCACCACCACCACTACCACCACCACCACCACTACTTGTAAGCGTAATAATAATCATAATCATAAAAGTTGCATAACCCAAAGTCATTCCTAATCTACGTAAGGAATGCGCCCATTTTGCGCATGACAAGTTTGCTGAGATTGTTTTTGCTACTTTTATAAGAAGCTCAAAAAATATTTTTTTGCTTCCCCTCTGAGTGCTTACCAAAATTTTATTAAACAGTAGCAGCTCATTGCAGCTCAAAAATAATTACAGCCATCCAGAATGACATAAATTGCTGATAGGTTTTGTAATGTTTGCTGGCCATGAGTTGCTGACCAATTAGCTATTTCTGCTTACAGATTATATTTTTCTGCTTACAAAAATACGAATACTCTGCTAACCATTTAAATAACACCCTTTTTTTTTATATACCTAATAAATCCCATTGGGGAAAGGCAAAGGGATCTATCCCATCCAGCCTAGTCTGTTGTAAAGCAAGAGAACAAGAGTATCCAAACACGCATCCTCATGACTTGAAAGCTGTGTAACTGTCAGTGTCACGTCTCTGTCAAACAATTTGTAATTTGTAAATTTTGCTTGTCATTCAACTTGCACCGCATTTTAGTAGCTGTTTCTTTCCTCAACTCCAACAAAAATAATCGAGATCAAAATGATGGGCATCGCTGAAAATTTTCCTGAATACGCTGTACCTGGGGCCAAACAAGTACGATTCGAACCCTACGCTGACAATGGTGGAAGTATTGTTGCTATCGCCGGTGACGACTACGCGGTGATCGGAGCTGACACTCGGCTTAGCACCGGTTTCTCTATCTACACGCGCGAGCAGAAGAAGCTGTTTAAGCTGTCGAACTCAACAGTGCTGGGGGCGACGGGTTGCTGGTGCGACACGCTCACGCTCACCAGGCTGCTGCAGGCGCGCTTGCAGATGTACGAGCATGAGCACAACAAGTCCATGTCCACGCCGGCCGTAGCGCAGATGCTCTCCACCATGCTTTACTACAAACGATTCTTCCCCTACTATGTATCCAACATATTAGCTGGCTTAGACGCTGATGGTAAGGGCTGTGTGTACAGTTATGATCCCATTGGTCACTGTGAGCGATCGAACTACCGCGCCGGAGGCTCCGCTGGGTCACAGTTGCAGCCGCTGCTCGACAACCAAATAGGTCTCAAAAACATGCAGAATGTGGTGGAAGCTCCTCTGCCCAAGGATAAGGCACTATCTCTTCTGAAAGACGTGTTCATCAGCGCGGCAGAGCGAGACATCTACACTGGAGATAGCATTTATATTCTGATGATAACAGCCAATGGAATGCAAGAAGAGAAGTTTGAGCTACGTAAAGATTAGTTTTTTGGGCATCAAATAAAACTTTTTTTTTATAAAAGACTGCTTTTATTCTGTGTCCTCTTATATAATATTAATAATTTCTTTTAATAAAAGAACAACACATAACAAATAACTGAATTATATAAATACCTATAATAACCTACATTCAACATACACATTTTGTTCAAATTATTTACAATCTCCAATGAAAACCCAAAAAATAACAATTTATACAATTTATTTATTGTACTTAGGCATAACAAATATGCTGCTTGGAAAGATTTTGTCAAACATTTCTGTAACAATCTCTTGTTTGGAGGTATCACCCACTAGAGTGGCTTTTAACCTGGGAGGTGTGGTGTTTCCCGGGACTAGAGGGTGTATGTTGTAGCATAACTCCACTTTATCATTTGGGGGCACCGTCACCGATAACTTCTTGTACCCCGAGAACATGTACGCATCTGTTCCCTCCACAATAAGATTCAGCCGAACTGGATTATCGGATTTTCCAATCAAAGTACACTTCAGGGGAACAGATGTAAGGAGTTCTACCACCTCTGGATAATTGACTTCAACTGATATGGGACAGTCATCAATGGGTAGCCCCGACAGGGCTGTGCTGCTCATCACAGGTTGACTCCCAGTGTTACTCTTTCGCCTCCATGTTATGTTGTAGAGCCCCACCCTAGTTGGTGGGTCTTTCGGTTTGTATTTGGGCTGTATACATACAGCATCTGAAGCTACATTCTTCTCAGCGACCTCCACATTACTGATGCATGAAGGAGGCCTAATTTTATCTGAATATTTGAAACAATCTGTAACCTCAAGTTCGGTGTCTACTATCAACAGTTCCCAGGGGCTGAGGATCTTAATTTGAGGCATAACAATGAATGGATCATCTACGAAACACTTTGAAATTGGCTTAAAATTCATTGCTACAAAATTTGTAGATACTTCAAAGGGCTTTATAACAGTAATCTTTGTTGTAAAGTCCCGCACACACTCCAGCTTTGCTATTTCAGGTAGATCAATAATATATGACACTCTTATTTGCACAGTTGTTGTAGCTGTTCTATTGGTTTTCAAATAAAACGTATTGCAATGGCTTGAGGACTTACTAATACTGCCTACTGATATTTGCAATGGTTGACCTTGAGGCTCTCCCTCCTTAAAACTCAGTTCCGTTACTGATTCTGGGTTCGGGTTGTCTGGAGAACTCAGGAGTGATAGTGCCATTTTCACATCATAGACTGAACTGTCCTCATTATTAGTAATGGTGAATAAGGTCGGAAACCATTCTCCTTGTAGAGCAGGACTAGAATTGGTTACTGCTATGGACAGTCGGCACTCTCTCGCTGTTATAGATGTCGTCGTTAAAGGGACAATGCAGTCAAATTCATAATCCGCTTTCGGACTAAGTATGAAATGTAGAAGCTCTGGGTGAGTGATCGAAACTGCTACCTTGGTATCATCCATTTTAAAATTCATAACTATCTTTCTTTTTCTATCTGAGTCAAGCACAAAAGATACATTCTTTATTTGCAAGTCAGACCCGTTATCCAGAGGGTTAGGCTTAAAATGACATACAAATTTCTTCACTTTACCACCCACCAGACAAATAGTTGAGACATTGTTGTCTGTTATAGGTATTTCTATAGTCTCTGTGTGACTAGATATAGTAATATATGCTTTTTTGATTTCCAGTACTGTAGCATAGGTGAGTCTGACATAAAGTTCAACCTCTATAGTTTCATCCATCTTATATTTTTGCTGTGTAAACTTGGGTTTCACTTCCAAAAAGCTGGTAATATTGGCCATGTCTACAGCCACTGTCAGTGGCTCTTTCTCAATTGCCACTTGCCAAAGCTCCATGGCTTTGTTCTGTGAGGAAGCTGGTAGATCAGGCTCAGGTGCAGGGATGTTCAAATTCAGAACAGTCATGATATTCCTAAATATTCTGTCCTTGTCATTATTTGGCACCTGAATATGCAGTGACAAAGCTTCAATTGACAGTTGTAGGTAGTCCTGTATTTTTGCAGACAGGTAGGCACATTGCATAGCACGGTTTAGTACGTGAGAAGCAAGAAACCACCACTTTTCTCTTCTGTAATCCCAGAGCATATGCGATAGTAGAGTCAGAGCCTTTCCGTAGTCAGCACAGTAGAAATATTCATTGGCCATTTCTACTACAAGCTGTTTCCTCATTCGTGGTGAGTGGAATGTTTTAAACTGGGAAATAGCAGAGCCAAGGAAGCTAATAATCATTGCTGAATGGTTGAATACTCTCTCATTGTACTGAAGAGCTAAAACAGCTGCCTGTTCCTTTTGAGGGTCATGGGGATCGGCACTGAGTCGGCCAGGCCGCCATGGCCTCTGGCCATAAAACTCCACAATACCTTCCATAGGATCTGGTGGTGGAGGATACTGCAAGGCTTCAGTGCACACAGACCTCATAGCTTGTCTCCTCTTGACTGTAAACTGAGCAGCTAACTGGTAATAGAAGCCTGGATGCTGGGAGCGTGTAGCAGGAAGCCCAGCGCTTATAGCTTCATCAAACAATTCTCCAAAGGCACTGTATTGTCTTGCGATCCAGGCATAATGCTCAAAAAGCAACTCTGTAGGTCCTACTCTGTTCTTATATCTTTCAATATGGGTCTTGAGTTGAGTGATAGCATCCCGTGGCAAATTCAATACAAACAGTAACTTGCATAGTTTGTAATTTATGTAGCCTGCAACAGTACGTACCTCATGTATGTTAGTGTCCACTGTTCTCGTTTCCAACAGGTTGTTGTAGGCGTGCATGTAGTGCTTGTGAGCAGTGCTGTAATCCTGCTTCAACTCATTGAGGTACCCCAGCTTGAACTGGTGTCTTACAAACAAGTACTGATGTGTTGTTTTGTTGAGGTGATCCCTATGCTGCTTAATATTCTTAGTCTCATGGTGATAATAGTTCTGTGCAATATCATAAAACGCATTTTCCAGGCGAATGATGTACCCCATGAGGTGGTCATTGTGAGGAAGCACGAAAAGTGATTTAGATTGTATCTCACAAGCAGAGCAGAGGGCCTGCGCTCTCTCCGCCCCGAGCATGTACTCCGAGGGTGGCGGCGACAAACCGCTCTGCACGACGACTACGGCGATACGCGTGGCGTGCCCCTCTACCGCCGCGCGAATGGATTGCACTCTCGAAGCACATTCAATAATCTTCTCATTCCACTGAGGGTCATTCCATTCCATGTCATAGAATATAACAACGACCGCTGGAATTAAGGACACATGTTTGTGGATCCAGTTCTTCTTAAGAATACCTTTGGGTATGTACCACTCGTACGAGTTGCGCTTAGGCTTGACGACGGGGAATTCGAAAGTGTTGGGCAGCAGCTTGAAGCGGACGGATGCGCGGTCTGTGCGGCGGTTGCTGGCGAAGGCATCCCACACGGCGCGGTGCACCGCGTTGTTCACCGTGTCCAGCCCTGACAGCGCTACCAGCGCCAGTGGCTTCAGGATTACCTCGGCTGGAAACTCTGTGCTGTCACTCGGCTGCGTCGCCATTCTTCAAGCTTTGCTTATACCACAGCCCAGCCGTGCAATAGAACAAAACAAAACTATTTCATATTAACCATGCCAGGAAAACAAGAAAGGCAGAAGATCATTGCAAAAATGTCCGCAATCTGCAACACTCCAACACCCCCCCCACCAACAACTGTCAGTTTTGACAAGTGTATCACGACCACAGAACACTATTACTCCTAGCGGAGATCACGACAGATGGTACGGTCCAAATTGCGCTTTCTGCGCTCGTGTGCGCTATATTCATGCAAACAACTGTTCAAATTGCGCTGTGGTACGCTGACATGAGCATTGTGACTTCATCGATGACGTCATCGATTGGTGCAAACAGTGCTAACAACGAGGAGGTAGTGCAATGTCTCCGGATCTGTCAAACAGTTGTCAAACTTCAATGTGCGTGGTGTTTTTTTTCCCGCGAACTTTTTTCATATTCGTTATGTAATCGATTAATTAAAATTAGGTATGTCGTCATTAATATTAACAGAAGCATTACATTGTGAAGCTTCGGGGGACACTATACGACTCAAATACAACTGAATTTAACTTCAGAACAGTATCAACCTAAATATTAAAAGAACTGTCATTTTTGACAAACGAAAACCTGTTCAAATTGTTTGCATGCTAACAATCGTAATCATTTTGAACAGTCGTGTGCGTGCTTACGAACGTATTTACTATTTGCACAAAACGGACCGCAGCCAGAGTAAATTTTTTTTTTGTTGTTTCACCCCTTACAGGGTAGGCAAAGGCATTACGCCATGCAGCCTCGTCATTAGTTAATGATATCCTTATGTAAATGGCTCTGCTTCAGAGTCCATGCACAAAAATACAGTGTCTTTCAAACTTTTTACAACCCTAACGTGCCCTAACTTGGTTATCAGTAAAATGACTGAATTTTACTGACGACTTTATTGTGACTTTTTGAGGCAATCCAAAAATGTCCATATCTCGCATTTTATCGAATTTCCCATTCACTGCACACTTTCACGGACACTTGCCACATAATAAACTATCACTATTATGAGTCAAAACCCGAAATACACAGCAAAATGAAAATTAAACAAAAAACATGACGTCCCTCTTCGGATTCCCGCCAAAAAGCCGACAGAGTACATTGTATCACTCACTGTCACTCACTTCTGTCAAGCGTCTGTAGACAGTATTTTTTTTTATTTGTAGGTGTGGCTACTTGGGTCTTTATGCCAAGTCTTATATTTTAGGGATTGGTTAGCTTTTAATCAATAACAAGAAATAAGAGTCTATCCTGAGAATTCGACAATAACAATTACATTACTGAACCATCAACATAGAAACTAAGCTAGTATAGAAAAATCATATGGGAATAATAATGTGGATGAGGAAAATTAGATACAATGCGTGGGATCGTTATTTTCGGATTGCCTCAAGAAGTCACAATAATCTTCAGAAAAAGTACCTACTATCATTTTACTAACGATGACCGATAAAGAAAGTGTTAAAAACGCTGTATTTTTGTCTTTTTTGTACATGGACTCTGAAACAGAGCGATTTAACTAAGAATAGAATGTAAATGAGAAAAAAAAGACGAAAAGAGAAAGATTTGATAAAGACTGAAGACGAGGCAGTATGATCTTTGATCCTCGCCTGTCCAAAAAAATAAAAAAAATACTTTGACAGTGGTGAAAACAATGACAATATTGACAAAACCACAGATATCTATAACTAGTCGGAGAAACTCGTGGACGGTGTTTTTTCGTTTCGTTTGTCAGTTAAAGATATCTGTGTCGTTTGTTGTTGTGTGAGCTACCGTGGTAAACGTGTTCTGCTGGATAAGCGTACTTTCTTTATTCGTAAATATATAATTTAGTACAGTGGTGTATCAAACACAAGAGAATATACCTCTACCATGGCCTCCCAGGCATTGGCTTCCCTTACTGCAACATACACAGACTCCGAAGGCGAGGAATCCATAGAAGACGACCAGCAGAGCCCCGATAGAGACAAACCTAAAACCACACATTCAGCTCCTCCCAGCCCCAAAAACTTGGAAGATGGTAACAGAACTTCCTCCGCACCAGTTACGCCGAAAAGACGGCTAGTATCTTATGTGGACGATACTATAGTGTCGGACGAAGAGCAGTTGTCGCCAACAGCCGAGAACCAGGACGACATGCGGCGTCTGTCTATGGACACGGACACGGACGAGGCTGTCCCGCGCTCGGACCCCGACGACTCGCAGGATGGCGTCGCCATCCCGCCGGAGCCGGCGGGGAAGTGCCCCAAGGAACTCCAGGAGACCATAGCTAAGTTCTACAGTCGCATGCAAAACGAAGGCCTCGACATGAATAAGATCATCCAAGACAAGAAGAACTTTAGGAACCCCAGTATTTATGAGAAACTCATACAGTTCTGTGATATCAACGAGTTAGATACAAATTACCCTCCAGAAATATATGACCCATTGAAATGGGGAAAGGAGTCATATTACGATGAACTGTCTCGAGTGCAGAAGATTGAAATGGATCGGAGAGAAAAGGAAAAAAAAGAAAAATTTGCTAAAATAGATTTTATCTCAGGGGTGGTTAAGAAACCAGAGAGTGACGATGAAAAGAAACGCAAGTCTAAATGGGACCAGGCCGCGCCAAACGTGGGCACTAAACCAACGATCAAGCAGCCGGGTCTGGTACAGCAGCCGCTTACCAGCAGCGCCACCGGCACTAAGGGGACTGTTATTTCTGCTTTTGGGTCATTACCCAGAAAACCAAAAAACTGACATAAAATTTTTAAACGTCATTAAATATTTACAATATTTAAATAATTTGTAATAAAATAAGCACACCAATGTATGTATGTATAGAAGCTAATAAACTTTATGAAATGTCAAGTGGTTTCAACTATTTGTAAAATTTAATACTTTCATAAAATAGTAAAATCTCTCAATAGATTCTGAATTGTTATTTTTTTGCACTCTCTCTGTCTGTGTGTTACTCAATGAAGCCCTAAAGTACTGAACCGATTTAAATTTTAAATGAAATTTGGTACAGATATAGTCTAAAACCTGAGAAAGGACATAGGCTGCTTTTTAATGCGAAAAAAGGGCTGTAGGGGTTTGAAATGGGGGATGAAAGTTTGTATGGAAATAGACATTTTGAAAGGTAAAAATTTAAACTTATTTTTTAGGCTTTTCATTAGATAAATAAATAAGCTATATTTTATTCCCATATTTCCACGGGAACGGGAACTACGCGGGTGAATGAGTTTTAAGATGAGTGTATTTTGAGATACAAATCGTTTTGGAGCATCACTAGTTAGAAAGAGAAAGCATGATGTGGTCTCTCTCACTTGTGTGATTTGAAGCTTGGATGTAAGTTTTCCATCGGTTAGGGGTAATTTTTATTTTCGGGAACATTGATTTTGTAAGCATTCACCAATCCAGAGATTCGATTCAGTGGCATTGGATTGTTATTAGACCAATAATATGTATAATATGTTTACTTGTTATTTTGAGCTGTGGGTAGGATTATTTTTTTAAGAGCGTTACTTAATGATCCGACATGTCTATACATATAATTTTATGTGCCTTTCGTAAACAATAAAGAAGTCTTTAAACCGCTTTGGGTATATCAATTACAGTAAACATGGAAACTTGTAAATCGAATGACATAGCAAGGTAATGTATGGATGCGAATGTTATTAGAAAGAGACACATGATCTGTCGCGAATGCCGCATACTTACCATCGCTATAGTGTAGTAGATCCTTTGAGTATTAAACCAACAGGAGACGTCACGCGCACTAGTTTTTTTACAAAAAAGTCTGCCAATTTCTGCAGGGGGGACGAGCAAACAATCACAAATAATGTAAAAACAAACGCATTTTTTGATAAAACAATTAAACACTAGCTTGAACTAGGTGCACACAAATACATTCACCAATACAAGCACTCCGTGAACTCAAACGAACTAGTTGTATTTAACCGGTGTGCTCAAAGACCGACACGTTTTTTTGGCAGAGGGGAACGCCTGTCAGTGGCGTCTCCGGTTGGTTTAATACTCAAAGAGTAGATCCAAGGTGTGCACCCAACCTTACAAAGTGATGAGTGAGATGGGTCATGAATGGTGGATGACATATGAATATCAAGAAACCTAAAACGTTTTAAGAACATTTACTTTTGAAACCAGGAAGATCTATTACAAATCCTGGCTAAAACCTAAAGTTAACTAAAAATAAGGGATTTCAAAAATTGTACCTGGCAACTCGGCCCCTTTGTTTGGTTTTGAACAAAGTTGACGTGTGTACCCAAAATCAGTGTTTTGTGTTTTGATATTATTTTGTTTACTGTTGACAATGGCTGAAGCTCCTGCCAGTGAGCCCGTCCCGTCCTCTAGCGAGAGCGCAGACGCTATCACCGTTGACGCGAAAGAGGACGAAGGTCCGGAGCCAAAGAAACGCAAAATAGCTTCGGACAAGGGGCCCTCCGAGAAGTTGGAGCACAGGTTGGGTGGCATCCTGTGCTGCGCAGTTTGCCTCGACCTGCCGCAGGCCGCCGTTTACCAGGTATTCTGCAACAGCTGATCAGCGGCCCGCTCATCAGCTGTTGAACACCCTTTCCCTGTTTCCATACTCTCCATTACGTAAGGCGCAGAGCGCGTTCTTGCGAAATAGGTACGTACGTCGTGCTGACGCCTACACGATGTACTTTTATTAGTAACCATTTTGTGTAACAAAATTTGGCGTCATAATTTTTTGTGTTCCTTTGTTATGTATAATGCAAGTCAAAATGTTTTATTCAAAAAAGAGACTTAAGTCCACTTATTGAAAGTCATTTCAACTCCACTGCTTGTATACATTGTTGAAACTCACTTGTGTTGTGCCCTCTGGCTATAAATAGGCCTACTATACAAATTATGTTTATTTTATTAAATTAGCACTGTTTGTGGAAGGCACTTTGACCTATTTCTTTGTACTTAGTGTAATATGATTTAGATGTTATTGATAAGATCCATTATTGTATCTGATATACTAGTGTATGATCTATTGATCTCCTAGCCATAACCATAGCCTGTATACTACTCTTGTAACATTTCACTGCAATAAAGAAATGTTTCAGAGATTTAGTTGGTTGTTTATTCAGTTCTCCCCGTAGCACTCCCTATCCCAACACAAAAACTCTCCATAAATGAGGGACTAAATTATTATATAAAAGAAATAAGAATATTCATTCGCCAGTTGAGTCACCAAGAGTCCTGAGTTCATATCATTAGTAGACACAATAAATTTTAGAAGATTTCATTTTAGTATAGTCAAATTAAATTAAAATCTAGGAAATCAGCAGCATTCTTTCATGGTTTTTTATTTGAAGAATGAATTATGCCATAATCTAAATGCATGAATCAATTTAGCAATTTTTAAAATTTTATTTACCTGTCTCAATATTCATAGTGTAGTTTGATTTCAGGAGGCACATGCAAAGAGGGGCAGAGGTACCACACAATACTTTCAATTCCATTAGCATTACATGAACAGATCAAATAGATTGTCCAAAATAATTACAATATTGTGATATTCAGACACTGTACAGTGGCCAGCATATCATGCTATTACTTGCATTTCAAATGTCAGTTGTCTTAGAAAAAACCAAGGTGGGTAAAAAGTAATAGCTTGAGATGATGTCCATTGTAAACGAGTTTTGGGGTGTTGAAACCTCTTAAAAATTGTCTACCTAAATTTAATAAAACGAAATGCTACACCAGCAGTTCGGTGTTATTGTGCCAACCAATATGGCTCAGTTGTTGCATATGAACGTCCCATTTCAGTGCAACAATGGGCACTTGATGTGCGCGCCGTGCTTTACGCACTTGCTGGCGGACGCGCGGCTGCGCGACGAGGCGGCCACGTGCCCCAACTGCCGCGTCGAGATCTCCAAGACGTCCGCCTCCAGGAACCTCGCTGTCGAGAAGACGGTGTCCGAACTGCCGTCCGAGTGCAAGTACTGCACCGGCGTGTTCCCGCGGCACTCGCTGCAGCACCACGAGGAGAAGACGTGTGAGGACAGGTGAGGTATTCCCGTTTCCCACAGACTCCACGCCGCTGCGACCCCTCTGCATTTCTTTAAGCCGCATTCAAACCGAAAGTTTCTTTGACCCCAGGAATTTCAAGTTCTCGCAAATGGTAGTGGACTCGTCGCCGCGGGCCGGTTCCGCGTTCGATGGTTTGGTTCGCATTGTGACCAGTGTGTATTGCCTCGTGCTGGGCGCGTGGCGGAGGCCGGGCCTCGCGGCGGCGCCCGGCAAGCGGCAAAGGGCCCGCAGGTGCGTGGCCTCCCGGCGCGCCTCCCCTCTCACTAACACTTGCTATAGACGCTTTGTCATTATCATAACACCTGGTGAATGCGAACCGAATACATCGAGGACGCTGGCGGCGCTGTGAACAGCTACAAATTCCTTTTCTAGGGTAGGATACTAACCGGCTAACATCACTTGGCGCAACTTCAGTGGAATGGTGACAGGAAAAGGATCTTTTATATTTTTTTATACCCTGTTGTGGCTCGATGCTTCGATCAACTAATTTTATTGCTAAAATCAGGTCGAAACAATCGCAAGCGCTTGCAACGAAAATCTTGCAAGCATTTGCGGCCGATGCTGGTGGGGACCTCAGACTTACACATAAACATCGCTGTAGCACACATGATCCAATATACGCTTGAGTCTTACTTCCCGGCTGACTCTCCGCTCGAAAGGCGCTTTATTCAGTCCTCGTGATTCGGAAGGTCAGCGCTGGCACCGAATCGTGCGCGAACCGAGTTTGTTAAACTTAAGGTTTACTCCAAGAACGGTGGCGTTATGTAATGGCCACGATATAACGGCGAAAGGCGTCACTGAAACGTTGTGGTTTCCTAGAGAGCGCTGTTTGTCGTAAAACAACGCTCTTTAGGAAACCAGGTCATCTTATTTCCATAGCCAACGTTTCAGTGACGTCATCATCATCAGCCGGAAGAGGTCCACTGTTGAACAAAGACCCATAGAAAGCCACAACGAACGGCTACTTGCTGCTTGCATCCACCGGTTGCCCGCGACCTTGACGATGTCGTCGGTTCACCTGGTGGGAAGCCTACCAACGCTGCGTCTTCCGGTTCGGGGTGGCCATTCAAGAACCTTTCTTCCCCATCGGTCATCGATTCAGTGACGTCCTTCGCCCCTAAATCGTGGCCGCTGCATGACGCTACGCTCTTAGAGGAAACCTTAATTTAATCGAACGACCGCCGCTTAGGTTGACGGGGTGCCAGTACGCGTGCATCGGCTGCCCCTGGCTGGGCCCGGCCCACGAGCGCGTTGCCCACGAGGCGCAGTGCGCGCACCCGGGCAAGTCGGCCGCCGCCGTGGTGGGCACGCTGGCAGAGCGCGAGCGCCGCCTCAGGGACCAGCACGTCGTCTACGACCAGGTGCTGGACCTGCTCTCCTACGAGAAGATCACCTTCAACGGTCCGTCGATGCTCCTCCGCTGAACGCGCTCGGTGTACCGCGGCGCAGAGCGATCCTTTTATGCGGCGACGTGATCTGTGACATTGTATGCGATGTGGCAGAATGGGTGCCATCCGCATGCTATTACACTGATCACGCACGCTGGAGACTGTACAAGCGTTCGTCCAACCTTATGGTTTACAAAAGAAACGGTTTGATCTCGTAGCCGAAAGAGACTTTAGTAATGAATTTGATCGCTCTGTCGCCGGACCGGTGGTTCACCGAGTGCGTGGGACTCGCCTGGGTCGACCGGAGAGTGAGTTGGTTGTGCGCAGACCTGCAGCTGAAGCCGTACCGGACGGAGGAGTTCGTGCACAAGCTGTACTACGAGACGTCGCGATTCTCCGCGTTCGGCCAGCAGTGGGTCGTCAAGGCGTTCGTGAACAAGAACCAGCGCGACCCCACGCAGAGCTCGCAGCGGGAGATCACCTATCAGGTACCGTACGAGAGACGAGTCATGCTATTTTTACGATGCCACTTTTGATAAGCGAAATGTGTGTTCGAGCCAACCGGCATTTGTTGCTTGATTGCAAGGGTCTTGACTAAGAAGATTGGCTACGTTAGCCACATTAGGGTGAGTGAGCACCGACTCATTAACGGTGGACACCGTGGCCGATAAGGGCTAGAATTCATCATCATCGCTCATCATATTGTCGCTTTAGCTCCGCAACAAGCATTTCTTTGATTTACTTCTATATTGGCTAAGAAGAAAGCCCTATAGCTCAGTGGACTGTGTCGGAGTGACGATTTATCATAATCTTTTTTTTGCCTCTACTTTAATTTCATATGTCCAACGATGGATGTTGCACAGTTGTGTTTATACAAACTCGTGGGATCACTTGGATAACGCGGTGTAGAACTTGTGACGTCACGCGCTTCAGCTACTTCCATGTAGTTTCGACAGTCGTCTCCACCGCCACCTTGCAGGTGATCCTGAAGAGCAAGTCTGTGGTGGCGCTGCACGTGCAGTGGCTGGTGCTGCGCGGGCCGTACGGCGAGGCGGGCGTGCGGCCGCAGGTGGCGGCGCACTGCTTCGCCGAGGAGGCTCCCGACGCGCCGCCGCTGCTGCTGCCGCTGGCCGACGCCAACGACACCAACCGCCTGCTCTCGCACAAGGCCATACACATCCGGTGAGGGCCCACCCACCCCGTTTTGACGTCATTACGTCTTATGGGCTTGCACACAAAACTGGGATGCGAATTCGCAACGCAAATCAGGAACAAGAAATTTAATATAACTGTAATGTTACAAATGGATTTGAAATAAATATCACGGAGGTTGCGACGGCTGTATGGTATTTTATCACTAGTTCGACGGTGAAGGAACACATCGCGAGGAAACCCGCATGTCCCAGAATTAATTCTGAGGCCTGTGTAACAGACCCGGTCCGGCGATGGGCTCACCACCTATCACGTTTAGGGGTCGAATGTACTCGTGATAACCACTCTAAAGAGTAAAAAAAACCGACTTCAATCTTCAACTTATATGGTTTTCTCATAGATGCCGTTGTCAGAACTGGACGAAATTAAAATGGGACCAATTTGGAAGCACCAGCTTTCAAATAAAAAAAGAATCATCCAAATCGGTTCACCCAGTCGAAAGTTCTGAGGTAACAAACATAAAAAAAAATACAGACGAATTGTTAACCTCCTCCTTTTTGAAGTCGGTTAAAAAGTAGATATATCCAGAAGGGGAAAACCTCTGCCAACCCCCTCGGGGATAATAGCGTGAGTTTTTTTATATTAAAAAAAAACATTGTAATTTAAATAGTAACAGACCTAACCCCATATGAGTGGCTGTTGTATCTTCGAGCCGTAATAGGTCAGTTGTAATTGGCAGGTTTTCTAATTAAGGCAAAAACATATTAGGATAATACTTTTTTTATTGTATAGGACGCAGCAATTTTTTTTTACGTATTCTTAGTTTTTACCATGTGTTTGATCTAAATAAAGAGAACACTTTTAAGTAATTAATAACGTGAAAGAAAGTGCCAGATTAAATGATTCTTATTATGATGTCATAGCGAGACTCTTCATGCCTCTAAGAAGCGACTGATGATTTTTCTTTGTTTTTCAGACTCATCATGTTTCTGGCGTCGAAGTGAGAGGCGCGGTCGGCCTCTTGTGCTTTTAGTCACGCACCTCTTGTATTCGCTCATCACGACCAAAGATCAATGCAATATCCGTACGCCAAATTTTGACAAAATAACATAACTAAACAACACATTGACATTGCATCAGTTTCAGCTTCTAAAAGAATATAATGATTCACTTAATATTTGGCAATAGCTATACTTATTCTTTATATCTCCTCTAGTACAATTATGTAGATAAATAATCCGAAATTCCAAAGTAACGTGACAGAATGTTTCACAATTTTAAATATTGTTTACTTGTATTAAATCTGACTGAGAGTTGAATTTTTATAATTTATTAATTTTATAATTGTTATAGCGGAATTCAAAAGTGTTCGAGATTAACGGAGTACAAAGTACATTATTGGGAACTATAGTAGTAAGTGCTGAAGTGGACAGTCGTGATAGCTCGCAGCTCACTAACCGCACGGGTCGCTGAATTTGGAGATAGGACTATATGGACTAACAGAACGATCGGATCGAACTTGAAGGGGAAATTAACATAAATTGGTAATCTTTAAATATTAAGAAATATTAAAAACGTGAAGGTTTCTTCTTATTCCAATATCTTTAGACCTTGCATTTGTGGAAATGCTAAAGTGCGCTTAGGATAGGATAGGTTAAAAATTCACGTTACGCTCTTGTGTGTATGTGTGTGTGATTTCAATAATTATTTACATTAGAGTTGTTGCTTGTGTGTGTGTTTGATTTATGCCCGGTTTCACGTGTTACAAGGTGTCTGGGCAAAGTCATTTAATGCACAGTAAACAGGTAAATGGAAAATTTGTAACAAACAAAAGGCTACCAAGAGATGTGAAACTGGCCATAAATCAATTATTTTATACAAGATGATGGGGTAGATGTTGTGTGACCATATTTTATATTTAGTGAAAATATTTTTATTTTAATATTTTAGCTTTTATTTTGGGATTTAAAAAATAAAGCATGAAGTTATTGACACTTGTTTGTTTTTATTTACACCTTATTGACTGACATGTGTCAGTATGGTTTATGCCTGTTCATGTGTAGCTTGTTCAAGGAGTTGGATAATTTCTTGGATGTAACGCCATTCTCTGGCGCATCGGTTCTGGCCCACACGCTTATGAGCCCTGACTCACCTGCTGTGACAAGCAGATCTCTCTGTAACAATAATAATTCAATAAGCAAACAACAACCAAAATTTATATCTTAATGTTTTGAGTAAAACTTACATCTTTTTCATACCAGCAACATCTAACTGTCTGCTTGTTTTCTACAAAGTTAGTGCACGGCTGCAGTTTCTTCTCTGTTATCGTCAGAGATCGGAGGATATTTCTGTTGAGTAAATGTTAGATGGACAGTAAACAATCTGATTACATCAAACCCACTCAACAAATATAATGTATCCTACTGACCCGTTTCCAGCATATGAGCCTGCCAAAAGCACTGGAGCGTCATCTGCAGATGTGTACGTGTCCACTAAGTAGCAATCATCACCTCTACTCCTCTGAAAATAAAAGACACTTCGCTTTGAAATCTTGAAAAACACAACAGTATGCCTTACCACCTAGGTTTCTGACATCTGTTACATTACGTACCTTCATGCTTCTTGAAACTTTGTCCCTATTGTAACTCTTGTGCAGATCACCTGCTTCAGTGTCCCAAAGCTGCAGGTCGTTTGACTGGGTGATGCAGGCCACCTGCTTCTCATCCAACCAGCTCAGCTTCTCTACAGAGTTCTCTATGTTGAGTGAGTATGTTAGTGCGTCGTCTTCTGTCTGCTCAAGGATGTTGTATATGTTTAAAAGGCCATCCAGAGATCCGGAGGCTAGTATTTCCGTCTTGTTTTTATGAAATTTAACCTGTGAATTGAATACAAATTGTGCAGTGCTCTTATAGCATCATATTCTTTAATATAAACGATCAGTATTATTATTACCTGTGAAATATCATCTGTGTGGGAATTCCAATAACCACCAAGGGGTTTCGTCATCCTCTGGTCCCAGAAGACAAGGTAAGCATCGTCCTGCACGAGCTGACTGCCAGCACACAGCACTCTGCCGTTGCACGACACATCCATGCAATCATAGGGCTTTGTTATCTCATCATCTTCATCTAGAAGCCAAATCGCAACATAGTTTCAAAAAAATTGTTCCAAATAATTTTCCAAGACTTAAAGAAAAGCTTTTGCTTATTAGTTACAGAAAAAAACACCATAAATGTTTACAACTTTACTACCTACTTTAATTAAAGAGACTGATTGTAAATTTAGTAACAGAATAAGCGCAATTCCTCATACACCCCAATTAGAATATTAATATAAAAAAAATATGAGGCCTTCGTACTTTAGTTGTGTCGAACCAATTTTCTTAAGTAAAGAGCAATAATAGTACAATTTGAAATTTAAGTAGACAATACTAAACAAACTAATTTCAGGAACTGCGCTTATTCTGTTACATTGTAGATTTTTCGTTGTCTTTTGCAAATTATTATCTACTGATGGAGCCACCTTTGTACTCCTGCACGCAGCTGCCATTGGCTCTTGTGTCCCACAGCTTGAGCAGCCCGTCGTGCCCGCACGAGTACACCAGATGGTCCTCCCTTGGGCTGAACACCACCTCCGAGAGCGCCTTCGCATGACCGCTCAGCCGGCACACGCGTGACAATGAAGAGTTCCTTAGCTCATACGCTTCTATACTGTTGTCTGACTGACTGACCGCTAATTTTAATGATCTGTGATATATAATGGAGTAAATAATAACATGAATAGGTAAACATAGTACGGAATTCGAAAATGATGAAGATTTTCTGAAGGCTTACTTGGTTCCGGTCAGCTTATTGATATAGGACTTCTTGAGGGATACCGCTGTTTCAGTCAATAACTTATACTTTTTACTAAATTGCTGTTCTAATTCTTCGTGTTCTACGGTATCTTTATCAAGTTCTTCGTTCTCTACTATTTCTGCCATGATTCTTAATCATATTATTAATAGTTTAAAGCGTGTACAGACAGAAACGATAAATCCGAAATTTATAAACAACCACACGTGCGCCATGCGACACTGACAGTGACGCAGTGCTGCCAACTAGTTTTGGCGAAAACGCGCTGTCAGCGCTGTAAAAAAGCGCTAGAACGCGCTAAATGACCTTTTTTTAAAAAGCGTTATATTTCGCGCCAAAAACAAATGGTTTTACTATTTGCTCGTTACAAGTCGAGTAGATTTAGATAAAATAAATTTTATGATAGTATGAAATGAAACAAAGATACATCAAATATTTTTTTTATGTCAAAAATATTCTTTCTTGTCATTATTACTTTCAAGTTATTTTAATAAGGCATGCAAGTTATTTCAATAATGCATTTTTTCTTTTTACAATAACAATCCAACGCGTTTACGTAAGAAACCCACATTTTGAAAAATCTCACGTGAGATTGGGGGTTGGATAAAATCTTACGACGTCTCACCAGGGGGGGGGGGGGAGGGACAGAAAATTTAAAAAACATCTTACGTAATTTATGGACGCCCCCTAAGAATCAAGCAGGGTTAGGTAAGTCTTCATAATCGTCGGATTCTTGGATTTCTTCTTGTCTATATTTATTTCAGCCATAAACGGTCGTAGTAAAGTTCGCTACGGAGGAATACAAAATAATACGCGATGAATCCCCGAGACAATCGTTCTCATAGATGTCGACTTTAAGATGAAAACAGACATAGTTTTTTAGTTTTTCAATGTTAGTAGATGGTAGTAATACATAATTAAGAATCAAACGAACTTAACCTGTGAAGTTAGATGTCTAATTATACGAGTATCTTGACCGAAGATGATTATCAGTTAACATGCAGCAGCACACGAGATGATGCTGCCCTCACCACACTTTTAAAGCTAAATAGTATGAAAAACTATTTTTTAAAACGATTAAAAGTACGTGTTTTGACTCATTTCCTGCTACTGTGCACCCCACTATTTTACTCACTCACGACCGTCATTATTTTAGAGATAAATTTTTTCAATAGGTCTTTTCTTGGGGTTTTCAAGGGAGAGGTGGGAGTGTAATCATCTTCGGTCAAGATACTCGTATAATTAGACATCAAACTTCACAGGGTAAGTTCGTTTGATTCTTAATTATACTTCGCATCTCTCCCGAAGATGATTACCAGTTAACATGCAGATGTTTAGAGCATTGAAAAAATTATGACCACAGTGAAGATCAAACAAAATATTTATTATGCTCAACAAATTACAAAACTAAATAGCTTAACTTCTTAGCTGTATGTATATTTTTAAAGTAAATAATATCACAATTTAATTATTTTGAAACACAGAATTAGCAAAATCAGAGTCTACAGAAGTAGATATAACCTTATTATAATATTTAAGGAATACATGAGATGATTCTGTCCAGCCTGCAGCTTTGCGGATAACATCCCAATTAACACCCGCTCTGTGAGCCGCCGATGTAGACGCGTGACGCGTACTATGCGCACTATAAATATTAATATCTACACCGCTCTTTTCTAATGTATTTTTAACCCAATGAGACAATGTCTGCGCAACTATCTTTTTGTGTGGTTTTTGATAGCTAATAAGAAAATTATTCTCTTTGCGTAAGTCTTTAGTCCTATCCACATAAGATTTGAGAGCTAAGGCTGGACATACTTCAGGTTTTTCCTTAATGTATGGCAAAACAATCAATGGTTGGTAAGAACCAGGCCTTGAAGTTTTTATTAATTGGTCAATTCTGATCTGAATCTTGTCGGCAGAGAATGTAATATTATTTATACGTATTAAACTTAATGTTTGAATTCTTTGGGCAGATGCTAAAGCAAGCAGTGTAGTAGTTTTATAAGTTAAATCTTTTAGGGAAATTGAATGATTCGGAAAGTAATTAGATAAATAATTTAGTACTAAATTCGGGTCCCAGGTGGTATTATCTTTAGGCGCTGGTGGTTTAAGGCGATATACACCTTTAAAAAATCGCTTGATACAATCATTAACTGTAATATCATGGCCTAACAGTATAGATAATGCTGAACGACAACTGTTAAGAGTGCTGTAACTGGCGCCAGAATTAAATTTGTCTGTCAAGTATTCTATTACTTGGGTAGTACTTGAATTACAAAAATCAATATTTTTACTATTGCAATATTGCCACCAAGACTTTATGGCAGAATTGTATTGATTAAGCGTATTTGTAGAAAAAGAAGCCATTACTATGTCGAGAGAAACCTCGGGGATTCCGCGTTTCAGTAGCGATTGCCTGATAATCTGCTAGCCATCAAGGTGAAATCCGCGTGGAGAGGATGATCGACTCTGAAAGGTGAAATTAAAAGACTTTTGTTAGGTTGGAAGTATATGATTTTAGAAACGATTAAGCTTGACCAAAATGGAAACCACGGCTGAGTGGGCCAGTACGGAACCACTACAATGCCTTCAGCTTTTTCACTTTTGATCTTGTGCAAGACTTTAGGAATAACGCTAAATGGTGGGAAGGCATAAAATTTTAAATTTCTCCAGTTGAATGTGAATGCGTCAACTATTTCGGAATTGGGATCTAGTTTCCAAGATGCATATTTAAAACATTTATGATTTTGAACACTTGCAAATAAATCGAATTCTGGAATACCGAATGACAATTTGATTTTCCTAAAAGCGTAATCAGCCAATTCCCATTCCGTGTCAATATTTAACTGACGAGATTCGAAATCTGCTGTTATATTTTCACTAGACTGTATATATGATGCGAAAACGTAAATATTACGTTTTTCGCACCAGTTCCATATTTCACGTGCAATGTTGTTCAAATGTATGTATTGTATGCCCCCCATTTTATTAATATAGGCAATCGCTGTAGTGTTGTCGATTCTCAGCAATATGTGGCAGTCTCTTAGGTGAGATGCAAATATTTTAAGACCATAGAATGCGGCTAGTAATTTAAGGGTATTTATGTGTAATGACATTTGCGAATGGCTCCAATTTCCGTTAGCGGTTTGATTATTACATGCTGACCCCCAACCAGTGGTCGAGGCATCGCTATAAATTTCGAGAGTATAACTATTTCATTGAAAAGGGAAAAATGACAAATCAATTATTATCTCTCCACCATAAAAGATCGTTTTTTAAATGTTTGGGCAAACACATACGCTTATTGTAGTTATTGGAGTAATTTAGTGCCAAAAATTTTTCCCGTTCCAGTAGTTTGGTATAGACCCAGCCATATTTAGCGGCGGGACATGCTGAGGTTAGCAAACCTAAAAATCTAGCAAATTCTCTTATAGTAATTTTTCTTGTTTTCGACAATTTATCAGCTTGCAATTTAATTCTTTTTTTCTTTTCAAATGGTAATGATAAGGACATATTATTAGTATCAAATATGAAGCCTAGAAATGTGCATTGTTTCTTTGGGTATAATTGACTTTTGTTTTCGTTGATAATAAAACCTAGTTTTATTAATAATTCTCTAGTAATCTGAATATTATTGAGGCAGTCAACAAATGAATTTCCAATACATAAAAAGTCATCTAAAAATACAACAGATAGATAGCCTAAAGATCGCAAGTAGTGCAAAGTTGGTTTTAATAACTTAGTGAACACATATGGTGCAGTACATAGACCAAATGGTAGGACATTAAATTCAAATAACTGATTATTGTAACGTTTAGAATTTCAGAAAAAACGAAGCCAAATCCTATCTTCTTCAGCAATTGGTAATAAAAAATACGCGTCCTTTAAATCTAAGGTTGCCATATAACACCCCTTATCTAATAATTTTAAGGCAGTTCGGTAGTCTTCCATTTTAAAATGGTTGACGTAAATGAATTTATTTAATTCTTTCAAATTTAGGATGAACCTATGTTTTCCATTTGGCTTTGGTACTGTAAATACGGGTGAAATATATTGTTTTTTACATGGAGTGCAAGGAGAAATAAAGTCACACTCTAATAATTCTGAAATGCAGTCATCTATTATATCACATTCCTCGAGTGTCAATGATTTACATTTGGGTAGACTTGTCTGACATGGTTCAGAACAAAATGGTATTTTATAACCATTTACCCAAGACAAGATAGTTTTGTCATTTGTTACATGAAGCCATTCATGAAAGTAATATCTGAGTCTGCCAGCAACAGGTATGCGACCACGTACCTCTAATCTAGAATTTAACGTCTCCGGTTCTCCTGACGGTAGTTGGAAAATTTCTGTGTCTCGCGACGACGGTCCCGCTGCAGTGGCGCCGGCGCAGGCGGCGGCATCTGGCGCCGAGGCTGGCCGGGGTTCACTCGCGGCTCGGCAAATTGTGTTCGCGGTGCCCCCCTTGCGTTTAAAGTTTGTCGAAGACCAGACGTGCTTGGCTGGGCAAATGGCACTTGATTATATTTGCCAGCATTTGTGTTTTTTTAATTCTGAAGCTGACCTAGATATAGCCTTAGATGACTTTAAGTGCTCAGATAAGTCTGACCCAAATAAGAGGCTGTCAATCTTTGTGTTTTTTATTACATCTCGTTTTTGCTTGCTAATAGAATTTATAATAGAGAATCTTCTTGAGAGAGATTCTCTGTAGTGGGTATCACAGAGTAATCGCCCCGCATCACTCAATATTTTAATAATATCTTGTGGAACCTTTTCTGTTTGTGATAATGACAGATTTAGTGCTTTTCCTATGGCAGCTATACAACTAGACATTTAATTTTGTTTGTGCTCGCTATATGAATCTTTTTTGGAACTAGTTTCGCCAAGAGCCGATTTTATTTCGGGATTTAGTTTAGGTGCTTTCATATAAGAACAATTTTCAGCTGGAAGGTATCGTTTCATTAGGTCAGCTTTTTCTTCTTTGGGTAAACCGTTAATCAACACGTGTTTCCATCGAATTGCTAAATCTTTATGCAGGTCGTCACCAAAACTTTTTTCTTGGGAAGGGTCTATGCCTAGTAATTGTAGAATATCAGGGTCCAAATCTTGGGTATCATTTACTGCGTTCCCCTCAGAGGGTGGATCAGTAGTTGGGATCTCATCTGTAATGACGTAAAAAACAACTATAGTAGGTAGTTGTACTTAGTACATTTTACGTCGGGATAATTATCGGCGTCCGCCATTTATAGGACAATAAAAATATTGTTAACATTTTATCCACACACGATATACGTCGGGATTAATGTCGCCGTGATACGCACTAAGATATATCAGATATAATTTTATCCACACACGATGTACGTCGGGATAGCTGTCGGTGTTGTTATATGTACCACCATATGCATGCATAGGTAAAATCCACACACGATATACGTCGGGATATATGCATAGTTACTAATCCTTGTTTATCACATATCGTAAGAAAAAATATCCAAAGAAGGTAGATACAGAAAACTATAGTTGTAATTTATTTTTAGATATTACGAAACACTGATGATAAATTACTAACACTTACCTGAATGTTCTAGATCACTGGCTAAGGCCGACAGGGGTGATTGAATCGGAGATGGTACCATGGGTTCATCGTCAGAAGATGATGATGAAAGTCTTCGTCGCTTGCGCACGAGTTTTTTAACCTTTTTTAATAAACTTTCGACAATGTCCCCGTCTTCATCTTTACTCGATCGTTTCCTTTTGCCCATTTTCACGTAGAACACTTCACTGTACTTTAGATTTATTGGAGAACCGTGTGGCTCGGACGACACCAAAACGAATAATGACGGTCGTGAGTGAGTAAAATAGTGGGGTGCACAGTAGCAGGAAATGAGTCAAAACACGTACTTTTAATCGTTTTAAAAAATAGTTTTTCATACTATTTAGCTTTAAAAGTGTGGTGAGGGCAGCATCATCTCGTGTGCTGCTGCATGTTAACTGGTAATCATCTTCGGGAGAGATGCGAAGTATAATTTTATTTAGCACTAGTAAGTTATTATGTTTTACGCTGTAATAAGTAATATACTACATATAATTTGAAAAAGCGCTAGATTTAGCGCTAGGCGCTAAAACGCGCTTCGAGACAAAAAAAGCGCTAGATCTGGCGCGCAACGCGCTAAGTTGGCAGCACTGCAGTGACGTGACATTTCCCTTGATTTTTTTTTCGTCCAATTTTGTTGGACAGGCCAAGATCAATGATAATACTGCCTCGTCTTCAGTCTACCAAATCTTTCTCTTTTAGTCTTTTTTTCTCGTTTCTCTGCTTCCGAGTCCTTTGGTAATTGACATTTAAATAAATACGTTAGAAATACGAAAATGTCCAACTCACGTCTTTGCTTTTATCGTATTTTATCAAATTTGTGGTAGTTGAGTTGTCAGATCGAGTTCGAATTTGTGGTTTTTTCTTATTTTCAAGAAAAATAATGGTGAAACCTATAAAAAGTGGCGTGCGGGAGTTATTATATAATAAGATACGTAAATTCAATGATGTGAGAGAAGGACAAAATATGATCCTTAGCAGAAAAAGACAATATTTACAAGATATAGAAGAGTTGACGAGTAAGTAGATTGAATGATTTTGATACATTGTTGATATTCGGTCAATTTTAAAGTTTCATTTTAATTATTATATTTTATAATATATATAATTATTATATTTTATATACAATATGTATCAGAAAGGTGAAATAATAATTAAGGGTCATATAAAGTAGCTTATATACAGTTCGGGAAAAATGTCTCTTGTTTAATATATACTATAAATTTGGAGTAAAACGACGTGGAAGTTATCATTAAAAAAAATCATTTTCAACCCTTAAATCAGCTGCTAAATGCTGTTGAACTCTCTATTAAGTGACTAAACATGGTACAGATAAGACACCGTGTTTTTACCTACGAAAAACTAGACAGAGCCTACACTATGAGTACTATAAATAACTAATAGATATACACACACCGGCACAATTAGCGGAACAGAAAAAAAAAGGAGAAAAAAGAGGGAATTTAGAACAATGAATGTAATTTTTAAACAATATATTATTTAAAATGAAACAACAATTAAATTAACATGTTTTGACATTCATTTGTAACACTATACTTAAAATTTTATAAAAATAAAAATTAAATTAAACAAAATGCATTTTTCTTCGATTTTTAATTATAGAGAAACAGCAGAAAATTCAAGATTTTCCAAAGTTTAACAACAATTTCAATGACTGTTCAATATCGAGTGTTTCCTCCTCGTGCTCTGATGAGGGTTTCCATCCGTCTGGGCATGCTGCGGATGATGTTATCAATGGTTTCTTGGGGCAACCTCTGCCATTCTTCAAGTAATGCGTTTCGCAACTCGTTGAGATTATTGGGAGGGGGCATTCTTGACTTTACACTCCTCTTTAGCAAGTCCCAGACGTGTTCTATAGGGTTCATATCGGGGGACCGTGCTGGCCACTCCATCACCGTTATACCAACATGGTTTAGGTATGTCTGTACTGTGCGAGCACTGTGAGCCCGAGCATTATCCTGCATTAGAATAAAGTTGTTACCAATAAAGGGGGCAAATGGCACAACATGTTCTTCTAAAATCTCCCTGATATACCGATCAGCATTCAGATTCCCGCCATCGACCACTACTAACTCCGTACGAGCTCCTAAACATATTCCTCCCCAGACCATAATTGAACCGCCGCCATATGCAACTGTATTTTCAAAATTAGACTGGATATACCGTTCTCCTTTGCGTCTCCATACTCGCTGCCTTCCATCAATTTGATTTAACATAACTCTGCATTCATCAGTAAAAAGAACCTGTCCCCAGTCGTCGAAGTCCCAATCACGATGTTCACGACCAAAGTGTAGACGGTTTGTGCGATGATGTCTCTCAAGTTTTGGGGCTTTGGCGGGCACATACGAGCCTATACCCACTTCTTCGAATCTTCTACGAACTGACCGCTCACTCATCCTTACCGCTCGTACCTCTTCCAGTAAATTTCGAGCCTGCACCGCCGTTAGTCTCGTGTTCCGTCGGACTTGAAGTTGGAGAAAACGGTCATCCCTCCTTGAAGTACACCTTTTCCGGCCTTGTCCTCTCCTTCTCACTAGAGCATTCGTCAATCTGTATCGTTGGATGCTACGATAATTCGTTGATAACGATCGACGAAGGCTTCTGGCAATCGATCTGTAGGTTTGACCATTTCTCCTCATTTGATCTGCCCAAATGATTTCTGATGGCGTTAAATCAGGCATAATTAGATGCTCGTAAATTATCAATATGCGAAAAAACTCAAAAGCCTCAAAAACTGCAATTCAAAGCTTTTCAAATGGAATTCACGAACCTTCTAAAAACGGACAAGCGGTGGAAAAAATGAATCAATGAAAATTAAAACAAAAGAATGAAAAAAAGGGCAGTCGCTTAGTATTCCATTTTTAAATTAAAACCCAAATTTAAAAAAAGCTTGTTTAGCCGGCCAGTAACACGCAAAAATGCGTAAATACTCCCTTTTTTTTCTGTTCCGCTTATTGTGCCGGTGTGTGTACTTAAATAATTATTGAAAACCCAGTCACGAAGCCAACAGACATGTTCATTCACACAACTGTAGGCCAACATATGTTGTTCAGCGGGAATCGAACCCGCGAGCTCCGGTTCTGAAGGTCACTACCAACTGAGCCAACAGGCCCGATAATACTCCATCATTATTATTTTTTTCCCCATAGTTTTAAAGAAAACCTACTAATTTACCTACGTAAATATCTGACATTATTAGTCTTTGATAGAATTTTGTAGTCCACGTGGATTGCGGTCTTAGATCAATGAAAAATCCATTGATGACTAGGAACGCCCGCGCGCTCCTTTTTGGCCAATAAGGACACTGCGCAAAGGTCAAAGGGCCGTCGGCGGCGTTATTAAAGAGTCTAGCTCCACCCTCTATTTATTGAGTGGTTCCGTATGTTTTAAAAAATATTCCTAATTCTAAGTCTTTTACCTTATTTCACGTTATTATTATTTCACAATTGAGAAAAGTAAATTATGTAATTAATTGATTCATTATCATTGTATCGCTTAAAATTATTTTTACGTCTTTTATCTTCATAGGTTTATGTTTAATTTTCAACTGAACCCTAGAACAAAATTTTAGAAAATCGGCAAATTCTTTCATTTTCAAATCAATGAACCTAGTTGCTTCCTATCTATCAACGAGTGAAGACGTGTTTTAATCAAAGAATATGACTCGCAACAGTCGTTACAGTGTCTCGCGATTATTCAAGTGAATCTTATGAAATGACTTTGTGTCGGTGCTCCTGATGGCAATATCAGTCGAGTTAGGGAGCTGTGTCACGTGCGCTTCGCCGAAGGTAGACCGCTGGATGAGCAGCGGATGCTATCCTTCAGCTGCTTCGGGAGAATTTGTCATGTGTCTGCCTCCGCGCGAGGCTGGTTCGTTCCGCGCTCCAACCCCCCAAGGTCGCGCGCCTGTACGTCTACTCGTGGTACCGGGACCTGCGGCTGGTGGTACCCACTGCGCGCACGGGTGGACATTTTGAGTTATTGTGCGGTATCAATGTGTGTGTAAACCAATAGTAGGTCGGACCCAAATCCCAAAGTGGAAAAGTTGGATGAAACTACATGACTAGTATGTAGGTAGGTATTACTTGTTTAATGACAATGTTTTGATCAGTTAAATTTATTATTGAATAAAAACTATGCTTTTACCTCTAATTTTTTTTGAATAAATAATTACTGCTATTAATAACTTTTATTATTTCCAATAACATTTACCCTAGAATAAAATAGGTAGGTATGTTAAGGCGCGGGCGGCGACCGGCGCTCGGCGCGAGCGATCAGCTGCGCGCGCAGCGATACCTGCCACTACTACGGTCAACGACACTAGCGCGTAGGGAGCCCGTACGCTTTTATTCTTCAATCACAGGGTTGGCGAAAATTCACACATAAAAAGTAATTATTAAGTTTATATGAAAGAAAAAAGTTGCTATATTAGATCTGATATTTTTGTAGGTATTTCGTTACACGATATACATATACACCCTTCAATATTATTTCACCTTTCTGATACATATTGTATAATAAGCGTTCCGAAAATCCCTTTATAGCGGTTGCCTACGACGTATATGACACCTACATACCATATTTCAAGTTTCTAAGTGTTATTGTTTCGCAGTAGTACGTATTTCTCTTTTAACCCAGTTTATTTTATTTTATTAGTAGTTGTAGTATTTTAGTAGTCACGGTCAAGGAACTATTCATATATACTAATACTAAACTGGTCTGTGCTAATACTCTAGAGAGGAAAGATTTGTATTTTTGTATCTTTGTTATTAATCAACTCAAAGACGAATAGAGCTCTTTTTAAATTGTTTTACCAATGGAAAGCTGGAATATCCCTGAGTAACATAGGCTGTATTTTATTCCCGTATGATGATTCCCACTTCATATATTTAAACACTATAATATATTTTTTATTTTAAATTTATTTATGGTTTGCAATAGGTGGTATGGGTAGGTACACAAGAAATACAAGTATCAAATACGTTTTTTGTAGTATAGACAGTATTACCATGTGCAGTTTTTTTATTTCCAAATTTTTTTGACTTCTGCAGAGTTAGCGTAGCCAGACTTCTATTTCCCTATCATTTGTGACAGGAGATGAGTCAAACCCGTAGTACATACATACCTACCTAACTATACAGCAGAATGAAATTACAATAACCTCAATAACATATTTTTTTTAAATATTTATATTTGTAACGTAAATAAGGAGGCAGATCAATAATATAATTGTAAAAGAAATTAGGAAACTATTTGAAAATGGTCCTGCGGTGCGGGGCACGGGCGCGGATGCGCGGGCCCACACGCTCTATGTCCCCGGCCGCCAGCCGCGCCACCAGCGCGCGCAGCGGCAGTGGGCTCACGCTGCTCAACTCGCCACTCGCTGCCGAAAATGCCCAGCGGATGTTACGCTCCATACGGATGTGATCTACCCACATATAATCTCTAATTAGTACTTACTTATTTGTCGCTGTATCGTATGGTTTTGCAGCAAAGGCGTCATATTGGCACGCACGATCACTCGCAATATTTGGCGTAAAGCAAAGAGATTAAAATATAATCTCTTTGGCTTAAAGCAATGCACAACTCGACCACAGCCGGCGTAAGGCGCGACGTACCTATAGCCGGGTCTACTATGGCGAACGCTCGCTTGAGGTTTTCGACGCTGACGGGCTTGTCGGCGGCGTGACGGCCGCCCAACTCGGCCACTACCTCGCGGATGTACTTGTCCTGCGCTAGCTGCCGCTGCCGGTACAGCTCCCGTGCGAACTCTACTCGGTCGAAGCCTTCTTCGTTCTGCAATATACACAATAATTCGATAGGTACGCTGCTCTCGGTCTTCACGTTTCGTAAATTAGAATATTATCCTACCTCTTGAAATAATTTGTCCAAATTAAACTCGCTGTTGATCATCTTCAATTTGAGTTGCTTCTTGATCACGTCACTTAAATTTTTGATGTCCACTTCGCTTTTCAGAGGAAATGTAGTTTTAGCTATTTTCTCAAATTCGTCGATCGAAATAGTCTGAAAGTATAATTTCGCTTTCAGGATTACACTTAAATAATGGAACAACAAAACAAAAAAAAATATCTGACTTCTCCGCCTTTGGAGTGCTTGTACAACTGGTCCTTGAGCGCGTGCCACTGCACTCGGTGGCCCCAGTAGATGTGCTCGCTGAGGTGGCCGTGTAGCACGCCCCAGAAAAGCTTCACCTGTGGCTCGTCCAGCATCTGCTCTGCGCCCGAGCACAGATTGTACGCCCACTCAGCTCTCACAGATGGTTGTTGGTATCTGTGCATCGAAAGAAGTCAGTTTCGTTTCTATAGATTATAGGAAATCGTTTAAAGCGTACGCCAAGTAAATACGTTACCTGTCCTCGAAATACTTGGTAACATAATCCTGCATGGTCATACCCTGGCCGTGCTCCAGCTTGCCGAGCCATATGTCATTGATGATGACGCTGACCTCCCGCCGAGACAGCCGCAAGTTTCGTATTTTACCTTCGTAGCGCAAATACGGAGGTATCATTGGATCCATGCCCTGAAATTAAATATTAGGCAGGGGTTCCTGCGTATACCTACTATTAAAGTAGCATATTCGTAGATCAATACTAAATGACGAGAAAACTTACAAGACCATCGAAATGCTCCAAATGGTCACTTTCAGCCGCAGGACCCAGTTCTTTGAGCAATACTCTTAAGATATCTTTCGAAGATAAACCACTTGCTAGTTGCCACCACCTGTTTATCATGAAAAAAAATTTAGGTCTTAGTTATTCTTGAAGTGAGGTAAGACCCTATAACGTAGACTACCATATAATTAATCTGTTGTATTTACCTATCTCTTCCACCTCCGATGAAATCGGCGCAAAGCTCCCACTGCGGGCGAGGCGTACCCGCGCGCTCCAGCTCCCTGCAACGCTCTTTCGTCTCCAGTAGTTCTTCTCCGATTGATTTCTTTTTTGCTATCAAATGAGGCATCATCATCAACCACTGCCGAGCTGTTTTCTCCCACACGAGGAAGTGTGGCCCATCGCCCACGTGAAACCACCGCCGCGGACGCATATGCAGGTGGTGGTGGAATAGTGCCACCTAACTTTCAGAATTTTCCAAGCCAAGACTTAATGACTCCCATTGTGCGTAAACTTAACGAAATGGGGATCAACGTTAGACCGTTGCCTTCCGAAACACGGAGGCGCTCGTGATATAATGCCACTATAGGCGGTCACTAATTCACTGACTGACCGCACCGAACTTTGTTTTACTCTTTACATAATAGCAAATTAATTAGGAAAACGTAGAAATTTCTCACCAACAACCCGATTGAACGTATCCTGCAGCGCTTGATGCTCTGTGTTTAAGGCTTCAAATTGTTTGGTCAAATCATAATACTTGGCCACCAGGCTGTCGTACTCGCGGCGGGGCACCGTCTCCGCATACTCTTCCGACATTTTATTCAGATCACTCTGCGAGGTGGATAGTTGTTCCCTACAATTAGACGAGCGGCGTAACCGAGATATTGTAGACTGTAGTTCATACTCAGGGATCTTCTAGCTTTCCATTGGTGAAAGAATTTTTAAAATCGGTCCAGTAGTTTTTGAGTTTATTCGTAACAAACATACAAAAATACAATTCTTTCCTCTTTATAATATAGGTTTAAAGAACTTTATTCTCATAAAGAACACAGGTTCACTTATAATGAGATTTACATTTCAATCTTAATAACTAATTAGTCTGGTACACAAAGTTCAATTAAGCAGGAGAGATATTTTTATACACATATGCCTTAAGTTTAGTTTTAAATACGTTTATATTTTCGCATTCCCTAATTGTGCTAGGTAGGTTATTAAACATTTGTACTCCCTCAAACATAAGATTCTTTTGACCATAGTTTAAAGTTCTTGCCATTGGCAGTTCAAGTTTATTTCTATTTCTTAAGTTATGTTTATAAATCTTTTTAGTAAATGATATGTTTGAGTGTAGTTTATTTAAAGTAATCTTTTTAATTAATAAGCATGTGTTGTATGTATATAACATGTATATTTTATAATATTACTACGAGTATATGCATACCCGGTCAGTGGGCTTACCGACATCGATCTAAAGCGATCCTCAGTATAACGGGATCCCCGTAGGCGTCGTCTACGGTGTATGAGCTGCCATCCAGCTCCTTCAGCTTCATGTGGAGCCCGAGATTTTCAAAATACAGTGTGTAACGGGCATCACGCTCTCTCATTAGCGTCAGGTAGTCGGAGAACTGTTCATCCTTTAACTGAAAAATAATCTCAGTACCACCCCATAGTAGGTAGTTACTTTATACTAAATCTATACTTGAATTATTAAATTTAAGACAAAAAATAATATTTAGCTAATATAATAATGTTGTGAGACAATTTACACACGGTCATTTTCTAACTAGGCAAAGCTATGAGAGCTAAACCAATTATTAACAAAAAACTATAATATAATTAAAATGCAAATACTAACAGTCATGTTCATGCACACAAATGTATCAGTGGGATCCAACCCACGACCTCATCAGAAGACACCCTGCTAACCACCAACTGAACTAACCGGTCAGTCATCTACGAATCTTTGTCCAGAAATTTTGTGGACAAAGATTCGTAGATGACGGCCGTTACACACTGCTTTCTGGCAGAAAACAATTAATTTGTTTTCCCCCATAAACCCTTTATTTTATGTATTTAAGTGAAAATTATATATGACATCCTTTGAGTTGTTTTAATACTCAAAGATGGAATCACACTTAATTCCACCGTAGAACTGTGCCTTCACAGTAAAGCAAGAAACTCGAGACACAGAATACCTAGACAATAAGTGGTAGTAGGTGACAAATTGTGATTACAGCTCTCTATTATGTACATACCCAGCATACATTCTTTCTTGATATTAATTAATGCAGTCTCGTCTTAAGAAAAATCACGTCATGTATGACCATGACAATTTAATTTATATTTATTTAATTTAGATCTACAATATAAGAAAAACTTGAAGAGGGAGAAGTAAGATGATTCACATGTATCACATAGAAAGCCCAATCCAATCCCAACAAATAAAACAGTTTATATTACAACACATATTATATTTTTATTGACATATATTATACGCAGTCATTATTATAAAAAATATGTAAATACAAATATAACAGTAGACATATAAAATAACAGCAACATTAAATAAAAACATTATAGGTGATTAAACACCCAACACATACCTTACCCATAACTTTCTTAATTTTAGAGATTTCAAAAGTTAATTTTAGATTTTGCTCTCTCAAGTCATCATTTTCTAGAGACATTTTTTTTATTTTTTCATCTCTTTGGTTCTTCCTTACAGATATTCCAAACACTTTCTGTGAAACGTTTCCAACATTTATTTTATGTTAGTCTTATTTTTAAAGCTTTTGTCTTTATTTACTTAGCCTAATTGTGGAATAAAAGTTTATGCGTTTAGCTCTTCTCGGGGTACTGCATTCGGAACCAGCAGCTCGTCGGTGGAGATGGGCTGCTGTTTGCATTTAGCCAATCTTCATGGACGAGTTTAGAGTGCCTTGTTATTATAAAATATTGACGTTTCTAAGTGTATATTTTAATACCAATAGAAAACAAACGATTTTTGATTTTGAATTTTTTTTTAATATGGTGATAAATTTTTGCTTATGAACATCTATAATATATGTATGATTTTCATGGCATAATAATGGCACACACATCCCATTAAGCATTGAGATACACATACTAGTTTGCCCATGGGCCAGGGATGCTTAACAGGGAACTGAGAATAAAAAAATATATAGCCTCATATTTATATTAACTATTCTATTATATCAACCCATCTTAGCAGATCAAACTATTACTAACAGAATATTCTGTTCAGCAATAGTTACTATTAAGAGACATACTGTATCAATCCTGAATAAGGGGAAAAGAGAACAACAATAGAAAACAACATGGGTCCTATTTATGTTCTCAATTGGTTGCTACATGTTCTTTTAAGGAAGCATATTTCCTCCGATCACACCAGCTGCGGACTTGGACCTGTATCTTAGTGATATCAGCTCCATAGGTGCGGCAACAGCCTCCCACGTACCGAACACCCAGGTCCAGCCACTCAAGGACAAATGTTTCAAGACCCTCGCACTTGTCCCTGTCTATCCAACCTATTTCTGATTTATATGTTTCCCCAGAGTTGGGGTATGCCACAAAGGGTATTGGGTTATCCATCCTGTCATCATTGATTCCCCTAAATAAGTTGGCAACAATTTTCGGTGAGCAGCAGTTAACACCTATCGCTACTAACTGATCTGGATTGGAATCCCAGCATTTTTTCACGACTTCTTGGAAATTGTCTCCATTGGCTAGAGTTTTGTCATCTTTACAACTAAAAGATAGCCAGCCTTTCATGTTTGGAAATTCTTTCAGCAATTCACAAAGCATTTCAGCTTCTATCTTACATGGAATGGTTTCAAATGCAAGCAAGTCAACTCCAGCTTCGACTAAAGTTTTTATTCGTGGCATGTGCCACTCTCGCATAGTTTCAACGGAGGTTCTATTGGCATAGCTGCCGTCGTACTCGGAGCCGTCGTGTAGGTGAGCGCCGTATGGGCCTACAGAACCCACTATCAGAGGAATGAACTCGGGAGGATCGGTGCACTCTTCGAGGTAAGTTTGGAGCGCGCTTTTGGCAAGCTCAACGGCACGACGAATGAGCTCATAGCCTTCTTCTGAGGTAACCCCGAGATGTTTGACGAACCCCCCCACAGACGCCTGATACGTGTTTGTGAGGATAGCATCGGCGCCGGCTCGCAGGAAGTCGAGATGCGTGTTAACGACACCATCAGGGTGAGTCTTCAGGAATCGCGCACTCCATAACGGGTTGCCGTCGACGCTGCAGCCAACGTGACACGCCAACTGCGATGAAAATCCGCCGTCTAGCACCAAAACCAGCGGAGGAGCGGCGATAGTGCCCAAATTCGACATATTTGCTGTTAGGCTGCTATTTACCATTTAAATTTGGTTTTTTACAGTTTCTTCAATTAGGTATAACCAAAAATAATTAGTGTTCATCAAAATACCATAATGATGCAATAAATAAATAATATTATGAATTTATATTTTAGACCGTAAAATTATTTACTTATACAATACGTGAAATGCATGATCTGTGTGCATGATTATTGGTTATGTCAATGTCATGTCATCGCGATCTTTTTTTTTTTTTTTTGTTTCACCCCTTACAGGGTAGGCAAAGGCATTACGCCATGCAGCCTCGTCATTAGTTAATGATATCCTTATGTAAATGGCTCTGCTTCAGAGTCCATGCACAAAAATACAGTGTCTTTATCACTTTCTACAACCCTAACGTGCCCTAACTTGGTTATCAGTAAAATGATAGCACTTTTACTGACGACTTTATTGTGACTTTTTGAGGCAATCCAAAAATGTCCATATCTCGCATTTTATCGAATTTCCCATTCACTGCACACTTTCACGGACACTTGCCACTTAATAAACTATCACTATTATGAGTCAAAACCCGAAATACACAGCAAAACAAAAAACATGACGTCCCTCTTCGGATTCCCGCCAAAAAGCCTGTCATCGCGATTGTCAATGTCAAATTGACATTTTTAACTATCCAAGGCCGCGTTCCAAAACATGTAAAATTCACTCGGTAAAGTGTAAAGTGAAGGATAGCGTTATGCAAAACATTAATGTGTGACTGAAACAGACTTCTGTCAGGTAATAATTAACTTGGTTTAGGAACGCAGCCCAAAATAACTCTTATGGGCCATTTACACGAGGCCATTCTACTAAGACAATCCACTAATGGCTTCGTGTAAATGGAGACAATCCACTGCAATGGATTGTCCTCAGCTTTTTTGTATATGCAGTTTGGATTGCCTTAGTGGAATGGCCTCGTGTAAATGGCCCCTAAGAAAAGGCACGGGTATCTTAGCGTTTGCGCCTGTCTCTAGTGGTTGGTTCGTTGGTCGTTGTGGTGGCATGGCAAGGCGTATAGCTCCATGGGCATAACATACCCTGTTTCTTTAATATAGCCGAGCCACAACCTTTGAAGTTAGTAAACGAATCAAATCACTTTCGGATAGATATTATTCTACCGATTAGGGGGCATAAAATGATGTGACCTACACTGAAGAAAAGTGTAAATCCGGCACTGCCGAGCCATCTAATGATAAATAATCATGAACATCTGCAACACCCGTTTTTCATGAAAAGCAGCCTATTATACCAAAATTCATCAAGATTCATCGGTGTAGTCGTAAACATTACGGATATTTTCATCCTTTCTCCATGAGCAGGTATCTAGTGTTTTTACTATTCGTACTATGAAAGATAACTAACACCATACGCTTAATTTTCATGGCATGGTCCTCGATAAACTCGTGCTTATTGATAAATTCAGATAACACTTTTTAATAACAATGAAGGTCAAGTGTGTGTACGATAACATACAGAATATGAAAAATGTATATTTATAATTTAAAAAGGAACTACGTTCCAATAAATGCTAAAGCTTTTAATACAATAATTAATTCTTAATGTTATCTGAGATGTCTAATTAAAGTTTTACTTACATCTTGTGTATAGAATTGTGTTATTCGCTCATCTCTAACTCGTAAACTATTTTCGTATGCATTCTTTATATCGTCGAGGATACAAAAATACGTTAGGGTATTATTAATCAAATTTGTAAAAGCTTCCCGGTAAATCTGAAATGTATATTTGTAAGTAGTTACTTAGTAGATTAGTTTCAATATATTATAAACTATGTAAGTACTTATAAATAGTTTATCCAACCTCTAGTATTTCATCGAAGTGCGATTGCTGTTTTTCCAGTAATTCACTAGAAATTTTCTTTACAGATTCCAATTTCGAAGTAACTTTATTTTCAATATCTCGTATATGCTTAGGACAGCAATGCTTTTTCATTTTTTCTATACGAATACTATAGTCTAGACTTTTGTCTAGTTACGAGGTCCACTTCTAAGTTGTGTTTACGATCGTGGATGATAACAACAAAATGAAATATTGTGCGCAACGAGTGAGTTGTGCTATCAATATCATATAACATAATAATTATCGTTTTTCGATTCTTGATAGTAAAACCAGTCGAGTTAAGAGCAGCTTTCATATTACGAGTTTCTGTGTTGTTTTTTACTATACTTTTTAAAAGCACGTTAGGTTTCTTTTTGTATAAGTACTTCACGCTACACAAACAATCAAATAACTTGCCATGCCACATGAATGTGCACACTAGTGTTTTATTTCGGAAATTTCCGGTTTTTTTTACAGATAGGAGTGCCCTCTATCAGTAATACGGAGAACTAGTAGAACTATATAGTGTTTGTGACGTCATTGACGTGAAAAACAGAATTTAGAAATGGCTGCGATGGGAAGTGGACAGGGAACGATGGATTCCCAAAATCAAGTGCTAAGTGATACAGTAGATCGGTTAAAATTACTTTATCCTAATGTGAACGAAGATGAAACCCCGTTGCCAAGATCATGGAGTACCAAGGATAAATTCAGCTACATCGGATTGTCGCAAAATAATCTTCGAGTTCACTACAAAGGTAAGAACTTTCAAGGTTTGTTTATGGCTAAGTATTTCGCAAAAATCTTGATTTAATACTTTATAGTGACTCGAAGAGTATTTCCCGAGTGTGTTAGCTAGTTTTCATATATCACAAAGCGTCTGACGTGTCACAGCATCTTGTCGTATGGTGCCTAAGATCTGTCGCAGTAGCTCTCAAACAAAGAAATCAGCTGATCGTTCGTGTTATATCAACACTCGAAAATAAATGATATCTCGACTTTTATGCCCTGAATTCGGTTGGAAAAGTAATTGCTACAGTATCTTAAAGGCGATAAATTGATGAAAATATATGCGATATGGTACAAGGTCTCCTCTGTCGCACTTTAAAATGGTAGAAATTTAGAATTTGCTGTTTACTTTGCAAACTATCAAGCAAGGTATTTGACAAGTAGTCTAGGATTGTGTATTGCCTCAGGAAATTAGATTCTCATTTTACCCATCACAAAACCTTTTTTTAGCACTGAAAAAGAAGCCCCAGATAAACAAGTCAAAGGCTAAACAGCAGTGTACAATTTCCATTGTTGACTGTAATTATTATTTACATTGTTATACTGTAAAAACACAGTTTTGCTCATACACAATCATATTAAATGGTAATTTGTAAACTGTTTTTACATAAAAAATTTTTCTTGTAGTGATTGATATCTATACATATAATAAAACTCTAATGGGGCCATGTCTGTACATGAAATATTTTTAGAAAATTTTAGCGGTAGTGTATACAGTTATCGATATAGAGACCGAAACACCAATTTTTGAAATTTTTGTCTGTCTGTCTGGTTATGCATGCATCACTCAATAACTACTGGACGGATTTTGATGAAATTTGGTATGCAGATAACTGAGTACCCGGGTCAACGTCTAGAGTACTTTTTATTTCAGATAAATATCTCATTCCTACGGGAAAATATAAAAACTGCTTAAAAAACAAAATACGTACCTACTACTCCGAAACGATAACACCTAGAAACTTGAAAAATGGTATGTAGGTGTCTTATATATCGTAGGAAACCGGTATGAAGGGATTTTTGGAAACTCCCACGGGAACGGGAATAAACTAAATCCGCGCGGGGATTTGCCGCTGGGCACCCGCTGTTTGAAATATGCTATGTATGTGTCTTATATGTCGTAGGCAACCACTATGAAGGGATTTTCGGAAATTCCCACGGGAACGGTAATAAACGGCATCCGCGCGGGCAAGGCCGCTGGGCACCCGCTAGTTTTGTTAATAACACTATTGAATATAAATTGTAATGTCGCTTAGTTTAAAACAACAAAGAAATAATAAGTTGAGTTACAAAAGAATTATTGTTCTTTGTTATTTTTCACTTTTTTTTTTACTGTTCATTTAATAGGTGACATTAGGTAGTTGTATATATCTAAATATGATAAAAATCTAACAGGTTATGTGCCCAGGATATGTATAAAAGTGTAAACAGCAACTAGGTACACAGAAACAAAATTTTTTCTTTGTAAGAAATACCAGTTGTGTTTCTTTAAAATAAAGTAGGTAACAGATTTTTTTACATTTCTGTTATAAACAAAACCTTACCTTAATTCTGGTAAAAATAATGGTAGGTGTACTATAACTTATATTGAAAGTACCTGTAAGTGATTATTAAATGAGGTGATTAGGCCAAGAGATAACATCATTTATTTCTATGTAAATATGTATTTGTTTTTCTAACTTGTATTAAATAGGTTCATTCTATGCATAAGGAACATCAATGACATGTAGCATAATAATATGAGAGATGGCCATTCCTCATTTTGAGTAAGTATAGACTGTAATCTAACTTAGAAGCCCACTGTGTATACCATGTTGTGATGGTTTTGCTCCATTTTTCTGGGCCTCTTATAATGAGCCTATTTCCACTTCAGGAGTTTGGTTTTGAAGCTAACATTAGCTACCCTTGTTTTTTCCTCAATTCCTAGTGGACTAGAGTGGCTCAAGACAAGAGAGAGTGGAGGAGATTGGGGGAGGCCTTTGCCCGAAGGCACACAGATAGTTTCTGTTTACCGTAGGTTTAGATTAAGATGTAAGCATGTTATAATTTTTTTTTCTGATATAAGGCTAAAAATAAATAAATAAAAAAAATAAAAAATCTCACGCCTTTTTATCCCCGAGGGGGTAGGCAGAGGTATTCCATTACTGGATATACCCACATTTCACGAGATATATTGGACCCCTAAATGTGATAGGTGGTGAGCCCATCGCCGGACCGGGTTTATTAAAAATAAATAAATAAATTAGTTATTAATATTACCACATCAGACTTTAAGTTGGTGGAGTTGTAATAGTCATCAATAAGCGGCCTTAAAAGCCCCTAAATTAAATAAAAATATTATGAGTCTAGTCGCCCAGGAATATCTGACATGAATGAGAGAAAAAAGACTTTTTTATTTTATTGGAATGGATTTACCTAACATAGAGTGTCATGTGAATGAAGTGGATGAATCATCACAATATTTATCTTTTCCTTGCTGCCTTTCTCCCGTGGAGTGAAAGGTGAGATATATATCAAATTATACTAATTCAACAGATAAAATTAGATTTAGGATTTTTGTGTATGCACAAAAGATAAATGAGAATACTCTTTTCATTAGAAAAATACTTTTGTTGTGGTAAAGTAAATTTTATTTTCTATTCATATTTAATATCAGAATGTCTAATCTAAAGTAATTACTTCTACACTTAGAAAATATCAACAAAATAGACCATGATATTATTAGGTCACTAATTTAAAAAAATAAATTTTTGCTTTCTCATTAATCAATTACCATCAAACCACTTCACTAAATCTCATTACTAAATTGATTCAAATTACTTTCTATGTCTATTTTACTTTAGGAGAACCCAGAACTGACAGAATTTGTTAGTATAGTACAGTATATTGTACATGTTATAATGTAGGTATGTGTTGTATAGGTATAATCTAACTTCCTGCATTACTTCCTGTTAATATTCTTCACAGCACATACTATAATTTGCAACTAAACATGATTTTGATTCTGAGAATTTGAATATTTATTTTGGTTTCCATTTTGAAAATTCGCCGACTCCGACACACCGATATGTTTCTTGCCCCGGTAGAGCTATCGACCGGGGCAGACGCGCCGGCTGTTGACCGCCCCGGGGCTCTAGACTAGACCCACCATGTCTGCACTCTCCCTAATTCCGCGTCTAGACATCCCACCGGAGCAAGCGCCGGTCATCCACCGAAAATTGCATTCTGGGTTATTCCAGGTCATGTCTATAATCGCTTTGATATTCGATTGTAGGTACTTCTTATTTCTTCTATCTTTGGGCGCCTTAAGGCTAGTCGCTTAAATAAAATATATAAATAATGTCACGCCTAAAAAGGATAAAAATCCTGAGGGGGTTCTGGAAATACCGACGTTTCAACGATATATTCTTTGGACACCTAAACGTGATAGATGGTGAGCCCATCGCCTGGCCAGGGCTCCCTGTTGTACACATCTCAGAATTAATTCTGGGACCTGTGGGTTTCCTCACGATGTTTTCCTTCACCGTTGAGCTAGTGATAAATATGTACATTAATTCTCTTGTAGTTATTAAGTAGTTACTACTTGTTACACTCCCTTCCTTATTGTGGTGAACACTGACAAACCTTTGGGCAACCATTGGACATTGGTTATAGCTCTGAGTCTCCCACAGTATTCCATTTGGCAGTAGTAACACCTGGTTTGATTGCAATTTGAAAGTGGTTCTCCGTTTCATTTTGGTTGATAGAAATGTCTTTGTGGAGTAAGTTTAGAAGTCTTTTATGGTGCTTCGTTGAGACGAAGTTGTCGAATCGAACGCATCGCAGAGGCTAACGACCCTCAGAACCTGTCGGCGAATACCGCTGCTTCGCTTGTCTACACATCACTCTGGCCGCTTTTCAGTTCTTAAAAGGAGTTTTTAATGAATACCTCATTAAATTGATATAATAATTATGTGCATTCATTAAAGTTTTTTACAATTGTTTAAAAAGTAACACGTTGCTTGGATGTTGCAAGAACAGCGATTGGTCATGAATTCGTTCGTATATTCATGAGAAAGGCGTCTTTGCGTCTTTTGCCACTTAGTATTGGGTTTCTGACTTCTACAGGATCGGTCTAGTTATGACTCCTGGGACCTTAGCGAATTGCAGTATTGCTACGTTAGTACTATTACATATCCTGTGGTATTGCGAGTCGATGGTTAATTTCTGAATCTTGAAAGTTTTGCAGTTTGTAGCTCTAGTTTGTTTACATATGATTCAGCTTCGGACAGGTTTTAATAAAAGGTTAAAAAATAAATGACCTATCAAGAGCATAATAATATGAAGCTTTACACTTGTAGTGCGGATCTGACCTCTAAAGCGATGTAATAAGAACGTTACAAAGTCCAATGTGTCAAGCTCTACGTGCTTTTGACGGTACACGGAAAAACAGAATAAACAACATTATTTGGTTACATTACTAATAATTCATGGATACACGTTCGTACACCTACAAAGTATCTAAAGTGTATGTCTATTTGATCGCTGCTTGCATTTACAGCTTTAGATAGCCTACTAACTGGAGAGCAAGAACCTAAGAGCATCTTCTGAGAGGGGGACTAATTAATCCTGGGACCTGCGGGTTTCCTCACGATGCGAAATAGGCTGTTTGCTAAGTGGGCCGATAGCGAAGTAGTCAAAATGAGTGTTCAGGCAGCTTAGGGCTTCCTTTAGTTATTATGTGGGTATGGGATCTCCAGGTGCTTTTCAATGACTTCAGTTTATTTGAATATAGAAAATGATTTAGTGTAGGTACAAAGACACGAATTAAAATGCCTAAGACGCTATTGTTATCTAGCTGAAGGTCGATCCGTGAAGAGAACGATCAAGATGGCGGGCGCTGGATTTATAGCAACTGCAGCTCCTCTCTCGCCCCCGAGCTCGTCTTGTGACGTCACACCATAGTTAAACCACCCGCAGACAGATGACGTGTTTCTTCACCTTCGAGCTAGTGATAAACATGTACAGAGGACTCTAACCGCTGGGTCATCACTGCTCTTAAATAAAAGGCTATATCTGGGGGCACGGTAGTGCCCCCGCCAAGTCGAGCAACAAGCGGCACGGCCGTACCATCCTTTTCTCAAAGCCATTCACGCCATTTTCGACCCCCTATAACTTCGTTGTGGATAAACCTAGAAGCCTGAATTTTCAGCAACCAAGCAGGCATTGTATAAACACAGTACATTTCAAATTTCATCCAATTTGAACCAGTAGTTTTAGAATTATAAATAGTCAAAGTTTCCTAATTTTGTCACTCACTGACTGACTGACTCACTCACTGACCGACTCACTCATTCGACCGATCATCAAAACTCTAAGGCACTTCTAGCAGTCGTAGAAGCTTCAAATTTAGAATCCAATTAGGGTTTAGTGTATAAATCAAGGAAAAACTCAAACATTTTGCAATTACTCGCACAAAACAATCTAATTTAATATAATATGTATCACTTGTGAGATAAATTGGGTTTTCATGCGATGGCGAAGTCAATCTATTTATTTAAATCATAAAAGATTTTTAATAATGATATGGTTACTATAAGATGTTGTTAGGTTAGCTAATTACATAATTACTTAAGACAGAATGTCCCTTAGTAAGGACTGAATAAATTAACCGACTTGGTATTACATGGATCTCACAACTTTTTAAGGTAGAAGAACTGAGTTGCGAGACTTGGGTTTTTTGACAAGTTTTGTTTTTGATGGCATTTGAAATATTCGCGTCCCTCCAAGAAATTCAGAGGATTTCATTAACAGCACTTAATTCGTATCACAGCTGGCGCAAAGGAAAGGCAATCGATCAATACTAGTCTCCTTAGACAAAGAATACGAACGATTGTCTCTAGTCGGGCATCGATATATTTCCTTTGCTCTAAACTAAAAATACTATTTTTCCTATCTTACTTTTGGTGTCTAACATTTGCACATAGAGTAATAACAGTTGAACATTATAAAGATAAACTATGAGTAGCAATTTCCTCATCGATCCTGATAAATCTCATACAATAATGCTTGTTGGGTTATTGTTGTTACCCATTGTCTTAGTACTATACATATTCTGTGCTATTGGCAGGCATGTAATACGAGTTATCTCTGCGGAGAGCTCGCACCCCTTTGCAAAAATATAAGGGGCTTCCGGGAGCCGCGTCCCTCCGGCCGAAGGTAGCTCTGTTTCTTGTAATTGCAACTTACCAAAGAGCATGTGGGTACATTGTGTAGGACTAATGACACTTGAGTTATTGCGTGTAGGAAGTGGAAAGGTCGGAGACGGGTTTTCGGGCTTTATGGAACTTGCTTTTGCAAGCGAGTTCGTTTCGGTTCCAGCCTTGCTAACAAAGTTTTCTCAAGGATAGGCAGGATAAAACACAGCCTTCTCAAAATGTATAGGTACTATCTGCCTCTAAAGTACATCCAGTACTGTTTGACGGTTTAGCCGTAAAAAAGTTGGAAACATACAAACAGAGTTCTAGGTGTGGATTGTCATGGTCAGGATTTTGTATTCAAATTTCTCGAGCTTATTAAACACCTTAGGTCTAACTAGGTAAGTTTGTCTGTTGTAGGTGCCTCTACGTCTACATCTCGCATTTGCGATGTAAGCATTCCCCCAAGTGGGGTCGCAGGGCATTGACTGTAGCGAGGGGTTTATGTATGAAGGCCATGCCCCAAACCATTCACAAGTATTTCTATGCGAAGCTACATCAATTTTCATTGTTGTGATCAAAACGGGAACAATTGATTTTTATGTTCCTACTGTGCTATTGTGAATTCATATTGAAGATGAAGAGTTCTTTAATAAATTACAGTATATGTTACTATAATCTTTACAAGTTTACCTACAACATGAAGATGATATACAAATATGTATTTGTTGACAATAATTTGGAGCGTTTCATGACACCGCCGCAGTGGTTGTATTAGAATATTGAATGTAACCTTACTCTGGGGACTTGGAACCGCATCCAAGTTAGCTATATAATGGCGTCCTTGCTTGAGGGGTAATTTGTATCGAACTTCGCTAGATATACTTTGGATGATACAGCCGTAATTAATAAATTATCCTCAGATTATTGTGGCCTGATGGTAACTTATCAGATGTGTACTGAAAAGGCACTAAAGAAAGATATTAAATACAGACCAGTAACGTGTACTCGCCTTCAGCAATTTAGAAATAACATAGAAAATAAACTTTTAGATTTTTCATACTGTGATGACCCTAATGATTTGTACAAGTCAGTATTAACACTAGCTAAGAACGAATGTAATAATGTTTTTAAAACAAAAAGTGTACAAATCAATAACAACCTAATGTTCAGTGATTGGGCGACGGTGGGAATTCATAAAAGCAGACAAAGATTATATGAACTATACGAGGAAAGGACGTATAACACTAGTGATGCCTTTTGCAATTATGTTCGTCAATATTCAAAAGTCTTTAAACGTATTTGTACCGCGGCTAAAGCTAACCATGTAAGTAATAAAATCAAAAATAGCACAGACATTGTAAAAACTACATGGAAAATTATAAATAGCGAGACTGGAAAATTAAAATCTCAACATTTTGACTTTCAGTTGAAAGTTAACAATAGAATTTTAAGAAATGATAAAGATATATCTGAAGTGTTTGTAAATTTTTTCTCTGATATTCCAGTCTCGACGACCAAGTCACTTAACTCGTCACCCGCACTCGCTGAATCGCTACTACAAGAACATACCGCTGCATGTAATACACGCAATTTCGTATTCGATCATGTAAATCCTTGGGACATCCTAAAAGCATTCAAATCAATACAAATGAAAAATACTGCCGATCTCGTCGGCTTATCTGTAAAAATCATATCATCCATAATAGACTTAATTGCCTCACCTCTAGCTTGTTTATATAATAAATGCGTTGATGATGGCGTGTTTCCTGATCTGATGAAACATAGTAAGATTATTCCATTATTCAAAGCCGGTAGTAGATTAGACCCTTCTAACTTCAGACCAATATCAATTCTACCGACTCTTAGTAAAATTTTTGAGAAAATTATTCTATATCAGTTGAGTGCACATTTTTCTATCAACAGTATAATGTCTGTAAAGCAATTTGGATTTACTAGGGGTCGCTCGACAACCGATGCCGGTGTTGAGCTAGTAAATCATGTGTTTGATGCCTGGGAGGAGTCGCAGGATGCTGTTGGGGTTTTCTGTGATTTATCTAAGGCATTCGATTGTGTCCATCATGAAATTCTCATCAGAAAACTACGTCATTACGGAGTACAAGGCCGCGCTCTTGATTTAATAAAGTCCTACTTGAAAAGCCGGATACAGTGTGTTGATGTAAACGGTTCAAGATCGTCTGGATCGGCGGTTTGTATTGGTGTACCGCAGGGCTCCATTTTAGGCCCCTTTCTATTTCTGGTCTATATAAATGACCTACCCAACCGAGTGCAACATGATATTGTACTGTTCGCAGATGATACATCTCTACTTTTTAAAATTAAACGACCTATTAAGTCTTATGACGAAGTGAACAGTGCAATTAATGATGTTGTCAGTTGGTTTAACGTTAATAATTTACTTCTCAATGAGAAAAAAACTAAATGTGTACATTTTTCTTTATCAAATGTTAAACGAACTTTAAACTCAGTTACAGTTAAAAACGAAAAATTAGAATGTGTAAACACTACAGTATTTCTAGGAATAACTCTAGACTCTAAGTTACAGTGGGGACCGCACATTGATACGTTGGCGAAAAGGCTCAGTTCTGCTGCATATGCCGTAAAAAAAATACGTAATATGTCAAGCGTAGAAACAGCTAGACTTGTCTATTTCAGCTACTTCCACAGCTTGATGTCATATGGCATTCTACTGTGGGGGAATGCTGCTGATGTCCAGAGAATATTTATTTTGCAGAAACGAGCCATTCGTGCAATTTATAAAATGGGGTCTAGGATGTCTCTAAAGGAAAAATTCAAGGAAATTAATATACTGACACTGGCGTCACAGTATACTTACGAAAACGTATTGTATGTTAAAAAGAATATATCACTTTACAAAAAAAATTGTGACAGACATTGTATAAACACTAGAAATAAGAATGAACTGGCTGCTTGTGTTAGTCGATTATCTAAAGTTACCAAATCATATAAGGGTCAATGTATACGCTTTTACAATAAGATTCCCATTGAATTACAAAATTTGCCTCTTGACAAATTTAAAATAATAGTTAAGCAAAAATTACATAAAAAAGGCTACTATAAAATTACAGACTACTTAGTAGACCAACATGCATGGGATTAACCGACTCGACGCTATGTAAGGCTATTAATTATAATTATTATTGTAAACGATATTTATTAGTAAGACATGAGATTAAAAAGAGCTGCCCTTGAGTTTCTTGCTGGCTCTTCTCGGGGTACTGCATTCGGAACCAGCAGCTCGTCGGTGGAGATGGGCTGCTGTTTACATTTAGCCAATCTTCATGGACGAGTTTAGAGTGCCTTGTTATTATAAAATATTGACGTTTCTAAGTGTATATTTTAATACCAATAGAAAATAAACGATTTTTGAATTTTGAATTTTGGATATAGAAAGTTTTGATATTCGTTATTTCGGGACTCATTTGGCCAAAATCTCGGGCGAATCATGCTTGCCTATTTTAGATGCATCAACAACATTGACATCATCTATTTTATGTCAAACTATTTGTACGCAATGCGAAGTATTTGTTGATTTGATATCAGGTTGATACTAATGTGTGTCACTACCGCACGTTATTTATGATTATCGCAGTCATTTATGTGCTGACAAATATTAGCTATTCAGAAATCAGAAACTACATCGAGTTCGATCGCGAAAAGAATGACCTAAATACGACTGTCAACGTAGAGGAGTTGCTGTGGTATTGATTTCTATGCGTCATCAAACCTTCGGTGGAACATTGTGACATGTATTATGTTGCTGGTGCAGCACATGGCCGGTTGCTGCTGCTTGGCGTCTTGTTGTCTCCGCCATTGTGCGCAGTCGATGAACCGTGGCCCGAGTGCATTACCTCGGACTGCGCGTCGTCGTAATCTAATTGACAATGCTTGCATCGCGTTGTACCCCTTTTGTTCTACTTGCGTGTTGCCTTTGTTTGTTGTTCGATTGTCAGGGTACCACTACGAAGATTTTTCCAAATAACAAAGATAATTAAATGCGCTTAATGAAGCTAAAAAATTTTGAACGTATCTCATTAGAGCTTCACGCACCGGACGGGGCGTGCCAAGTGGTCCGAGTCAAGATCGGAAACCGATGCTTTCTTGTACTGTTATCATATCAATTTCCTAAAACTACTTTTTGTTTGCACGCATAAATGTACTTTCACTATTACACGTGCAGTACGTGTAATCTTAAGCCGAAGCCAAAGTATGGCTTCGGTGAGCGCTAATTCTGAAAAGAAACAACAAAGGAATAATGATCTCTGGGAGCCCGAGCGTGTAGCACGGCCGTTTAAGGGCCGCCCTTGCCTTTAGAACTGGGCCGAAATGGTGCATCTAGTAAGTAGGTCAAGCTCGTTTGGGTCGGGCCGCCACGTGCTGCTCCCCGCGGCCTCACCCCGCACCACTCAACTGTCAAACGCTGCCGTACCTCGAGGCGATAACGTCCACTTTGGTTTGTGCGACTACTGTCGGCCTTGTTGAGGGATCGGTACACGCATCTCGCTCCGGTGAAGTTGCCGTCGACGCTATCCGTCGGAGTTAGAGTCGGTATTCTCGCAGCACATGCCGCTCTTGATTGAAACAATGAAGCCCTGTGTTGTTGTTTGATTCGCTAGGGCCATTTGAATTTTAAATTCAATGACGCGGAAGACATTGTCATGCTTTGTCCTCTGTGGGAATAACAGTGGGTAGTGAATAAGTTATCTTTGTATGTCATAATTTATAAATCAATATTGATTTTTCTTAGTGAACTGACTGAATAAGATTGTTTGATCATTAAATAGATATCTTCATTATCACGGGGGGGGGGGGGGGGAAATTCGGAGAAACACTTTCTGTCAACCTAATGTTAGTTTCTATTACTACAAGAGTGGCTAAGATTTATGTAGGTACACTGGAAGTCTCCTTCTTCCTAGTCCTACTAATATTAAAAACACGAAATTTTAGACGAATATTTGTGACTCTTTTACGTAGCTTTTGCGTGATTGGATTTTGATAAAACCTTACAAGATTATAAATCGAAATAACCCATAGGGTACTTTTTTATCCATGAATGCAGGTAAAGTCGCTAGATAAGCTGGTTTAAAATACATACAAGTAGAGCACGCGCTCCCTCATCCTCATCTCCAATAAATAAGGGTGATTCCACATTGTCGGTAGTTTTCGGATATTCACAAAGGGGCAACGTTCTTTGTTGATTCGATAGGGTCTGTCAGATTAACCCGTGCGGTGAAAGGATATTCGGGTGTTCGAGTGTATTGATTCAGTTTAGGACGAAACGCAATATTCTATCTGTACATATAAATTGCCGAAAATTTCTCACTGATGTTTTGGTTTCCAGTTTCTGTAACTGAGCGATTAACCTGAAAATAATTTTTGAAACAAAACCTGACTATAATGGTGATATTTTACATGCACTAAAAGTGATTTTTGTTTGAGTTTAGTCCTTGAGAAATAAGACTAGAATAGAGTTCGTACGATATAGGTAGCTCGCTTAGATGCTCAGCCCCCCATATTCTCGTTCTTTTGATTGAATTTCATAGTCGATAACTGTATACCTGTCTCGTAGACTTAATATACAAAAAAGTGAAATGGCATTACATAGTACATACTATTATGTCGTATGGAAATACCGTAAATCGGGGGGGGTGAAGTATGTTTTGCTTATCCGCTGTTATTCGCTTTCAGATTCAACGATCAATTTCGAATCTTATTACCTCTGCATAAGAGCCCCAGCTAAGCTTAGTTTGTGCTGAGTCAGATAGTCTCACGAAATTGATTTGCAAGAGAATCGGTTCGAAAGGTTCGTTGCTAACTTCACTCCAGAGCTGTTAAGGTTTTGCCTTCTGTGTTGCTCAAGGATTAGGTACAATAGTCTTGCTGGCAGGGCAATATTTGATTTAGTTGTATTCGAAATACGAATATTTATAAGTATTCTAAATGGTAAAAAAAATATTGCAATTGGGTTTTACTATCTACTAAGATATTTTTATTCTGTATTTTTTAAAATCAAGTAAGCAAGACATACTGAACCTCTAAACGCCCATAACAATAAATAATACCAAATTCTATTATTTGTTGTTCGGCAATGTTAACGTACGTTCTTTTGTTTTTGTTCTGTTTTTATATCACTTCAATGTGAAATATGTAACATGACTATTGCAGGGTATCGCGTAACATCTCGCCTTGTACAGTCAACAAAGTTGTTAGGGTTACATGGCCAGTAACTAAGAACTCATTTTTCTGGGGTAGTCATAACTAAATCTTATTCATTATTGTTTATTTCAAAAGGTATCTTTGATCCCTATAATTTACAAAAAAAAAAAACTATAAATACATTTAAGGCTTTAAGAGAAAACTGAATCTTAGTTTCTGCTCATGTAACACTATAAACTTTGTTGACTGTACGCTGAGGACGTGTATCTGAGACTAACTGCTGTTGTAAAATGACATGTTTTGCTTATTGTATATTTCGCTGCAAAGTAGGTTGACATAATCTAAAACAACATTGAAATTAAAAATATAAATACGACTCTACGATTAAGTCTGTATTCAAATGAGTTAGGAATCACAAAGACGTTCAGATTTTGCTACCTATCTGTAATGTTAAAATAATTAATTGATTGAGCCAGTCCCTATTCTGTGCACTCGCTTAGTTTCCGGTCGACCACTGTGATTATACCCTCCCTCTACACTGCAATATGAGTGAAATGTCACAACGTTCTTCCTATAGAATCGTCACATGCGTCCTTGTGATCATCCAAAGAAAATTGGGAAACGGATGCATTGACAAGAAGTTATAGCAGCATTTCACTGTACATAATAATTATTTAAACAGTTATTAGAAATAGATACAGGTACAAAATACAGTACCGCGCAGGTGGGCGCGCGAGGCAAGGCCGCGCCGCCTGGCAACCGCTGCACGCGCTTTGCTGCAGATTGCGTTGCGATGCGAGGCACAACCTCGTATACTCGCTCACTAACACGTGCATTACCTAATAGCTATTTCACATTACTACAGGTAGCCTAAACTAAAAATATAGAGGAACAAACGAAATTGCCTTATTTGCAATGCAAAGTGCCCGTAAGGTAGCAGAGGAGACCTTCGTCAATACCCACGCCGCGATCCCTTTGGATTTACATCGCCACTTTCCCCGACGACATATTACGTATGCGACCTCGCACTGCGTGATAATAGCGAGAGATTTTCTAGTTTTCCCAAGAATGCAGAGTAATAGAGCCGCACTAGCTTAGACTTAGGTCAAAAGGTTTTAGGTATTTAAGTTATTGTTACTTTGCCTTAGTAATAATAGTATTAGTGTTAGCTTAGTAGTTAGCGTTATATTGTGCGGCTCCATAGCACCACTATGCTCTCGATGCTCGTGTGCCGGTACCCAGTAGTCAGGACTGCGAGAGACCGCGACCTTCCCGCAGGGGGGCGGTTCCGATGCCGCGTTTTTAGCGCCCCTCGCCGGGGCCCTCGCTCCGGGGGCGACGACTGCTTCGCCGAGCTGCCAGACGCGTAAGTGGTGTGTATGGGGCCCAACTGTGGATCTGTTTAATGGACATGGATGTTTTCTCTATTTGTTGTAAGGTGGGACGCAGGGCCCGGGCCGACGACCCCACCTGCCCTACCTCCACTTACGCCTCTGGATGTATCGTACGTGCCACCCTCATCATCACTATGCGTACCTTGCTAAACAACAGAGCTCCGCGTCGCGAAGACATTACTGTTTGATGCGTCGGGCTCATGAATACAAAATGAGGACGTATTGTGACTTGATCTAGCACTTTCCGCATAAACCGGCTCAACAAAACTTACCGCAGCTCAGCAGTGGCAAAGCAGCCGGGTGCTATGTTCTTTAGCAATGGTCTCATATATTAACAATTTGGTGTATCTCGCGCCTTGAGTATTGTTGCTGTGCTAATCTAATGGCTTAGCCAACTCGGCCGCCCGTCAGAGCGACATGTGTTTCGCCGTTCAGGTATTGTTCCGAGTTTGGTGTGATTTTATAATGACCGTATTTATTGATTACCTACTTGCGGTTGCGTTTCTGTAGCGTTTCTTTGTCTATCTATGGAGTGAAGCACATATCGCCTTTGCAAACAATTTTATATTTCATGTCATTGTATTGAAATATTATGTAACATACTTATATGTGCTTATCTTATTTCTGTTTGTGTCTTGTAAATATGTTATTTTAGCAAATACGTAGCCTACTCTCCACCTACGTACCTAATTAAAGTAGAAAAATAGTTGCCAGATTCATTTAGACAAGTTTCTCACAGCACTGTTAGTTCATCCATAGTCTGTCGACAAAAACCTGGATCCGTAGTTGACGGAACTGAATCTTCAGAAACCTCTGGAGAGATCCACGCTTCCGTGTTGCGTGTAGGTGCAGCAAGGGGGCAACGGTCCGCTAACGATTGTGGCTAATTCGGTCTGCGCGCACTCCAAATGTCCGCTATTCCGCTGGTCTTGGACGCATTGTTGTTTGCCGCTAGCGGAACACTCACAGGCTGCTCGTGGCGTCAATAATTTAGGAATCTACATCCTTTTGGCCTAGAACTGTATAAGACCGTCCAAGACGTGATAAAGCGGATTATGGGCAGACATTGAAATGCGGAATGGCCTGGTTTAATCGGAATTAGCAGATGTTTTGATCCGGTGCACGTCTGGTCTTTTGTCGGAGAATTGACGCACTCAGTACAGAAGGATGTTGGGTTCAAGCCAACTGTCGACGACGATATTTACTATTTTGTTACAAGAAACATTTTCGAATATGTGGCACCTATTCGAATAAATTAAGAAGGTTAATTGTTTGGCGTGATCACGGGTGCCCATTCTGAAGTTCCTGATGTGAAATCACTTTTTAAAAGTATCAAGATCAGTGTGTGTTATAGAGAAAATAATAAAGATATTGAAGACCTCTTGTTTTTTAATTAAGTACCTAATTTATTGGACATTAAGGGCATTGACTCAACCCTCCTCGCGTTATCGAAGGTCAAGAGTTGCAAGTCAGAGCCGCGGGCGATGAACTGGAGACTCTTTAACAGATAATTAACGATCTTCATACTTTCTTCAAGGAATATGAGCTATTCATAGACGCATCAATTTAAGTCTAGACGTTAGTTAGTGGTCTGAAGAATTGTGTCCCTTCAGTTTGTTCTTTCAATTTCACAGATTCAATTCATCTTGTTCGGTTGATGTCTTTACTAGCTAATTTTCACGATTGTTGTCTTTTTCACAATAGTCACGAATTTTATTGTACGTCATCGTCACGCTCGCACCATGCCAGTACTTTAATCGTGCATTGCTAAAGGCCATAGTGTAATGTCATCCCATAGATTTTTTGCTTCTTTCCTTGCGTTAGGTCATCAGTCATCACTCCTCAGTTCACCATTCACTTAGGTGTCAGGGTTGAGATACTTCTAAGCGTCGTAACGTAATGAAGTATTAACAAAAACCGGCCCAACGAGAATCGGACTCGAGGCTTCGAGGTTTCCGTACCACTACAAAATATACTCGTATTTACAAAATAAAAAGTGTTTCAGTTCGTGATCCATAGCGGACCCCGACTTACACTTGGCGGTTTTTTATTATTTGTGGTCTAACGGAAGAGCCTACACAACATTTTACCCAAACTGAATATCAAAACACTCTTATAATCCCTATCCCGTATATGAATGCCGCCATTCCTTTTTTTCATCTATGCCGGATTCCTCTTATAGTCGAAAAGCCTTTTAAAGATAGGACCGACAGACTTAGTAACAGTGTTCCGTCTTAATATGAAACCATGGAACTTGTTTAAGGAGTACTAGATTACAGGTATACCAGTATCGATTCGCTGAAGGGCACTCCCACTATCTCACGGGTGCGCGGGCGCGTCCATCTCGATCGTGCGTAAACACGTGCGGTCGATAACCGCGCGCTGTTGGCCTCCTCTGACGCGCAGCTCTGCGCGCGCGCTGCTTTTGTTTGCCTCTCCATAATCAGAGCTACTCGTGGGATGGGCCTTTTTGAACTGCGCAGTACGGCGTTCGATGTAAATTTTGGTTTAATTTTAGGTTGAGTTGAAGTTTGTATCTTTCCTTCAGTTTGCTAACTGCTACTATTCGAATCCAAGCATCATCTTTATCAACATAAATCTGTCCCAAAGTTCCCAGGGTAACAGATAGACATTTATTGTTGAAACAATGTTCCTACAATTCAATTTATGGGTAGTCGAGAATTGCGGCTCTTTGTTTTGCGTTCAGAGTTGACCTTGATCGAGCCGAGTTTTTTCTCTATTACCTTGTTATTTTTTATGAGTTGTTTAGAATTGAACTGTATTCTTAGACGTGTTAGTGTTGATTTTATATGAATGGCGTCTGTTTTGGTAGGCAGTTGTCAGTCACGCTGTGCTATCGTGTGCTAACACTCTTGTTATGCAGATTGTTGGCGGTCATTAACATTTCCCGCTTGTCCTTAATCAAATACCTAATTCTGTGTTTGGCTGGGTTTCAGAAGATGTTTGCTCGCAGCGCTTACATTAATCCGCTGATATTTACAAAGTTTGTAGTAATTTTAGTTCCTAGTTTATATGGTTCGTATTCGTTCTTCGTCATCATGTTTATGGCGAACCGGACGATAGGCGCAAACGATACCAAATACATGGAAACTATAATTATGTAAACCACTAACCTTATGTATAATTTCTTAAATACATTACCGCTCTAATAGGCCTCTTTGATCAGTCAATTAGACCAGTTCGAAGTAATGGATTAGGAGCTGTAAGATCAATGCGCATCGAATCACACGTGAAGTGCCCGAGTAGCTATGGTAACGTAAGAACCTACTGGTAATGAGTAATACCGTTCGCGTACTGATTCAGCTACGACGTGATATAACAGGACGCAAACTAATAAGCAAATTTGCTGTATAGGAATTTGGAAATGACAAGTATTTCAATGTATATCGTAAATATAGCTTGCTAGAGTCTTGTACATTATTATATATGCCTTTAGTATGTGATCTGAGGCCTTCTTATTTACTTCCCGAGGTGTGTATACTTTTTTCTGCTCGACGTAGCCGAAAAGCGGCAACTTCGTTTAGCGCAGCGGGCCGAAATTTGAAAGTTGCATAAATCCCTTCTGTTTAGCTGCTGAAACGCAACTTGCTAACTGAACTAAAATCTATAAGTATAGTTTACTAATGAAACATTGCATTGTGATTAGACTGATTAGTCACTACCGACTTCTTTATGTTATAGGTACGACTGCCTGTTATCTTATCAAGTTTATTTGGAATTATTTTAAATTAGGGCTGGGTCTGATAAGCAGCTGTTGTGCTGAGACTCTAGCCGATTCATCCACATTATGGATTTACTTTTACTTAGTTTAGTCTAGTTATATAGTTGTGTTTTTTTTACTAATAGTTTCGGTCTGCCGTTCTTGTCCACTCGGCAATCACTACGGTTTCGTGTTGCTATTGTGTATATTATGTATAATATCCGTTGCGTCGTTTTAAAGATTTAAGCATACATAGGGATATAGGGACAGAGAAAGCGACTTTGTTTTATACTATGTAGTGATTTATCGAATATAAATTTACAGGATATCGAAGGATTTATAAATGAGGCCGAATATGGCGTTATTTACGTTAACTTGGGTTCCACTGTGAAGAACTATTATAATATTAATGACTGTTATAGTTGTTCTTAATAAACTAGTCCGGTTGTTAAAGCAGCGGCTTTGACAGTTCCGAAATATTTAATTTTATTAAATATTTTTTTAAGACCTTCATCTCTCAGAGCTCTTTCTATAACAACTGAACTAAAATTCAATTCAAATTCAAATTCAAAATCGTTTATTTTCTATTGGTATTAAAATATACACTTAGAAACGTCAATATTTTATAATAACAAGGCACTCTAAACTCGTCCATGAAGATTGGCTAAATGCAAACAGCAGCCCATCTCCACCGACGAGCTGCTGGTTCCGAATGCAGTACCCCGAGAAGAGCCAGCAAGAAACTCAAGGGCAGCTCTTTTTAATCTCATGTCTTACTAATAAATATCGTTTACAATAATAATTATAATTAATAGCCTTACATAGCGTCGAGTCGGTTAATCCCATGCATGTTGGTCTACTAAGTAGTCTGTAATTTTATAGTAGCCTTTTTTATGTAATTTTTGCTTAACTATTATTTTAAATTTGTCAAGAGGCAAATTTTGTAAGTCAATGGGAATCTTATTGTAAAAACGTATACATTGACCCTTAAAGGATTTGGTAACTTTAGATAATCGACTAACACAAGCAGCCAGTTCATTCTTATTTCTAGTGTTTATACAATGTCTGTCACAATTTTTTTTGTAAAGTGATATATTCTTTTTAACATACAATACGTTTTCGTAAATATATTGTTATCGAATACTAACTTTATCCTCGTGTCCATTAAAATGGTAATCTGAGTTAGTAACAAGTTGTGTTCGAGTAGCAACACTACGGACTGCTAGTTCGCGACTGGGCTAATAATAACAATAATCTTTAGTTCCAAAAAAGACACATAAAATATTGAAGTCCTGCAGACTGTGTTAGAGGCAACAGTGTCTTCCCCATACTAAACAAAGTAGCATACAATATGTAACAGAATAAACGCAATTCCTGAAATTACTTTGTTCTGTATCGACTAAGTTCTTAATCCGATTTCAGCAATTTTTAATGTGTTAAATTTTTTCGAGAAATGAATTAGCATAGCTGAGTTTAGTGCTACTGCTACCTATAGAAATCGTACTATTATTGCTCTTTATTTAAGAAAATTGGTTAGACAAAACTATAGTACGATACGAATGTATCATATTTTTTTTATATTGTACTTGTAAATGACTTTGATAGAAAATGCGTTTTAATCTGATATGCAAATTTATTTTAAATGAAGTACAAAAATAATTAATGTTGTAATGGCGAGAGGTTGTGGTCGAGTCTGTCGTCTAGTCCGCGAGGTGCGGGGCGCGGGCGGAAGTCCTTGCCCCACTCTTCATCTATACATTCTGAACAGTACTAATTGGGGTGTATGAGGAATTGATCTTATTCTGTTACGCCTTGTTTACTTTATGTCTCAGACCTGTGTGGTATTAAAGAGGTTTACTACTACACTACTACTTCTATGTTTGTTTTTATGGCTGCCTACGATACAATTCCGTTCTCATACCATCGTATAGAGGGAATAATGAAAACCAGCTCTACTGAGTCAAGTATTATGGCTTGGTAGGAAAAGCTGATTATTCCCCCTTTTGCCTTCTTTCTTCTTCTTTCTTTCTTTATTATAACTAAATTTAGCAGAGATCTAATGGTGCTTGTCCGTGCGTCCTCAGGTCACGGCAAGACGCACAAGGATGCGGCCAGCGTGCGCGCCACGCACCCCATCCCCGCGTCGTGCGGCCTCTACTACTTCGAGGTGCGCATCGTGTCCAAGGGCCGCGACGGGTACATGGGCATCGGCCTATCCGCGCATGGGGTCAACATGAACCGCCTGCCTGGTGAGCACTGTTAAGTAGAAACACGATATTATCTTAATTACGTTACCGTTTAATACCGACTCGACCGACTGGTGTGGATGCTCCTTCGAATCGTTTATGTCCAATACTTCTTTTGCGCTTCAAGAAGAAAGTAAGAATAAATAAATAAATAAATAAATAAATAAATAAAGTAGGCTATATCAGTTCTCAAGATCCAACCTATGGTATCATGTTTCATTAAGATCGGTTCAAGGTGGCTAAGACAGGATTTTTTGTCTGCGACTTGGTTCGTCCGGGATAGCTATAAATGTACATCCTCCCATAAGGGTTACTTTCTTATATTCCTATATACTCGTATTACATTAGTGTGCCCACACAGGCCGCCAGGTCGCGACGGTCAGTGAGTTCTGGGAATAGCAAGCGGTCGCACCTGCGACCTGACCCCGTACCACCATCTCCTAAAACAAGCTTAAAACAGTATTGACTTAGTATTGCTATGTTCGTACGATGACGTCTTTATAAAGCAAGCATGTTTGTTGTAATATTGTTTTGCACAGTAATGCTAATTGAAAATGTGGCTGCATCTCCTTGAGACAATCAAATGCGGGAATAAAATAAGACTTAGGTATTGTCTTAATAGGTCGTGGTACGAGTCTGAATTTTGTTTTTAGCTTGAAACAGAACGTTCTTGAACTGATAGCACGTAGCAGTAGTAGCAGTGGTAGTGTGGCAATAGTCCAGCCGTGTTGACGAGTGGATCGGTCCTCAGGCTGGGACAAACACTCGTACGGGTACCACGGCGACGACGGGCACTCGTTCTGCTCGTCCGGCACCGGCCAGCCGTACGGGCCCACCTTCACCACGGGCGACGTGATCGGCTGCGGGGTCAACCTCGTCGACAACACCTGCTTCTACACCAAGAACGGACACCACCTAGGCATTGCGTTCCGGGGGCTGCCGGTACTCGTATGCATGTGTACTGTATATATTATATCACACGACTGACATGCAACTGGCAGCGTGCACACGGTTCTGTCGCATGGCAAGGAAAGTGTGGTCACTTGCGAATCTTGCGATGCCGCATAGATGTGCGCGCTCGCCGACACACACTCGATCGGGTTATAGAAGTTTGATAGGATAATCGTAAAAAGTATGACAATGAAATACGCAGTTTTTGCAGGAGTTTTGTAGAGGCTCCAGATTGGAATTGTTAAGAATTGTAGATAGAGAAACAGAGATATAGGAAAAAACTATTTTTCAAATAGCTATACCAATATTTCGCTACTCGAAATCACTACCCGCATACTATACATTTTATCGAACGCAATTACAATATACTGCATGATTTTTTTTTACCGGCTGGAAAAAAATATTACGTAATAAGGTATCTAGAGCCGACGCGCGTTACACCCGAGATTAATTGTTAAATATAGTCATATTTAATGCAATTTACACAATCTAGAAAACTACGCACACTACTATGTATGTATCAGCTGGCAGTTGGAGGTAGATTGCACATGAATGGAAGTTACAAGCCTGTTTCTACTTAAAATAGTATTTCATCAGCAATAGTAACAATGCACATACACTTACCTATCACACCATATTTTTATCGAGACGGTAAAAAAAACAGGCGGTATACACAGAATAATACAAATATTGCTCGTTTATATAACTGCTTGGTGACACGGACTAACACTACTAACCAACACGTGTAAATATCGAGATTCGTGGTTAACCTCGGCCCCCCCCCAGCCGAACCTGTACCCGACGGTGGGCCTGCAGACGCCCGGCGAGGTGGTGGACGCCAACTTCGGGCAGGCGCCGTTCGTCTTCGACATCGAGGACATGTTGAGGGAGCTGCGCGCGCGCACCAGGCTCGCCATCGACGAGTTCCCCCTCCCCGCCGCGCAGGGACAGTGGCAGCAGCTGCTGCACAGGTCAGATTCTATTTCTTTTTTCAAATATGATAACGTTTCAGGTGTTATGCAAATAACATTTTAAAGTATACAGTACCTACCTACAGTCAAAATTTATAATTGAAGTACTCAGTAAACGAATAGAAGCATCTGTCAACAAGCCAAGAACCCAATTCCTTAAAAAAATTGTTAGGAATATTATTCAAATGATACGGCAAAATACACATCGTGAAAGAGTTTCTGCTGCAGAATAAATTCAGTCCTCATTTTTGTTATTAACAATCTTTCGGGATATCTTGTATTAAATTTGGAGAATTGATTTTTTTTTATCGAAAAGGGTGGTGTTAGTTTTTACAAAAATCTATCAGCTATCTCCTCAGATAGTTTTTTTCGAACTGTCTTTGTGCTGTTTGACCTAATGGCTTGACAGCATTCACCGGACTAGGGACATTAAATCAAGATCAGTTGAACGGTTCAGGTGTAGGTTCAGGTGGGGTAAGAAACAGACGGAAAGACGAGAGCTACTTTCGCATTTACAATTTGGAGTTAAACAAAATTAAATGCCAGATAGCCAGATCTGCGAAAGACTTCAGGCAGATGCTAGATTCGGAAAGCCGAAGACAGGGCGATATGGCGCTCATTATTGGAGGCCTATGTCCAGCAATATTTATTTATTTAAGGCAGACACAACAGGTCACTACCACTAAGTACAAATTTATAACAGACTAGGCTTACGATCTAGGTACCAACCCTAAACGTGTTTGCACAGCATGTTTAGGCGTTATTTTTAAATACTATAGACTAATAGACTACTATAGGCTAGTCGGAACTTCCGATTGATCTTACACCTCCGGTTCCGACTTCGGTTCCGATACTTTTAAATCGGAGCTCGAACGGCTGCAGTCAACGTGTATACGGATGGTTTGTTTTGTTTTGTGAGGCGGGCGTCAATTAATTGATTTCGACAATGATTTAGCTTCATTGTCAATTAATTGACGCCCGCGTCAAAATCAATTAAGGTGTTATCCTGACACATCTTCCTTATGCGCCACCATCTCCAACTCCACCTCCGACTCGGACTCCGCTTCCGATTCGGACTCCGAAAAACCAAATTTACGAACTCCGACTTCGGTTCCGATAAAACCACCTCCGTAACATCCTTACTATAGGCAGATGATGAATGAATGAATGAAATGTTGACAGGATGGTGTCTTCGTACCTGGTGCACCACGGCTACTGCGGCACCGCACAGGCGTTCGCTCGCGCCTCCGGACAGCCCATACACGAGGAGATCGCCTCCATCAAGAACAGGCAGAGTGAGTGCCCTGTTATTAACCGACTTCAAAAAAGGAAGAGGTTATCAAGTCGACTGGTTTTTATGTTTGTTACCTCCGAACTTACGACTTAGATGGTTCTTTTTTTATCTGGAAGCGCCAGCTTGGTCCCATTTGAATTTCGTCCAGTTCTGACAATGGCATCCGTGAGAAAACCATATAAAACTTAAATTTGTATTAAGTTTGTGTGCGTTAATGGACGATAATAATAATAATAATATAATCTCACGCCTTTTTTTATCCCCGAGGGGGTAGGCAGAGGTATTCCGTTACTGGATATACCCACATTTCACGAGATATATTGGACCCCTAAACGAGATAGGTGGTGAGCCCATCGCCGGACCGGGTCTGTTTACAAATGTCTCAGAAATTCTGAGACCTGCGGGTTTCCTCACGATGTTTTTCCTTCACCGTCAAGCTAGTGATAAATATGTACGTAAGTTTTTGAAAAACTCATTGGTACATGCCAGGATTCGAACCCGAGCCTCACTCGGCTGGCTCTTTAACCGTCCGGGCTATCACTGCTCTATATAATGGACGAATAGCTTAATATTACGCCATGATGGTCACTCACAGTCCCAAACTTGGTATAGCTATGGAATCCCTAACTATCTGTGGTATTGTACTGATTACTATAAAGATGGTAGGTTTAAATCATAGCTGGGATGTCCTGCAAGTACCGAAACGCACTCAACCGGACGGAGAAAGACGCACATTGTAAGAAATTTCTAATAGAAAAATTCTGATGGTCGCCGGAAGGCACTCCGTCCATACATTTTGTACTATGCCCCGCACATTGTCAGAAATTTTCCGTGGCGGACGATCGGTGCGGATGCACGCCACGGTAAGTGTGCAATCCACTTACCGGACGTCAGAATTTTTCTGATAGAAATATCGGAATGCACGTTTTCAATGTATTTTGTTCTAGACGAAGTTATGAATGTCTCCGGGACATTCATAAATTCGCATCAGTCTAGCGGTTCTGACGAGTAAACCCTGTGTTCCAGGCGTAGATTTAGTATACTTAGATAGGCACACAACAGAGAAAGAACATAGGTACTCGTGTGTTAGAGCGAGATAGAGAGACGAGACCATTTTTGTAAGCTCTAAGGGATTCTAGTGGCCCGACGTCAGTTGGGAACGAAACCAATCTCGCTTATTTTAATTAATCTCGCGTGTTAAAAGAGTAAGTTTGATGTTTGATAGACGTAAAAAGCTATGGCTACGTGTGCAGTACCGGTTGTAATTCATCTGGGAAAGAAAATCCACAGAATTAGTCATGTAAGTGCGATTGAAAGATTTAATTCTCCAAATGCAATGATTATAGAAAACTGAAAAACAAATCGTGCACAAATGGATAGGTTATAACATTGCTTTTTATTATATAAATGTTCTGAATGTATAAGTATTGATTTAAGCGAAATATTAAATACGAGAAGTTCTTGTATTTCTAACCTCAATTTTATAGTGATTGCCGTAATATCGATTAACCACATTTCGATAACGTAACTAGAAATAGTAGATTGTGTCATAAGGGAGCAAAACTATAATTTTACGGCGAGGGCGTTTTTTTTAATTAAGAACATTAGTGAGGGATTCTAATGTAGAATCATGAACAAAGTGAGGGGTTTAAAGTACGTAGCCCAAGGTAAAAATAATTTTGCGACCGAATGATACACTCTGCTTTTCATACCTCTCTATGAGAAAAATTGTTGATGACATTGTTTGCTTCTTTTTGAAATATTTTTCGGTGTTTAACTATCACTGCAGTCACTGCTGCTTGAATACATTTTAAAATATAAAATACACAAAAAATTCTATGTCGGAATTCGAAAATTTGGCGTAAAATAAAATGTAAATTGTAAAAAATAATTTTTTCTGACAGTGTGCACAACCATCGAACCCCATTCAGCCTTGTCAGCATATAAGTTACTCTATGCTTGTCAGCCTAATGCGGCGAAAAATGGAACTAATGTTTTGTTATAGTACTTAAGCTACAGTGGCGCCAACCTTAGATGCAAACTTATTTTGTTAATCTCTTTGGCTAAAAATGTTGCGGGATATTTTTAATTCCAAATTCAAAACACTTTTATTCGCATTTATTAAAATCCTATTGGAAAAGACTTACTTTGATCCCTGTTATTGAGGACCAAAACGTCACTTTTCGAATAGATGGTATGAAAAGGTATTAACTACACAATATACCACACGCCCATTTGTTATCGAGAGCTACAAGTTTAGGGAGAGCACTATTTGTCTTGCACACATCCACGTTACACGCACAGAAGTGTCACTTTTTTTGGTCTCGCCGGACTGGCTCTATTTCCAATCTTTAACGTTAGTATACTAAATGTATGGTTCCAGGAGTGTCTAAGCTGGTGCTGTCCGGCCGCATGGGCGAGGCTGTGGAGCTGACGCGGCGCCTGTACCCTGGCCTGCTGGAGAACGACGCCGACCTGCTGTTCCTGCTCAAGTGCAGGCAGTTCGTCGAGATGGTCAACGGATCAGACTCGGAGGTGAGCTCAGAGACCACTGTACAATAACATGAGCTAAGATTACCACCATGAAGCGCTCGTAGCCCTGCGGTGTCAGTGTGTTTGTAACGATCACACTGGTTAAGCAATGTTGGGTGCGGTCAGTCAGTGGATGGGTGACCGCCTAGTGGCATTTATATCACGAGCGCTTCCGTGTTTCGGAAGGCACGTTAAATTGTTGGTCCCGGTTTTCGTTGTGCTTACGCACAATGGAAGTCGTTAAGCCATGTCAGATACCCTTGGGTGGCTTGAAAAATTCTGACTGTTAAGTGGCCACTAGCTTAACACCATCTCCCAATCCGCGGTGGGCTCGCGTGGGAGATTATAGCCCATACTTCCTCATGTATGAGGAAAGACCCTTAGCTCAGCAGTGGGCTGTTACGGGTTGATGATGAAGATTACCACACACACCATACAAATAGACGTCTTAGCATAAGGGAATTAGAGTTACAATGTAATGGACCAACAGTTAATTTGACTTTTTGAATTTGATGTCTATTTTTTGTAGTTGCATTCACTATTCCGCTCTTGTACCGTTTTTAGAGTTAAGGCTGATTCATGTTACAACGGGACGGGCCCCGTCCGGGCTCGGAGGTGCCCCGTCCGGGGCGAACCATTCTACAACACGCCTCGACATTTGGCGCGGACGGGGCCCGTCCGGGCCAGCGCTTCATACATAAAATATTTGACCGTTCCCCGGACGGGGCACGCCCGGGCCGGGAGGGGGCCCCTCCCGTTGTAACATGAATCAGCCTTTAAAGTTAATAATAAAAACTAGCTCTACTGAGCCACGTATTATTAGGGTAGGGTAATCTGATTATGTCCCCTTTGCCAAGCTATACGCACCAAGAATTGTTTATTTTCTATCTTTTTCACGCACGAAACTACTTCAGTGCTATGCATTGTGAAACTGAATGTTTACACGTGAAATTGTCAATGAAATAAATGTTGTGACAGTAAATTAAATAAATAATCTCACGCTTTTCATCCCCGAAGGGGTAGGCAGAGGTATTCCATTACTGGATGTACCCAAATTTCACAAGATACACTGGACCCCTAAACGTGATAGGTAGTGAGCCCATCGCCGGACCGGGTCTATTTACACATGTCTCAGAATTAATTCTGAGCCCTGCGGGTTTCCTCACGATGTTTTCCTTCACCGTCAAGCTAGTAATAAATATGTTCGTAAGTATTGAAAAACTCATTGGTACAAGCCAGGATTCGAACCCGAGCCTCACTGATTTTCGGCCGGCTCTTTAACCATAAAGGCTATCACTGCTCACAGTAAATTCGGTTAATAACTATAATGTTCTTAGGCGAGCGGAGCGGGGGGCGCGGCTAATGGCGCGGGAAGTGGCCTCTTGCACCAGAGAGCCTGCAGCAACGGCCAGGGCCACCAGCATCAGCACCAGCGGCCCGCCAACGGTAACACCCCCCACACCCCCACCCTCACACCACAAAAAACACACACCTTTGTACGAAATCCCTAAAATACGACAACGTAAAGGGCTATGCAGCCGGAAGAAATGCTAGATGCGCTGTATTTATTTAAATTAAATTAAATTATTTAAAATAAAACAAGATGTTTGGTTCCAACTTACCAGGGACTGTCCACTGTGTGAATTAAAAACGCACAAAAGACATAAATTTAAGGGTGTGTATTTATTTATTTATTTATTTTGGTTTACCAACAGTTGTTACACCAATTGATGCATGAGAAACATTCAAATATACATTAAATCTAAGTGCACAACTAGTAAAAGGTAAACACCGCTTGCAAAATAATTGTGCTTAACAGATACGCGCAACAACAGTTACACACAGAGTGTTGTATACAGAGTATCCGAAATGCATGAGTAGTCTGATGGATGTGGAATGTGGATGTATCACGAGGAATGTGCCAGGTTCGCAGCAAAGGGCGATACATTGTCTTTGCCTAACCAGGTAATTAAAAATTATACTTACAAAAGTCAATAGTCTATTAAACAAGGTGCACTAAACTCGTCCATGGAGATTAGCTGAATGTAAACAGCCCATCTCCACTGACGAGTTGTTCCAAATAAAAATTCAAATTCAAATTCAAAACTTTTTATTACGGACAACACAGATCCATTGGGTTGTTAGTTAGGCTTAAAACTATGTTAGTACTTATATTCTACAAGTGATTTTGTAGTTTGGGTTAAGTGCCTCATCACTGGACACTCAACCCGTTCCGCAATTATCTTCAGGAGGCTGAAGTACCCCGAGAAGAACCATTAAGAAACTCAAGGGCAGCAAACTAAACTAAAGTGTAAACTCGAACATTGCAGGAGTGACGGAAGTGCAGCAGGAACCGGCCAAGGGCGAGAGCTGCGACGTGGACATGTCCGCGCCTCACGAGAAGCACTCCCACGAGAACGGGGACAGCCACGGTATCACACGATGTCTATCTATATATCCGATCGGCGGCTCCATACAAATTTATCCTCTATCTACTTATGGTACAAGCGAATAGTCTTGGGTAGTTCGAAAGAGCGCTCTTTTAGGTGAACTACGCGAAATAGTTCGTGCACAATCTCGCTCTTAGTTCTTTAAATATTTACTTTTCTCCGGGGTCTCTTTTGTTAGAGGTTGCAAACCTTATAAACTGCATCTTGTCTATGCTGTGTGTGTCCTAGCAACGTTCGTTAATAAAACTCTACGAATATAACTAATCCTTTTTAATCCATCTCTAATATGGTAGCAGAGCGTGGTTATTAAAGTACAACTTATAGTCTATGGTTAAAGTTTTTCACTACTATAATTTGAAAATCATTTCCTTTTTTAATTATCTCCACAGAAAAATTAAAAATACGAAACAAATGATCGAACTTGTTCGCCGAACTAAATTGAGCTCTCCCAATGGCGAAAGACTACGCCCAAGACTACAAGCGAATACTCCTATATAATTAATATATGTACTGAATTTAATGCCGGTTATATTTTTCAGCTGCATTATTGTTTGCACATCATATCACCCATTCTCGTATCGTAGTCGCCCCTCCCGCATGCGCCCCGTCCCAGGCCCCGCCCCCTAGGCTCCGCCCCCGCATGCGTAGCGCGCTCATTGGTGCACAGGCCGCGGCCGCCCGTTGGCGCGCTGTGATTGGCCGCTGTTGTAGGTGCGCGGCTGCCATTGGTGAAGGGCATGCCGGGCGTCACGGCAAGCGTCGCAGCTCTCGTGCCTCACTACTACGGGGGTGGGTACCTGAAGGGGCACACACGGCGCGATTCCTCTGTACGATCGGTCTGACGATAATCGTGACTGGGTGAGGTCGAGGGCGATGAGGGTGGCAGAAATGGAAGGTGTTGAGATCCTGACCTTTAATGGGCCACCTCTATTTATACTAGTGTACAGTCAACAAAGTTGTTAGGGTTACATGGCCAGTAACTAAGAACTCATTTTTCTGGGATGTCATAAATAAATCTTGTTGATTAATGTTTATTTCAAAAGGTATCTTTGATCTCTATAATTTACCAAAAAAATACTATAAATACATTTAAGGCTTTATGACAAATTGGAATCTTAGTTTTTGGCTGTATCACGTGATGAGGGTAGATACATTTTAGTAAACCCTGTAGGTGGGTACCTACAGTGCCAATACACGAAACAATAGGTCGTAACGATAGATCATGAAGGGTACGGACGTGTTCAAATAATTCAATACGTGCTCCATAAAATGGAAAATGAACTTCTTTTACTTACCTGTTGCCTGTAACTTTGATTCGGCTACAAAAGGAAAACAGAAAGCCTAGAAAAATGTGGGTTAAGAAATGGCTATATGAGAATGACGGTACCGTAAATCGACTAGTTGATCGTACAAAGAGCCATACGCTGTCGATTCATCGTTATGATATTGTATCGCCTTACCGCCCTCGGTCCTATCGCTTTCGATGAAGTAAATCGTTAACGATCTTGACACACACTATCGATTCGTCGTATCGATCGATCTGAAGCGACAGATCGTACAGAGAAATCGTACCGGGTAGCCCATAGAATTCTGTTTGCCCTTTTTTCACGTCTCGTGTCCGTGTCTGTGTCGGGGAGCTTCGACTCCGCGCTTTCGATCTGTCGCTCGAGTCCCCGGTGAGTATGCCTTTGGTCTGATGCAGCCCGCGTGACCCCGGTGACTTTGTGAGTACCTTTGGTTTTTGGGAGTGGGTTGGAGATTTGCCGCTCAATGGGGATTGAGCTACTTTTTTTTTATGAGCTGTTAAAACTAAAATTTGTGACGTCATAAAAGGGTACGGAACCCTAAAAATGATTAGTGTCAATTTGATTTCGATACAAGTAAATACCCTATCGTCGCGATCCCGGCTCGACCTGCAATCTATGTTCCCCAGGGAGCGGGTTGAGCCGGGAACAGCGTTCTTGGAGAGTGCATGCGGGCGAGAGGGCGGCCAGCATGGTAGTACGATACGGTTATCTACAGCTTTCTATTTATTTAATCTGCCTAGTATATAATATATGGTATACTTCTATTTCCCCTTCCTCTGATATATGTATTATTTTATGTATTGTTATTGATTTTAAAGCTCGACATTCACGACTGATCAGTCAGTTGAACTGATCAGTTTAGCTGACCAGTTGGAACGGAGTAAGCCAAATTGATTCCCCCGCTCACTGGCTTCAAAGCGGCTTTCATTTCTCGATCCAAGGGACCGCGCGATGGAGCTCCGGCTGATGGCAATCGGACGTAAGCTCACTCACGGTCAGTTTGGCGTGAGGCAAGCGAAATGACGATAACGTTTTACGGTTCGGAAATATCCATGTGGTGCCTTCAGTAAAACAATTACACGTAAGATTTCATACTCGCTCAGGATGGTCAGTTGGATTTATGACTACCTACTTAAAATTTTTAACTGCAGACAACTTGGATATTCGTAATCCGCTATCTTCAATTCGTTCACCTCACGCCAAACTGACCGTGAGTGCGCTTACATCCGTTCGAGAAATGAAAGTCGATTTGCAGCCAGTGAGCGCGGAATCAGTTTGGCTTAGTCCGTTGCAACTGGTCAGCTGAACTGGTCAGCGTTGAATGTGCGTGTATGTGCGTGTATGGCCAGAGGCGGGCGAGTGCGGCGGGTGCGGGGCGCGGGCCTCGGTGGAGCGCATGCTGGCCTTCGGGAGGGAGCTCTACGCCATGAGCCAGAAGCTGCAGCAGGACCCCTACCACAAGACCATGCTAGAGGTACTGTCAGTGAAAGTTCTGCTTATAGCCTAATATCCGGCTGCAAAAAAGTGTAGGGATCGAGTATATGCTACAAACCAAATTTTTACACATATTTATGATTAGGAGAATATATTATATCTACCAGGGTGCTCTATCGAAATATGGTCGCTAGTATTTTTTATTAAATTTTTTATTGATTTTTGGGACGAATATACATTAAGACTCTGAAAACTCGATCCCTACAGTAATTTGTAGCCGGATTTCGTACTCTTATTGTATTTTTGCAATGACATAATAATAAAATATTCATTATTTTTGGGACCATTTATTTAGTTAGTTTAGTTACGCAGACGATATGGTTCTGCTGAACCCATCAATTGGGGGGCTAAGAAAGTTGCTGTCCGTGTGCCAGAGGTATGCTGGGTTGCGTGGCCTGAAGTACAATGCCAAGAAGAGTGAGTTATTGGTATTTAAGGCGGGGACAAAAACATATGCTGACTCACCCGAAGTCTCACTTTGTGGCACAAAAATACAGAGGGTCACGCAATTCAGATACCTAGGGCACATGGTAACGGAGGACGAAAAGGATGGCAGCGATATAGAGAGGGAGCGTAGGTCGCTGGCTGTTCGCTGTAATATGGTTGCCCGCAGATTTGCACGTTGTACTAAACAAGTGAAAGCCACGCTGTTTAAAGCATATTGCCAGTCCTTTTACACGTGCAGTCTGTGGGTAAACTTCACGCAGCGGGCATACAGCGACCTGCGTGTTCAATATAATAACGCCTTCAGGGTGCTGATGGGGCTGCCGCGACATTGCAGTGCGTCGGGGATGTTTGCTGAGGCACATATTGATGGTTTCTCAGCAATTATCAGAAATCGCTGTGCCTCCTTACTCACTCGCATTCGCGGCAGCCCTAACCGCATCCTGGGGGTACTAGGTAGCAGATGGGACTCTCCCCTGCTAACGAGATAGATGGACCTCCATAAAAGGTCCCCAGAATTAAATTAATATTGTCTACTAACATTAGCTCATAAGTTATATTTTTGTATTACTAACACTATGGATGTTCATCCGAAATAAATGATTATTATTATTATTATTATTATTACTAAAAAGTTGTATGCGTAAATCGGAAAACGTGAACTGTCACCAAACCCGAGCTATGTGAAATAGACTATAGCTATGCAACCAGTCCCAATGAGTTCTGACCTCTGGTCTGTTCGTAGGACGCGTTCAGCCTGCTGGCGTACAGCAACCCCTGGGACAGTCCCGTGGGGTGGCAGCTGGAGCCGGTGAGGCGGGAGGCGGTCTGCGAGGCGCTCAACTCCGCCATCCTAGGTGAGGCATACTCATTTGGAACCATTCGGGTACTGCATTTGGAACCATCCAGGTACTGCACTCGGAACCATTCGGGTACTGCATTTGGATCCATTCGGGTACTGCATTTGGAACCATTCGGATACTGTATTTGGAACCATTCGGGTACTGCACTTGGAAACATTCGGGTACTGCATTTGGAACCATCCGGGTACTGCACTCGGAACCATCCGGGTACTGCACTCGGAAACATCCGGGTACTGCATTTGGAACCATTCGGATACTGCATTTGGAACCATTCGGGTACTGCATTTGGATCCATTCGGGTACTACATTTGGAACCATCCGGGTACTGCACTCGGAACCATCCGGGTACTGCACTTGGAATCAATCGGGTACTGCATTCGGAACCATCCGGATACTGCATTCGGATCCATCCGGTTACTGCACTTGGAACCATTCGGGTACTGCATTTGGAACAATTCTCAGGGTAGCTGCAGTTGCAACCCGCAACTCGTCGGTGAAGATAGACTGCTGTTTATATTTAGCCATCTTCGTGGACGAGATTAGATTGCCTTGTTATCAGACTATTCGTAGACTTTTCTATGCGTATTTTTTTACCTACAGAAACAAATGATTTTGAATTTTGGCACGCGAGGGCCCCATTGGGGGAGGAGTCTTTAAAAAAACAAAGAGTTAGGCAGAGGTACTCTATTTGTTTCACCAGTATATTCGTCGTCTACCCACGGTCTACCCTAGTTCTAATCTCTCAGTTTCATCCATCCTAAGGTTGTCTGAAAGATCGCTAAAAGCGATGAGACCGCCCATTGTACTTTAGTTAATGTTGGTATCGATATTGTGTATTTTTGGTGTACAATAAAGTGTTATTGTATTGTATACGTTGGAGTAAACGTGGTGGTGAGCCTATCGCCGAATCCGGTCTTTTGTTACACATGCCTCAAAAGGTTTTCTAGGACCGGCTTCCTCCCGATGTCGCCTGATATGTCAGGCGACATTTATCTCCCAGTGTATCCCTGACTTTAGTGTAGCCTCGCAATTTAACTTAGATGCACTGTATTACCCTGTGAACCGCTTCTTCAGAGTCTCAGGGCATGCAGTGGATATCCCCCGTGGAGGCTTGCGTGTCTCACTCTCGCGAGTTGCTCCGGCGCATGTCTCGCGCGGGGCTGGGGGCCTGCGCCTTCGCCGACCTGCCCGCGCTGCTGCGCCGCTGACCGCCGGCCAGAGGCCCCCGGGGCTCCAGAGGCCCCAGAGGCCAAAGAGGCCCCGCAGAGGCCCGAGAGGCCCGCGTCGGAGGCCGCGCCCCCCGCAGGGCCCGCCGCGGACGCGTGGCCTAGGCCCCTCCCGGACTTCGACGGGAGTGTGTATATTGTCTGTCTGCGTATGGCATCGGAGGTCGGATTTTCGGATGAGTATTTAGTTATAGTAGATTTTTGGATAACAAATCATGGGAGTTAGGATATTTTTTATTAAAAATACATGGGGATTCCGAGGTTGCGAAACTAATCATATGTATGTTTACTTAACGTGAAATTATACGTGAAAATATAACTTAAAATTTAATGTTACGTAATAAGTTTGTTTTTGCTTCGTCAATAATCACTGACAAATACAGTAGGAAAAGCAAACATACATAATATTATGTTGAAGAATTTATATCTTACAGAGTATACAAATAAATGTGAATTTGATCGCGGAATATTTTGGATATAAAAGTTCTCTCCGTTATAGCGAACATCTCATGGTAAATATGCATCCGAATATCCGATCTCTGGTTATTATAGATATATTGATGCGTAAATATAAATAAATATAATAATATAATAACGGCCGACTCGGGGCGCCGTTGCCGCTTTGACCTATTTTGTATTGTAGCCTAGTTCTGAGCGTTGTGACCCGACCCTGGGCGATTGTCTTTTAAACCTCTTGTAGGAGGCTTTTTCCAACGACTGAACTCAATAAAAACCTGTAATAAATAATCTAATCTCGGTCTTATTTAGTTACTTTAGTTTTCGTTTGATTTATTACTATCTCTTTTTCTTTTGATTCATTGATCGGTTGTTAAAAATACAAAAACGAGACTCAAAACGGTAAAAACGAAATAAGAATGTAAAAAAAATATATAATTATAATATCTTGACAATTTGACACCCGTTGTCTTTTAAAAGCGATTGACGCGAAGTGAGTGTCAAACGAAATCGATTCCAATTGTAAACAAGAAAGCAGACTAGACAGTCCTCCCACACTTCAATAGCGAGTCTGAAGATATCTGGGATCTAAATAGTGTTTATTTGCCACTCATCACGCTACCATAACTTAGATAGACCATGGACTCGATTCTGGCTGACCAGCTAAAATTCCTAATTTTTAAATTAGCTCTATTCTTTTCCACCGCTTTGGAAAATAAAGGGACAGAAATAAGTGCCATATTTATTTATATGTCACAAATGTCAAAGTAACAAAATTGAACCTTATGACCGCATTCACATCTTATTCAAATACACGTGGTCAGCAATTTTAGCGACGATGAAACCAGGTCATGTATAAAAGTGACAGACACGCACGTTCATAAGGTTCAAATTAGTTGGTTTTTACATGTTTGACATTACTCTTTAATCTATGGTTTGTTTCTGTCCTTTTTCTTCCGTATTCTATGCTAACTTAAAATTAGGAATTTTAGCTGGTCACCAGAATCGTGTCCACTGTAACGTCAAACGTCAAAATGAAGTTACTAGACTTTCACGCTCGAGAGTGAAACGGAATGAACTGTCGCTCGGCAACATTGCCGCAGCAAGTTAACATAGAGGTGTAATATTAAGACGCACGTCGCTGCGTGTAGGAATGCTAAGATTTACGAATTACCGGTAAACCAGGGTTACTTTGATCCATTTTGAAGTTTGTTAACCCATAACTTATTAATCAGTGGTTCTAAAAATACTAAAAAAATATATAATAATCGGTTTTAGTAGTTCATTCGATTAAGTTTAAAAGGAAAAATAAAACATTTATAGATTTTGAGATAAAAAATAAAAATAGCGTGATCGAAGTGATAATGATTTTGGGGTTACTTTGATATCCCCATTTTTCATCATTTCATTTGAAAGTAACCACAAAAATACTTCAAAATAAGAAAAAAAAATCAGAAAATTACCTTTTTTTAATGTAATCTAAAGCCCACCTACAGAAAAGGATTTGACAGTTAATTAGTGTTGCCATTTTAACGAAAGAAAGAAACTGCCAAAAACCGTTTCGTTTTATGCAATTCTCATTTTTATGTGAACATGAAGTTTTAATCAAAGTCATCCCGAGGTTCAAAGTAACCCCGGTTTACGGTACGTTGCGGCCGCTGGTGTTAGACTAGTGCACTTAACCTGTAATGTGTGTTCGTCGGTGTTTAATGCTAAGTGTGTAAAGTATAAGTATCGTTTGCAATAACGCAGAGCACTAGTGTAAGAGCAGCGCCTGTTCTATTGTTCTGTAAAGATGATTCTACAATATTGTTCTTATATTGTATTGTTTTCCTTTTTTAATAATATATTGTGTTTAAAGAGCTACTCGTGGAGTTTCATTTTGAGTGTTTCACCAATACTAAACGACGGTAAACAGTGTAGCTGTCATAGAACCTTGAGATGATTTTGTCTACGCTTATCTCATGTAATTTCCTTTATTTGTCTTAAGACAGATTCTGGTATATATAAAACTAGCTTTTACCCGCGGCTTAGCTCGCGCATGCTTATTTCACCCCCTTAGGGGTTGAATTTTGCAAAATCCTCTCTTAGTGGATGCTTACACTGTCCCTCTATTTGTAAAAATGCTATGTGCAAAAATTTCAAGTCTCTAGACCCGGCGGTTTAGGCTGTGCGTTGATACATCACCAATCAGTCAGTCAGTTTATCATTACTTAATAACTAGACTAAACTAAGTAATGGTAAAAGTAAGTTGAGGCAGAATCATGATACGGCAGATAATATGCCCAAGAAAAAATACATTTCTAATGTCAAAATTTGTCTCGTATTCCCATGAAAAAGGCCAAAACTCTCAGGTTAGCTATACGGGTACCCAAATCCCGGTTTTACGGTCTTTTAGTGTTGGCGAACTCTAACCATAGATGACTTAGTCACCTTAACCTAACCCATTTTCATGATAGCATATATATAACATAGATATCACACATGAAACGTACCCCTACATACATTCACATATATACAAAATGGAACTAGCAGCACTATTTTTGCACTATCTATGCAAAAATAAATAAATGTTAACTCGCGCCTGTGAACTGAGCTATTTGGCAGAGATATTTTATATCAGCAAGTATAATAGTATAACCTATATATATATATACCTAGATACCTATAATAGGATAGCCTAGTGGTTAAAGAGCCCGCTTCTTTTTAAGTCAAGTCAAATGCATTTATTTTCAGTAGGTATTGAATATACACTTTCACTTTCTTATGCATGAGACTCGGGTTTGAATCCTGGTATGTACTGAGTTTCTCAAAAGCTTACGTAGGTACATATTTATGAGAAGTTATTAAATGATCAGATTGATCAGCAATTATAAATTTGGTGAGCCACAAAAAAACAGCATTTAAATCTTTTGGTCGGCATACAAAGATTTAGTTGGCAATTAAAAAAATCTGGCAGAAATCCTTGTTCCGCAAATAAAATAACTACTTGGTCCGCAAAATAACTACTTGGTCAGCAAGATTTAATGATTGAACAGCAGAGAAAACATGTCTATAAGCAGTGTATTTGATTGGTATGCATATTTAAAACATGGCGAGCAAAATAACTTATTGGATTGCGTTTTGTTGAAATCGGCAAGGTACGTTATATAATAATAATAATGATCACGATGACGATAACTATAACGATAACGACGTTCTTATTACAATCGCTTTAGAGGTCAGACTCGCGCTACAAGTGTAAATCTTCCTATAGCCTAAGCCTATCTTAGTCCACTGCTGGACATGCCTCCCCTAATAAGCGCCCTGTCTTCGGCTTGACGCATCGAGCATCTGCCTGCAGCCTTTCGCAGATCTATTAACGCTTAGTCAAAACCACTTGGTCTAGATGCATGAAATTTTACACAAAGTTTACTTTAACCACGTAAGTGAGAACTATATACTTAACAAAATGATTTATGTAAATTCCCATGGGAACGGAAATAAACAGGAACCGCGCGGACAACGCCGCTTGGCACCCACTAGTTGCATAAACGCACGAAGGACTATTTTTTGAGAAAATCATCACTTTCGAATCGAGTTATGAAACAAGTTTTAGTAAAGCATGTACCTAAATTCGAATTGACACAATACAATAAAAACAACAATAAGAAATTATGGTAGAAAATAACACTGTTTTATGAGATGGTAAGGTCCCCTAAGTTTACTTGTGATTTAAAATTTATGCAAAGGAGCGACCAACCTTACAGCAGTGCTTATTAATCAAATATTAATTAATCTATTCAACCTAAGACAATGCTTCTGATGAATGCTGCGAATCGATGTGGAAATTTATACAATTTTATTTCAGGCAAAAATGGCATCCGAATCATTGAATAATTATCATAACTGTCCAAAAATTATTAAGGAACAAATTGAATAAATCTGAAAGGGACGTGATTGCGTTCGCAGCGGGAGCCCAGTGATTGCTCGTAATTTATGTCGGCGGCTGCCATGACGAAATCGGGCATCATTTCGCTTCGAACTTCGCCTCATTTGTAATTTAAGAAATAATTGTAATATTTAACAAATACGATAAATTTTATAAGCAACCTTCAGCTCAACCAGGATTGATTTAAGGTTCTACCACACGTAAGCTAACAGCCTGTCTTTTCTGTGTAATTCATTTAGATCCTACTAATACGAGTATTATAAACGCGAAAGTTTGTTTGGATGGATATCTGGATGTATGGATGGATGTTTGTTCCTCTTTCACGTAAAAACTACCGAACGTATTTTGATGAAACTATAGTTATATAGCTTATACATCAGAATAACACAAAGGCTATATTTTATTCCCGTATTCCCACGGGCACGGGAACTACGCGGGTGAAACCGCAGGGCGCTGCTAGTAAATCATAAACCTAACCCAGCGGTTGTACCTACGCATGTAGGTAGATATACTTACGATAGCGTGGGCGCGGACACTAAAAAAAAGAAAAATATTACCTATACGTTCATGTCTTATCCGCCAGGAGGTGGGCTGAAATATTCCTTTTCATATCTCATACTCGGAAAGTAGTGTATGTTTGATCTGAGTACCGGGTCGGAAGCGATGATTCCCACCACAGGGAGATTCAGGACTGTGATTCCGGCCCTCGGTCGGGTAAGACTCATAGTAATTGCTTCGGGCCTTAGGGCGGGAATGAATTAAAAAAAAATAGTACTAGGTACATTTGGCAAAGATGTTTAAAGAAAAAGTTTCTCTAGAAAAGAGAATGACTTTCTTCCAACCTCTTTGGGTACTTAGTAGGGATACGAAACTTTTTACATCAATTAGAATAAGAAAAAAAGGTGCGGCCTTGTGAGTGTAGGTATAAACAACAGAGAATAGCTCGCGCACGGGGCGGTACGGGTTCCATATTTAAAATTAAAAAAAGAGTATTAATTTGGTAAGCTGTTCCGAAATTCAAAATCTTGTTTTTCATCGACACTAATAAGCACAGAACACTATTACTCGGCTAAAAGTACATACATATAAAGAGGAAGGATTTGTATATTATTTTTGTAATGTTATTAAGGTTAGGTACTCTATGATGTGGTATTCAAAGACGTTTAAAAGAAAAAGTTTCTCTTTCTTCCAACCTCTTTGGTTGTATTGTTGACAATTTTTTTTTTGTAGGTATTATTGCGTTTTTGCATGTTTGAATTTTTGTAAAATTGTAATTTTTTTTGTTTACTTTCCTTGAATTCGAAATGAAAAGTAGAGTGTTTAACGCGGGTGGAAGTCATCAATTCCTACTCGGACTATATCCGCCCTCGCTACGCTCGGGCGTCTAAATACCTCGTATGGGAATTGATTCCTTCCGACCCTTGTATAACAATCTACTATTCCTAGACATACCCACTTTTCAACAGTAGGTAAAGTAACTACCTATATATTACAGATACATTAACGTGACAGCTGATGAGCCCATTGCCTATCTGGGTGACATTCCTTAAAATCAATTCTGGGGTTTGCAGCTTGTTTTAATAAAGTTTCTTTCTATAACATAAAAAATTCGACCCCTAAACGTGATAGTTGGTGTGCCCATATCCGAACCGGATCTGTTACACATCTTCAGGATTAATTCTGAGAACTGCGGGTTTCCTCACGATGTTTTCCTTCCAAAAAACTCATTGGTAGCCTTATATGTACCTATGAAAAATCAGGCCCAAACCTCAACATCTTTGCTTTACCTACCTCTTACAAAAGGTCCTTTATCTATTCAGATTAACAGAGATTTTGTATCGTTAGTTGTTCTTCTGCAATACCTTATTATATAAAGTATACGAACAGCGAGTGGTCTGCGGCGAGTACTGAGATCAGTCCGGCGGCAGGCCCCGCCGCGAAATTGAATGAAAACATTGAATATTTATTCTGAGACGGTGCTTTGTGCCGCTTTGCGCCATAGAATATCCTTAACGGCAGAGGTCGATCTCCCAATGGAGGAGAGCACAATTGAAATTATTAATTCGGCCTTATACAAAATTTCTGTCGTCAAATTAAACATTCAGTTTCTAAATAGGTTCGTATTTAAAAAAATATTACACGCTAAAAGAAAATCGGTTGTATTTTTCATCTAACCTAACCTTATAGGTAGCGTAAGATATTTTCATCTCTCCGGGCGGAAAGCGGCAACTTTCGGCCCGCTACACTAAACGAAGATGCCGATTTTCGCCTCCGTCGAGCAGAAAAAAAGTAAATACACTCCTCGGAAAGTAAATAAGAAAGCCTCATAATACAATATGTTTGTAGACAATTACATGTGATCATTACATTTCTTGCTCGAAGGACCAAATGTTACCAAACTTGGTACTTGTCAGTTTATGCTGTTAAGCAATACATGTTTCTTTTCCATAAAAGCGAGTTTTCTTCAAGTTTTCTTCATATTCTTTTAACTACAGTCCACAACATTTGGTAACATTTACTTCCCTTGGCATGTAATATACTATACTATAAGTAAAGCTCCCTATGTACCTACACCCTTTCTTATGTCTAAGTTAGATAGGTGATTCTTTTATATTTACTTGCTCTATGTCCGTGGGCGCCCTCGGATCATCTTGTGGCTCTCCTTTCAGTATTTGATCTGCATATTTATAAAACCAGTGCGGACTGTTTGCACTCTCGAGTGTGTTTGCGGATTTCATACTTTATTTCATTTTGCGCTACGCCTTTGCGCTCTCCAACATCTGTTGTTTGACCAATATAGTCTTAGTTTTGATTTCGGTAAAGTACGAAAATATCGAAAAACTAGAGTCCCGTAACCTAAGGGTGCTAACGGGACTCTATTACTAAGCCTCCGCTATTCCTCTGTCTGTCTGTCTGTCAGTGAGATGTACCTATCTCATGAATCCTAATAGGTAGACGTTTATATTTGTACTGCCGATATGATAACAGACATAGAAATCTAAAGAGTAAAAAACCGACTTCAACATAAGTACATGGTTTTCTCATGGATGCTTTTGTCAGAACTAGACGAAAAAGAATCATCCAAATCGGTTCACCCAGTCGAAAGTTCTGAGGTAACAAACATAAAAAAAACATACCTACAGACGAATTTATAACCTCCTCCTTTTTGAAGTCGGTTAAAAATGAAATAGAATTATAAATTAAAGGTCCAATACAAAAAAACCTGTCTGGCGTAAGTATTTTTATTGTACGGTACACACACTTTGACTGTTCTTATTATTGAAGTGTGGATGGAGTGTCGCAAGGGACGTATCCACTGAGACCGTATGAGCACAGCATGGCGAGCATGAAGCGGCCGCGGCGTGGCACGGGCACCATGCGCGCCTCTCGGTCAAGACGAAGCGCGCGCGACGAGTTCCCGCGAGCTTCCCATTTCGGCACCAGCTTGCTCTTGCTCGGCGTTGGATCCCTGCAGGAACGTCAGTGCCGTTAAGACCACCACTGATTGACGGCCGTTTTAATTTGGCAGTTCTGAAGTTGCGCAATAGCACTTTTTAGCGACAATTTTAGGCGATATGAGGCGGTTTTGCGCAGGCGGAGCCTATGTTCAGAGCAGCCAAGTTAAAACGGCAGTACTTTGAGGATTTAGATATAAATAACTAGCGGGGCCCAGCGGCGTTGCCCGCGCGGATTCAGACCCCTACTTTGTGCTCACTGCTCACTTAGATAGGTACGTCATTCAAGGAAACTTTGTAAAAATTCATGCTTTTAGACCTAGCGGTTTTAGGTACGCGTTGTTCGATCAGTCAGTCAGTCAGTTCCTTGCTTTAAGATAGACATGTAAATGAATCAAAAATAGCATAGTGAAGACATTTCATACAAAAACTCTGATCTCGAGTGTAAGGTTAGTTTTAGATGATGCCAATAATTCCTGTAAAAATAAATTAATTTTAATTTAACAAAAGATTTACGTAACACATGAAAAATAGTTAAAATGGATTTAGAAAATGATACTGAACAAAGTAGTTTATGCTTTCAGTTTTCTAGTTAATTAAGTTACAAATACTAAAGACAGTCCAACGCTAGTTCTAGAGCTAGAAAAAGAACTGACAGTAACAGTCATGCAGTTTTCGTACAAAGTTCAAAGATGCATCTTTGTTTGTATGCGAAGTAACTGGCTGCTACTTCTCTTGCGACACTATTTACGAACGCAACAACTGACTCAACTTTACTAACAAATTGACCTATCAAAAGATTACTTTTTACGGGTCAAAGTCGTAATAATATTGTTTGGATAGTTTATTGTTATGTCATCATAAGTATTATATTATACGTTTATGTATTGAGAACCACGAAATTTCAAGAAACTTGATATACCTACTCGTGCTTTGTTACAACAACAACAACAACAACCAATATAATTACCATAAGCTAAGGAATGGAGATGAAAGTTGCTTTGATGACTAAGTTCTTCTGTGCAATTGAATATGTGTCGAGTAGTTGGTAGCTGCAATTACCTACGTGCTGTTGCATCACATCTTGCGCTTATGCAAAGCCATGAGACGTGCTGACATTAAGCAAGTATATCGCGGTGTATCTTGTAGATGAATGTTGCAGAACAGAAGCCACACTTTGAACTTGACCCTTAATTACAATACTGTAAGCCTGATAGTTGATTGAACTGCAGTCTAAACTCTAACAGAAAACAGCTGTACCAGACTCAAAGTAAAATGAGATTCTTTTATAAGATTAATAAAGGTTATGAAGGTTAATAAATGATAAATTCGCTATGTTCCCCGTATAAATTAGGCCGTTCTACCAATTTGTACGGCGACATAAATCATTGATATTGTTTTATTTGTAAACAAAAAGTTTTCCTAAATTGATCTTTACCTAGATTGATTTTTTCTAAATACTCTAGAATTCTTACCCGAACTTCATAAAGTTGGTCAACATGGTGGTGAATCTGTCAATGAACCGTCTGTCTGGACTGGAGAGGGGCAGCGACAGGCCCCCGGGTTTGAACACGTAGAAGATGTCGTCAGAGTGCGAGGCACCCGGCAGCAGCGTGGCCCCACCAAAAAGCAGCTTGGCGAAGTTCCTTCCCCCCTCGTACTCGAACACGTAGCTATACACAGGCTGACTCGAATACTCCTCCATCATCCCAGCAAACGCGTCCACCGACGAGTAGGCCATCCAGTCCGAGTAGTAACTCACAACTTCTTTAACCGCCGATCTATCTACGCGTTTCTTCCCGAAGTAATGGGATCGTATCTTGTCTGCTATCATACTCCTCACTCCTTCACTTTGCCACGAAAACACTGTAGGCAGATGTTCGACAAAGTTCTCGTCCCACTCTTTGAAGGTTTTGTCGTTGTTGAGCCCATAAAACAGCATTCCTTCCACGTTAGTATACCCCACTATCATTGGTACCTTATTAAAGTTACCAGATTTCATTATGTTGTACGGTGTGTCGTGGAAGAATGGCTCGGTGAGATTTGAGTCAATGCAAGGGCTGTATTTGAAGTAACGCGTGTCGGACGAAACGTCCCGGCAGGCGTCTAGCAACTCCTCCAGGGGAGCATTAGCGAAAGTGTTGTAGATATCAGCTTCAGTGGTAGCGGCGCCGAGTTTCCTAGCGTCTTGGAGCGCTGGCCGCAGCGGTTCTACGTTGTAGGCCCACGGAGTGATCGGCGTGCCACTCATTAGAATAGCCTTATGAAAGAGTCCTTCACTGGCCCTTGAGAGGAAGTGCATGGCAGCAGCACTGGCGCCGGCGCTCTGTCCCGATATAGTCACGTTATCCGGGTCACCGCCGAAGGCAGCTATGTTCTTCTGGATCCACTTGAGCGCCGCAACTTGGTCTTTCAGTCCGAGGTTGGCCACCCCGTTCACACAGAGGAAGCCTAGCACGCCGACTCTGTAGTTGATTATGACTACAATAACGTCCTTTAAGACTAGAAACTCGGGGTCGTAGTGGGCTTTTGTGCCGTAGTAGTACCCGCCGCCGTGGAGGAAGACGAGTACGGGCAGGGGTGTGGTGATGTGCTCCGGCGCGTACACGTCGAGCTGCTGACAGTCTTCTCGGCCTAGCACCAGCCCCGCCACGGTCTGTGCGCAGTGCCCAAATCGGCTCACTGCCGTCAGCACGCCCTCCCATTTCGGCGGTTCGCGTGGCAGCTGTAAATTTATAGACAACAAATCTGTATGAATAGATAAATAAGGGGAAAATTAAAAATTTGTGGAAAATTAAAACATCTTGAACTTGATTTATTAATAAATATATTTAGGAGAGAGAGAGATTACTGACTTACTCATCACGAAATCTCTGAAAATGTAGGAACTAGAAACTTGAAGAAAAGTAGGTTCCTGAGTATTTTAACAAAACAAGAAATTGTACCCTTTGCTCATAATTAATTCATAATAACGAATTTAGTTATACAACAGAAAAGAGTTTTTAGAAATTCCTACGAGAACGAACGGGCCAGTTGCCCGCACCGATCCCGTTTTTTCTGCCGGGAGCGTCCTATATTATAAGAATTATTGGCGACCCGCCCCGGCTTCGCACGGGTGCCATGATAGTAAAACCTTCCTCTTGAATCACTCTATTTATTAAAAAAAAACGATTCAAAATCCGTTGCGTAAGTTTTAAAGATCTAATTATACATAGGGACATTAGGGACAGACACGCGCAGCAAGAAGAAACTTTGTTTTATGTAGTGATGATGAAACAGTTTTAGAATGCAATGATGAAAAACACATTTTAGTTCAGCAGTTAATTTGACCAGTCAAGCACATAGATAAAACACTATATCAAGCATGAGACTCACACCGGCGGAAAAGGTTTTAATATAACCCTATCGTGTCTCGTGTTTGATGCTTGACGAGGTTCAGAAGTTAAATATGAATCACGGCATTTTACACCTCTACAACATTTGGATGAATACTGTCGACCCTATGTGTCGAACGCATGCTGAATGTTGACGCAGAAATTAAATTTTCCGTGGTTTTGGCAAATAAATAAAAATAATAAATAATCTAACGCCTATTATCCCCGAAGGGGCTGGCAGAGTTATTCCATTTTTGGAAATGCTTACCCACTTTTTCACGAGTAGGTATATTCGACCCCTAAATGTGATTGATGGTGAGCCCAGTCTGCTATACACATGTCTTAGAATTAATTGTGGGACCTGCGGGTTTCCTCACTATGTTTTCCTTCACCGTCGAGTTAGTGATGAATAGTGATCTCTGATTTATCATCATGAGAAGCGGGCTCTTTAACCGTAAGCTATTACTGCTCTTTTTTTAAACATTTAAAAAAATCAAGCGTGTTTTTGTGAATTGAATGAATCACTTACCTGAAATCTTTTGCTGACCGCGTACGGTATGCCATAGAACCGATTTTGTCCAGACACACTGCGCAGTCCGCGCACTCTGCCCTGGCTCGTCTCTACCACCGGCGTGAAGATACACGTGATCCTCGCCAAACTTGCGACAAGCCATAACACGAAAATACATTTTAGGTATCTATGCATCCCTAACTGCATCCTGGTGGTACTGGGTAGCAGATGGGACTCTCCCCTGCTAACGAGATGGATGGACCTCCATAAAAGGTTCCCAGAATTTAATTAATAGTGTCTAATTACCTACTAACATTAGCTCATAAGTTATATTTTTGTATTACTAACATTATGGATGTGTATCCGAAATAAATGATTAGATATTATTATTATGCATCGTTTTTTAAATTTATAAAAGGTTTAAAGTTGATCACTCATTTCACATAATTAATCATTTGTAAACTGCACAATGTAGAGTCTTAGTTTTTGAGATTATTGAAGTTCAACCAAGTTCTAAAAAAATTTTATATTTGGTCGCTTAAAGCAACACAGCGTACTCATTAAGCTTTTATCAGACTGCTTATACAATCTACAAAATAACTTATAATAAGTATTCTAGTAGAAATGTAGCACTACAGTCACAGAAGTTAATACCGAAAATAACAGTCACAACGTGCAAATCACAATATTCCGACAATACACGAGATGTGTGTAGTGTATGACAAGTAATTCTCTCACTGCTAGCGAAAGTTGGGACCGATCAGATCGACCCTACCCGGCAACACTCGCAAGGCGGTTGCGAAAAATTATGCAAGCCTAGATAGCAGAAATAATATTCAATGTAAACTTTGTCTTCAGTAAATTATAGTTTAACTTCCATCACTTCGATTTGTCATAGCGAACGGTACTGTTGTTTTGTTGATATTTTTTCTGCGTGTTACCTGTGTTTGAAATGTGGATAAGGAGGAAAAATTTTGTGTAAGGCGCCGCTGCCGTATGTTCCTTTTTTTACCTACTTAGTTGTAGTAGGTATGCCCTTGAGATTCTTGCTGGTTCTTTTCCTGGCACTGCATTTGGAACCAGCAACTCGTCGGTGGAGATTGGCTGCTGTTTACATTTAGCCAATCTTCATGGACGAGTTTAGAGTGCCTTGTTATTAGACTATTGACTTTTCTAAGTGTGTTTTTTGTATTGTACCTACAGAAAATATATTTTTGACTTTTTGACTCTTATAAGATATCTCTACATATTATTCGTAGTGTAAAAGAAAATGATAGCCCAGTGGTTAGCCTCGCTTCTCATTCGTGAGGCTGGGGTTTAAATCCTGGTATGTACTTATGAGTTTTTCAAGAAAGCTTACGTACATATTTATCACTAGATCGATGGTAAAGGAAAACATCGTAAGGAAACCCGCGGTCCTAGAATTAGTTGTGAGGCATGTGTATTAACACACCCAGTCCGGGATGGGCTCACCACCTGTCACGTTTAGGGGTCAAAAGAAAATACTGATAAACGTAAGTATTTCTAGAAATGGAATACCTCTGCCTACCCTTTCAGGGATAAAATGCCTAAGTTTACTTATTTAAAAATAAGTTTTTTTAGTTTAAGCCAAGGTGTCGCTAAATTCCAGTCAAAACGTTTGCCTTCCTACTAACAAATCATTACGTTAAGTTTATAGAAGATATTCTGATGACATCTACTTTTACTCAGACTAAACATAAATAAGGGTATAATAAAGCAGCTCATCGTCTTAGCTCGAAGCAGGTCTAAAGTTGCTTACACACTAGCAGCGTAGAATTAATCTTTAAGTTTAAGAAAAATGTTGTTCTGTATTTCGTTTGAATATAACGATCTTCAGTAACATTAACTGCTGATTACATTTAGCCAATCCTCATGGACGAGTTTATTGTGCCTTGTTTATATTGACATTTCAAAGTGTATTTTTATACCTACTGAAATAAAATAATTTTGAGTTTGAGTTTGAGTTCATTTTCACACACTTATTGAGGCTCAAACCAAGCGGAGTCTTTCCCATAGGTACCTACACGTACTAATAAACATACTAAAATACATTATACAAACAGACACGAAACCAAGAATCGTGTGCATGAAAGTTGGCTTCGGGCGGATATCGAACCCGCAGCATCTGAGTCAGAGGGCAGGGTTACTACCACAGACATATATAGAGATTCAGGTCTGTGGTCACTACCAACCAAAGAGGTTGGAAGAAAATCATTCTACTGATAAACTTTTTCTTTAAACGTCTTTGCTACCAACTATGCTAACAAGCCTGACAAAAATAACTGCGAGATTTGCGATATTCGATTAGGTTCAGGATTCGAAAAATGCCGCTATTGAAATTTTCACAGAATGTGCATTTAAATTTGAATTGCCGCTTTTATAACATCGAGAAAAATCACATATTTTGCCCCATACGTGTTTTTACTCGATTTTCTTTTTAAGGTGGAACTTACACGTACTCTCCTCTTGTCCAAATTCGACTCGCACTTGGCCGGTTTCAATAATCTCAAGATAAACACATTCGTATGTTAACGTCGCTATATAGTTTGCAGCAATTGAGTAGGTATGTTGACGTCGCTATATAGTTTGCAGCGATTGAGTGCCGTTGCCGAGGTGCAGCAGACTGCTTCATAAACCTTGGGCTAACGGCTGTGTGCGAGTCTCTAGCGAAACGAGATAACTTTTGAATTAAAAGGCAGAGGAAGTCCGCTCCTCGTCCAATTTGCATGTTTGCCCAGTTTATAACAATTAGCCGCCGCTTTCCGGGTATTTTTCTTTATTACCCGGATTAACAACCCCTCCCTCCTCTGACTTGACTTGCACTCTTTTTTTACACTTTATAAATGAATCGTTGTTGCATTAACATGTTTATGCTTTGCGAACTGTTTTAATTAAGGATTTAAAGAAATTGATAGTCTTCCAATTGGGTATAAAATGTTTTGTAAACACGAGTAAGTAGTAATGCCTTCTGGTGAATTCAATACGTTCACAGAGACATTGTATTTGTGATACTAATATGATAAACGCGAAAGTTTGTAAGTATAGATGTTTGTTGCTCTTTCACGCAAAAACTACTGAACGGATTTTGATGATACTTTACAGATATATAGCTTAAATCAAAATAACACCTAGGCTAGGCATCATTTTGTGAAATTTACAACAACGCCTGTCTAATTAAAAAAAGCAAATAAACTAACAGACGTCAACTAGGCGTCAAGCAGAGCTGATGCATCTTTATCGGCGTAAAGTTGCCATTCTGTCGGTATTCTACAGATTGCACTTCGGGGAGTGTGCCCAACAGCTGCACGAGCCTTCCGCCTTCCCCTTTTTAGAATCGGACTTCCAGACGAACGGCTGGGCTTCATCCCTACTTGGTGGATATCCTATCAATACGTAAGAAGCGCTTTGCAAGATCTTTTATTATGCGCACCGCCAAGGAGTGGAACTACCTGCTGGCGTCTGTATTTCCGAGTTCATATAACCCACAAGCCTTTGAGAATCGAGGCATCTTCTGGGCAAGCTCGCCCCGTCGTTGCTCTCGGGCTAGTCTGGGGTCAAAAGTAAACCCATCATTAATAATAAAAAAAATGCAGTTGTTTCCATTAGTACGCCTAAAAATAAAAGAAAAAACTACCGTCAAATAATTGGCACCATTGGCTCTTACGATAGTTTTTTTACTTCTGTAATATTAATAGAAAATTGTAATTCCTTCTGACGAATTTCCCTCTATAGTATATTCCAATTTTGTACTTTCATAATGGGTTCCCTACTTGATTTCGAAACCCTATTAACCGAATGTTGATTTGTCGATGACGTTCTGTAGAAAGTACTATAATTCGAATCCTCGGTGCATCGAGTGATCGTTAGAACGATACCCGTTATACCGATAGTACGTTTTGTCGAAAGTTGATAACACGATAGTCTAATTTATCGAAAGGTTCTTATGTCGATGATCAAGATTTCCGCGGGGCTAAGTCCGCTTACCGAGGTCGGCGACTGTTCAAGTTCTTACTAATAACAATATAGTAGGTATAGTTAGGGTTCAGTTGAAGAAATAATTAACTTCCGCCACGCCTCTTAAGTCAAAAAGTTTTTATTGAACTTTTTGTAAGAGTTCAGTTTTCGTTGTGTTTACGCACAATGGAAGTCGTTAGTCACGCTTGGGTAGCTTGAAAAATTAGACAGTTGACCACTAGCCTAACACCATCTCCCAATACGCGGTGGGCTAGGTTGGGAAATTAAGGTCATACTTCCTCATGTGTGAGGAACGACCCTTAACTCAGCAGTTGGCTGTTACAAGTTGATGATGTATTGTATGTATTGAAAGACATTGTAGCTAGAGTTCTAGGTGAGCAGAAGCGGCAAGAAAGAAACTTTACAACATAATATTCTTTTGAACAATCAATACAATACAAAAAAATCATTCTCATTCAAATACTATCATGCCATTCTCACTTTGCTCGCTCTATCATCTGTTTAGGTACTCAGTTTATTTGACGACTCTACAATGTGATGATTATTATTTGATCTGGTAAACGAAGCATTAAATCGTTTAAATTAAGCCAGTTTCAGGTGCTACAAGATAACTTCTTATTGCTGTATAGGTAACGTTTTGTATGTTTGTAACGAATAAACTCAAAAACTACTGGACCGATGTCAAATATTCTTTCACCAATGGAAATATACAACCTCCCTAAGTAACATAAGCTATATTTTATCCCCGTGTTCCCACGAATACAAATACAAATTCATTTATTTCTGTAGGTACAAAAAATATACTTAGAAAAGTCAACAGTCTAATAACAAGGCACTCTAAACTCGTCCATGAAGGAGGCTAAATGTAAACAGCAGCCCATCTCCACCGACGCATTGCTTGTTCCAAATGCAGTACCCCGAGAAGAGCCAGCAAGAAACTCAAGGGCAGCTCCTTTTAATCACAACATTTCTTCAGCACGGGAACGGGAACCGCTAGTATTTTACAACTTAACATTATTCGAAAAACTTTAACTGCGTAATTTTAGTCCCTATAGTATATTTCATTTAAAATCAGCTTAACACAATGGCAGTTGCATACGAAATCTGGCTGAATATCAGTAGCGGCTCAATTAAAGCCTTGTTTGACGTGACCTAACCAAATATCGCGTCGAAGGGTCAGCCCTTTTATTACTCGGCATCGAATTTCATACAGACCTATTTGCTTTTCATTAATTGTTTCTAGCTCTGTACTCTATCCATTTCAACGAATTATGTACCTACGAGGTAATTTTCATTATCTATTTAAACCAAATTTATTCCATTTAAAATTTGAATACAATCGTATTTTAACATTTAGTTCTGTGGTTGATAGCACGAAGGAAAATTCCGATATTTTGACTGCGTCATGTGATTGACGGCACTGAGAGTTTTTAGGTAAATGTCCATATTTTACGTTTAAAGCAGTAATGGCCTCCGGCCGAAAATCAGTGAGACTCGGGTTCGAATCCTAGCTTGTACCAATGAGTTTTTTAAAAACTTACGTACATATTTATCACTAGATCGACGGTGAAGGAAAACATCATGAGGAAACCCGTTCTGAGACATGTGTGAATAGACCCGGTCCGGCGATGGGCTCACCACCTATCACGTTTAAGGGTCCAATATATCTCGTGAAATGTGGGTATATCCAGTAATGGAATACATCTGCCTACCCCCTCGGAGATAAAAGGCGTGGTATTTTTTTTATTTTACGTTTCTCTAAGAATCCTCAGTCCTTATTCTCAGTGATCTATTATGAAAATAGACTGAGCTAATACTTTAAAACTCTAATTAGTCTAAGATGCTTATTGCATACATCACAAATATTTTGAAAAAGCGATAAAACTATTCAATTTAGTAAGTTTAACATAAAGATGCTTATTGCATACATCACAAATATTTTGAAGGTTTTGTATTGTACGGTGGTAGAGAACCTATTTTATGCCGGCCGGTTTTTCTTCAGAAATTATTGTGACGCGTGTAGCTCCGACATTACGGCGCTACAATGTTATAGTAATGTGTATATTACTATTTAATCGCTAAGATAATTGGCTCCTCTATTAGGTGGGTATAATGACGGCCTCCACGCTCCGTGCGTCATCACTCCTGCGGCCGGTTGTATAAAGAATCCTCTTCAAACATCAGCTCTCGTTTTCGGTTTCCATCCAATTCGTGTTTGAATTATAAAGGAACATATTCCGAGAAAGGAACACTTTGATAATTAGATTTGTATTGTACATACATATTTTATTGATTTTACTTACTTCGGTTTTCATTGGAGGAGAAACTCAAGATCGGAATAAGGTATTTTTACAATAGACTGTGTTGGGAAATCATCCCAAATTCAATCTTAATTCTTCCTTCTTTGAGCAATATTGCGTCACAGTGGCTTCTGTGATGTCACATTGTGGTTAATAACCATTAGGATACCAATAAAAGGATCAATCATAGACTAATTGCGACGTTTCACCCAATACAGGAGAGAGCGACTCAATAAGAAGAGCTCGAAGAAGACTAAAGTTAAAGCTTTTTACTCAGTTTAATGTGAGTATTGAATAATTATTACATAATCAGAACAAGTATTCAGCATGAGCCATAAGCAATGTCAGGCAATTTCAAGGTGGCTTGAAAGATGTTACCACTAGCTTATCTAACACTCTCTCCCAATCGTGTGGCGTGGGCGTGGGAGGAAAGAAGGTGGGAGGAACGTACAGCGCCGTAGGTTCGGTGAACAACATAGATTGCATTACGGTTGACGCGGGAGGCAGATCCATTTATCTTTAAAGTGAATCGTCAATGTATGTTGTTCACCGAACCTTCGGCGCTGTACGGTGCGCAGGTGTGGCGCCACCCTAAGCTTAGCAGTGGGCTGTTACGGGTTGTTGATGATGATGATTCAGCATGTTACAAAAAGAAAAAACAAGTATACAGCGAAAAATTTAATATCATAATAGAATCTAAAATAATTATGACAAATAAACAAATCACATAAAAACGAGACTAGAAACGCTATCACCACTACACAAATATTTTTGGTTCACTTCATACATTTTCGACAAACTTGGTGCTTATTAGCAAACATAATCGTAATCAGCTTAATTTTTACGTACACTGCTGCTGATGTTCATCTGTCATTCCCGTTACTGTATATACAGCAAGCGCTGGCGGTGTAACAAATGTCGAAATTAAGACGATTCCGATTTCAATTATAAATAGACACTGTGTACCATACTCATTTGCACCTTTGGCCGCAGTATTTACAATGTACCGTATATACCTACAGCAAATTATCAATATCAACCGTTTATAACGACCGACGCCAGTGATAATAAATATTGAACTTAGAAAACACCTTGACATAAATGACTTAAGTCAACAAGACCCCGTACTAGCACACGCAGATAATTGTCAACTTCTGGTGATGAAAGTGATGGACTGAATTTCATTTTCATACATGGATGGGAAGATTTAATAGAAAGAGATCTAAACCCACACAGTTATCCACAATCAAGTGAACAGCAGATATATCTATGTTTTCTCACCAGCACATACCCCACCACTTCCAGCCATACCTTGTAGACTCCTGTCGGGCCTACCACCATCCTTAAAAAAACTATCATAATTCAGGAACAACAAACACCTGTAAATGGCTTCGTTGATATATTTTCTTAGGTGTTAGTTGTATTTCTTAATTTGCTGTAGGTGTTCCGAAAATAATAAAATAAAAATAAATAAAACAACTTTACTCATATGTATTTGAATTATGACCTTTAAACAAAACAGTTTTCCGGGATAGTGATATAAAAGGACAAATAATCTTATGATTGTCATTTTCCTGCTATCGTCAGACGTGTTCCAATAAAGCAATTTGGACACAAAAAATACTAAAACAAGTTTAATTTATAAGGACGTAGTGGTACCTAGGAAGCAAAACAAGATATGGTCGTAGGCCACCTTTTTTGGATCATGTTCTGTCTGACCGACAAACTTAGTTTTTTTTAATATACATATATTTTTTAGTTGACGCGTATTACAGTTTCTGTGGCCACATATTCGTGAAGGCCACAGTCCTGGCCACATACTCGTAGTTCGGTGTATCGAACGAATCTTCGGGCGAACTCAAATGGTGTTCGCGCTTCTGTCAGTTTCCGCGCACATCACAGCGCGAATGGCGCTAACCTTAGCGAATTTTGACAATGTTTTGTCATGTAGTTCGCCGTAACGTAACACGAAGTCTTTGAGTATGTTCCCGCAGCGTTAGTGGAACCCGTAGCGCGTGCGCCGGTAGCGGGCGTAGGTTTTGTTCCAGAGAGCGGTAGCGGGCGGGGCCCAGTGGCGAGCGGTGCGCACGCGAGCATCGATCACGAGCACCTCCGGATGCGGCGAGCGGCTCGCGCGCCACCGCACAGGCACCAGCTGTGACTTCGCCGGCGTCGGGTCGCTGTAACATATCACCACCATCGTTTTTATTCCCTTACCAGTATTAAAAGTCAAAAGTTTTGGAACGTAGTTCCTTATCGCGCGTTGCGAAAGGGGGCTAGACGGAAAAAATTAAGACCAAAAATTGTAACGACTGAAACTTTTTGCTATAGTTGAAGCTCCATGATAAATCTAATAATGATGATGATAATGATGATGGAACTTCGTTTCATCCAGGTGTCCCTTGACACCTCTCAAGTTTTTTTTATTCAATGTGGGGGATTATAAGTCCTCGTATTGAAAGTCATTGCGACAACACTATTTAAGATTGGGTGGACCCTAGTAGGACAAGTAAGTTTGGATGAGACTTTTTTTTGATATTTTGCGTCCAAACTAGCGCTCATTATATGCCAGTGTCACAATTGGAGATATTATAGAGTAAGACCAAAATTATATAAATTTGAATGTGGACCCAGTCTAAGACTCTTACATAGTAGCGTATTTTAGATTATAAGTGGAATTATACAAATAAATCCATAAGTGGTTGCCATTGCCGAAAACTAATCATCATCAAATAAATAAGTAGTGTTTAGATGACCATTTTGTTTAAGGAGTAGAAATATTTTTTTACTAATTTCGTTGTTCAGTGTCACGGGTAGATTAATCTAGGTAGGAGTGAGCTGGTTATTGTAAATAGCCTGAATACCTTGGCCGTCTTATTAATAAAATTGAAGATTAGATTGACTTTACGGCTAGTAAAGTGAGCGATGTTTGATTTGATTCAGGTAAATACTGACGTTAAGTATATCTTATACAGCGAATATATTAATAAGACAAGACTTGTATATTCAGGTACCATCCGAAGATTTCGCTATGCTACTGACAAAAACTTTATTTGTAGTTAAAATTATAACCTTATTCACTTTTTTAGTTAATCATTGTGTACATCTGCTACTTCATATAAGTTATATATTTTTGAAGTGGGTAGCATGTGGGAATATTTACAATGCATTGTTTTTTTTTATCAAAATATTAAGTACATATTTTATGTAATATTTTGATGATGTAAATTGGTTTAGATCAAAATTTTAATTACTGTTTGCTCAAAACTTTACATAACTATGGTTCATGTAGTTTAGGACGCATCGTAGAACAGGTTTCAATGTCAAAAGTACGGTAGAGAAACCGGCCTGAACTCGTAAACTGCGCATATACTGAGAATACTGACAAAGTACACACTTACCTGTATTTTGCGAAGTTGGTCCAGAGCGTGACCATGCGAGTTATCATGTTCCTCTCCAGGATGCTGTGCGGGAGAGGGAAAGAGTGCGGCTTGAACAGGTATAGCAGCTCGTCGGCGTGCGACGCTCCGCTCGTGAACCCGAACAGCGATATCATCTTTGGCATGTTGAGGTATCCGCCGTACTTAAACAAATAATGGTATATCGGCTGATCTGTGGTCTTCGCGTACAACTCTGCCTCTATCACCGACGGAAATTTGAAGTGCAGATCTGAATATAGATCTATCATCTCGGATATCAAATCTGCTTTGTCCACAGCGAAGTATTGCTTGCGTATGTTCTCGACAGTTTCGTTTCTATCCAGTTCTGATGGAAACTCCAAGTCAGGCCTCAATGTCTCGGTTGGATCGATTTCTTTCAGGCTGTTGCCGTAGTCTTTAGCCACGAAGTATATTCCCTCTTTATCATTAAATCCGATTATCATAGGCACTTTGGTGTAATTACCAGACATTATTATATCTGTGGGATATTGCGTGACGATAGATTCTACGCCCGGTATGTCCTTTTCTATGCAAGGTACAAATAATGTCTCAGCTGTGATGTAGTTGTTATGTTGAGAATATTTGATAGCGTTAATGAGCTCGTTAACTGTCTTATTTGATAAAATATTATAAATTTCGTAAGGGTTTTTGGTGTCATATCCAAATGCCTTGACTAGGTTGCTTGCAGTTTTGATTGGGTCGTGCTGAGTTGCCCAAGGAGCCAAGGAGGAGCCGCTCTGCAAAATGGCTTTGTGGAAAAGCCCTGCGGCCGCCGGAGACAGGATCAGGTACGAAATAGACACTGCTCCAGCACTTTCTCCAAACAGAGTCACATTATCTGGATCACCTCCAAAAGCTCCGATATTTTCTTTAATCCATTTCAGAGCTGCCACTTGGTCTTTCAGCCCGGCGTTTCCTGGTGCTTCCCTTATGCCGAGACACAGAAACCCTTCGACGTTGAGCCTGTAATTGACGCCGACAACGACCACTCCACGTTCGACGAGATAGTCTGCTCCGTACAGGAAGCCAGTGCCGGTGCCCTCGAAGAAGCAGCCGCCGTGGATGTAGACCATGACGGGTAGTCGCTCGCCAGCGCCTGCGCGGACCGGAGTGTAGATGTTAAGCTTCAGACAGTCCGGATCGCCGAAGATCATGGAGCCCACCATTTGTTGAGGGCAACGAGCATGCTCCTCGGTGGCGTCGAATATGTCATCCCATATTGGAGGCGGCAGCGGAGCCTGGAAGCAAAATATGGACTAAGAAATTGCAGTTGCAAGCTTGAGAGGTTCAAAACTAGTCCTCTCCAAACTGATAATTCAAAATATTAAAATCGATGTTTAGGTTTATTTACAAGGGAGAATACATATACAGAATTTGTAACAATTTGACACCTTGATAAATAATGTTTTCGCTAGTGGTTTTCGCGGATCGACAGAACGACAGACTTACTACTTAACATATTATTTGTATTTCTAATGTAATATGTATTGGACATATGTACCGATGTCCTTTATTGATTTTATACAGAATAGATACATTTTATTTGTAAAGACGCGATTAAAAAGTCCATTCTTAACCATATTTCTTATTATTATTCTATAATTATAGTTAGATTAACGTGTTTAGTCAACACAATGGCTTGATTTTGACGTCAAAGTTTTTGTAGGTACCTAATTCTGTGTTTGTGGAAAAATCACCTGTCACAAAAACATTTCCTTTGCGTGTGTTTAGATTGTTATAATCACTTGTGGTCATAATTTAATGTAATGGTAGATTGTTCTTCAACTTAACATTGTAGTAAGAATTCAATACATGCTTATACCGGTTAATGATGGATCTATATAATTTATAGATCTATCATCAGTACATAGTATAAAACAAAGTCGCTTTCTCTGTCCCTATATCCCTATGTCCCTATGTTTGCTTAAATCTTTAAAACTACGCAACCGATTTTGATGCGGTTTTTTTATTAGATAGAGTGATTCAAGAGGAAGGTTTTAATATTAGCATTGCACCCGTGCGAAGCCGGGGCGGGTCGCTAGTTAATTATATAAAAATGAATCCCTATTACCCTTGGTCACGGCATCACACGTGAACGGCTGGACCAATTCATGAGAAAGTTCAAAAAGAAAAAGATATAATAGAAAATTTAAGAAAACTTAACGACCATATTAACTTTCCTAACGTAATCTTATGGCGTCGAACATAGCTAACAGTTGTTTGATAGTTCGTGCAAAATATAGTTTAAAAAGTTAAGATAGGACAACGTCTGTTGGGTCAGCTAGTGTACATTGAACGGTTCTCACAGTGTGCTGAGGTCAAAGATATTAAAGTAAGGATGAGTTAGGTATATTCATACTGCTTGCGTTTGAAAATTGATCCCCTACGAGTGTGCTACAACATGTACATACTTAGCGTAGTCTTAGCGTATCTATAGGATACAACAATGACGGGGAAAGATGATACGGAACCAATAATAAAGAAAAAGAGAGCTATCTGTTAAGAGTTGCGCTTAAAATACAACTTGAAATACAATGCGACTAAACAAAATGTGGTTAATTAACTACATTTGTCGGCCTCATTTGCCGTGCTCTAGTAACATATCTACGTCTTTCCATATATAATATCTTTGGCTGAGGTGCATGTCGTAGCAATTTCGGCAGGTTTTAATATCATATTAGTTAGTAGGTTTACGTAGATTAGTGTGTGCTCTCCGTAAGACTTTGATAATGCAATACGATAGTATATTTTGTGGAAATTGAATTGCGGGAAATAATTCAGTAGTCAAGCCTCAGGTGCCCACGTGCGGACAAGGACTCGTCTGTCTCTCTCTTGACAATTGACGGCTTTAAAAATTTTAATATTATCTCAAAAAATCTGCTATAACAGTAACATGCCTGCACCGTGTACCGGTGGAACGATCACGATAAGTACGGAAAAGTGTGTTTGTTGTTTGTCCTTCTTTTACGCAACAACGGAGCGGTGGATATTTTTTTCTTTTAGATCGACTGAGAAGTGATATAGGGTGTTTCTTTATCCCGTAATGCAGACTAATCTATCTATATAAATAAAAATGAATTGATGTTCGTTAGTCTGATTAAAACTCCAGAACGGCTGGACAGATTTTGATGAAACTTTTTGTGTGGGTTAGAGTGGGTCTAGGGATGGTTTATACGGTGGCAGAACGACGTCTGCCCGGGCCACTAGTAAAAAATAAAACCCCTCTTCGCACCGCGCCGCTAACACCTCTGCGTGCTGCGCCTTAGAAATAGGAAAAACTAGGAAACAGACCCTCCTTTTTGAAGTCTGTTACAATTAAAAATAAATACTTAGTCTAGCTAGCAGTTACAAACCAGTGGATCAAGAGCCAATCGTGAGGCTCAGTTTCGAAGTCTGGCATGAACCAATGAGTTTTTCAAAACGTCTCGACGGTGAAGGAAAATATTGTGGGGAACCCGACCCGGTCCGTAGATGGCCTCACCACCTATCACGTTTAGGAAGCCAAAGAATATCCTGGTGAAACGTGGGTGTTTCACGAAATGGAATACCTCTTCCTACCCGTTATTACTTAAGCTAGATCTCACGTATCGATCTCACTAGTGACGTCCTTCAACAAGCTGGGGTCCGGAGTGCGAAGAATAAAAGAGCGTGCATGAAAAGGCTTATGGATGTGAAGGAAGCAAAACAAGTATGCAGAGAGCAAGCAAAGTGGCGATCCATCGTCTGCCTACCGCTGTGGGAAGAAGGCGTGAGCTGCATGTATGTAGATCTCACCTGGAATCTGTTGGTAGCATCGACAGTGGCATATGGCACGCCAGAGTAGTGGTAATAGGTGGCGGAGGGCGCCAACGCACCGCGCATCAGTCCGCTGCGCACACGCACCAGCGGCGCCGGCTCCTGCACCACGCTCGCCGCGATCAGCCACAGCAGCGCCGCCGCCCACTGCATTCTGCGCTCTTCTCACACCTTTACTTTAATTTATAAGTGTTTTTTTGTTGTCAATGACATTTTGCACTTTGGACTAGTAGCCGAGAATACACTAATGTTCCCAGACGGTACTAATAAACATACAATAGATATAACGATGGTTTTAATTGGGTTTTTATAGTTATATGTTTTTTGTTTTCCACGCAGCGCATCCACGCGTGGTCATGGACGGTAAATAACTCTTGTGTCTACATTACTGTCGCTTGCGAGAGAAAAATACTGTCACGAAAAAGAATGAGCCGATAATATATGATTTTTACGTAATATCCACTGGAATATTTTAAAATAATTTACTGACAACGCGAGCGCGAGTCGCGTTCGGTCAATCGGAGTCGAATGCGCTAGCGCACGGCGCCTTTGACAGTCAAGGACAGATCAGCAAACACGCACACATAGCGAGTAGGTACCTAACTATCTTAAATAGTGTAAAAAATACGGAGTTTACAAAGAAGTATTTATGAGTAATTATCTTACAAGATTCAATGTTATTTGCCTATTGAAGTACATAATGCAAGAGACAGACGGTAAAAATGCTTAGGTACGCCTTTATAAAGGCGCGATTTTAAATCCTGGAAATATAATACCTTAACTTAATTTTTCAATAACTTTTCATTATTATATTTTATGGACCTCTACACGTAACACTGACTAAGAGTATGACGCTATAGGTCGGTATATTAAAAGCACATAATCTGACGTATCATAAGACGGGCTTGTTGGCTCAGTTGGTAGTGACCCTGCCTTCTGAGCCGGAGGTCGCGGGTTCGATTCCCGCTCGGGCCAACATTTGTGTGAATGAACTAAACATGTCTGTTGGGTTCGTGTCCGAGTGGTCAATATTGATATAGGTATGTCAATCAGCTATTTAGCACCCATAGTACAGGGTCTGTCTAGTTTGGGACTAAATAACCGTCTGTCGAGAATAAAAAAAAATCTAATTTCTACAGAATCTTTCTAAAAATTCTTTCACTAATGGAAATCTACATTATCACTGAGTAACATAGGCTAAATTTTATTACCGTATTCCCACGGGAACGGGAATTACTAACCCTTCTATGGATCAAAGTTGTCCAAAAATTGTTTTTTATCCGCTCCAGGGAGGCTTCGTCAAATAAAATAAATGGGACCGAAAATAGTCTAGTGTTATCAGAGTGTCAGCGGGTCGCCGTGGTGCCCTCGACCAACTTGTATAGCTGCACTATTGAAATACTCGATTGTGCTATCCTGGCAATGATAAGCGGCCACGCCGCGGCCTTCAAAAGTGGCACTGCCCTCTATGAGTAAGTTCCTGTAGTCCGCGATCTGCATATTGATAGTTCTCTAATAATAATAATAATATCACTCCTTTTATCCCCGAGGAGGTAGGCAGAGGTATTCCATTTCTGGAAAAATCCACTTTTCACGAGAATATTCGAACCCTAAACGTGATAGGTGGTTAGCCCATCGCCGCGCGCCGGACCGGGTCTGTTACACATGCGGCAGAATTAATTCTGGGACCTGCGGGTTTCCTCACGATGTTTTCCTTCACCGTCGAGCTAGTGATGAAAAAAAAAGTCTGGAATGGGTTATGAACCAGGAACCAGCAAGCCTCAAATTTTGTGCTGAGGCACGACGATGGCTTTACCGTGACGTTCGGTGGTCCGAAAAATAAACTGCTGGAAAGTGGGTACCTAATTCAGGAATCGAATACCTTAGCCGAACCCCTAAGTTACTAGGCGTCACTTTATATATCCATTTTTAGGGCTCCGTACCGAAACGGTAAAAACGGGACCCTATTACTAAGACTTTACTGTCTGTCCGTTCGTCTGTCACCAGGCTGTATCTCAAGAACCGCGAGAGCTAGACAGTTGAAATTTTCACGAATTATGTGTTTCTGTTGCCGCTTTAAATAACAACAAAATAAAATAAATATTTAAAGGCCCCCTTACAACAAACGTTTTTTTTTTGCTGTTTTATAGATAATGGTACGGAACCGTCTCCGGAAACTTCGTGCGCGAGTCCGACTCGCACTTGGCTGGTTTTTTGTACCTATATACAATATACCTACCTACATACATATTCGACACAAAACAATATCTATAGATCACATGTTTAGTGAAATCCGGGTGTTGTATTGAGAAATTTCGATGTTTTTAGATCTCTTTTACATCCTTAACGTAATCACTCGATCCGCTGCGAACGGACGTTGCGAACTTCTTCTAGTAACAATTGGTGGATTATAATTGCATGTGAGCGGATTTTATAATTTGCACACCGTGATATACTTTTTTTTTTATATAAAAAAAAGGGGGCAAACGAGCAGACGGGTCACCTGATGGTAAGTGACTACCGTCGCCCATGGACACTTGCAGCTGAAGAGTCACAAGTGCGTTGCCTTTGAGGTGGGAGTACGCTCTCTTCTTGAAGGTTTGAAGGTCGTATCGGTCCGGAAATACCGCCGGCGACAATTTGTTCCACAGATCAGTTGTGCGAGGCAAAAAGTTTCATGAGAATCTCACAGTGGTGGACCGCCACCTATCCAGGTGGTGTGCACGACTAAGTAGGGGACTTGTAATATCGGTATTGTTCGAGATGATAAATGATATAATTAAAGTGATTATATAAAGCAAATGCATTTATTGTGAAATTATAGGTTTTTATAAAGTAGGTACATATGAAGAGACGTAGAAACGAGAAGTTTTAGAAGAAACAAAGACAAACTACATATACAAGAAGTCTATATGCAACAGGTATAGTTAGGTATCAAAGCATGAGCTATTTATCTATACCTACTTACAAATATAGTAAAAATAAGTGTCTTTCTGTGATTTTAACTTCAAACATCTGTTTAAACGATGCCTAATCTGGAGTTCAACGGATTTCAATGAAAATTTATTAAAACAGGAATTTTAACTTAAACATTAATAATTAATCATAATTAATTTAATTTTAACATAATTAATTACGGTAATTAAATTTTAATTTTAACACGGTAATTTTAAGTTACCGTGTATGATTCATTTTGTATCATATCTTGTAGTGTTTAACACGTTGAACGCCACGGTGATAAATTAATTTAGGATTTCGGTCACCGGTGCCCTACATGGCGTTCAAAGACTACAAAGATATACCAACCTATCTACCTACTTTGTTTTGTTGAACCCAAGCGAAGCGAACGGTAGTTATTGATATAGTGACATTAACAGTTTGACCTTACCATTATAAAAATGTTATTAAATGTGTAATATAAAACGATTTGCTTTAGATTTTAGATTGACCAATGGTCGATTGTTCGATTGTGTGTTTTACCTAGATATCGCATTAATATTTTTTTATTAACACGTTCGCTGCGAAGCCATCTTTCATGGACTCGCAGCCAGTGCGTATGAGGTCTTTTCGAGGCAAGGTTAAACTTCTTTGCAGTGCGTATGAGACCTTTTCAGCCTCACAAAATGTTGTTTTTAAAAAGCACCTTAAATATAGCTCAAAAGTGACAATATTTGCTTGAAACTTTACCATTATATACTGAGATAGTTGCTAAGGTTGAATCTAGCTTCGCCTACAGTTATGACATTTCAGTATTGAGTAAATGAAAAAAATATATATGACATCTTTTCTGCCTCACATCGCACTAAAATAAAGTTCAAGACTAGAGATGGGAATAAAAGAAAGTTGCAGTTACGATAATATTATAACATTTGTTTACGTTTAGGGGTCCTTATCTCGTGAAAAGTGGGTACCTATATCTAGAAATGAAATACCTTTGCATACCTGGAATAATGGAATACCTCGGGGATAGAAGGCATGAGTTTTTTTTTTATAACATGTGTTTATAAAAGATCAACCAACATGTTTTTCATTAAAACAGGGCAAGCAGATCTGTTACACTGGACACAAAATAAATGTTTTAAAGTTTTTTTTGGAGCCTGATTGCTATTTAAAGTTAGCGTTAATTTGTCGTTTTATTGATCCATAATACGACAACCAACTACTTAATGTACCTACAGTTATAAATGTAAAAATCGTAAAAAAGTCAGCAGAGTTCCTGGCTTAGTGATGTGAAAAGTTTCGATACAGTGCTCCTGTATCGAAACTTTTCACATCACTAAGCCAGGAAGCGCGGCGCGCGCGCCGCTAGCTCCTCACTCCGTGCGGCTATGAGGCCTACAATTTTTGAGGCAGCTTAGACCTCAGTCCGCACTGTACGAGATTAAATTGTATTCAGTGCGTTTGAGGCCTATTCAACCTCATATTTTATTAACTACGCCGTTAAGATATACTTCGTAAGAGAAGCAATTTTATATATTTGTCTTTGTCATACGCATAGAAATATTAATATAGTCACCCCCCGCACAGAGTGAAAGAACGTGATTTTGACTGCCGCACCAGCGAGAAGTCTCGCATGTGGCTTTTTAGACCTCATAATGCAGTGAACGTGTTAAGTAAGTTTATATATAATATAATCTCACGCCTTTCATCCCCGAGGGGGTAGGCAGAGGTATTCCATTACTGGATATACCCACATTTCACGAGATACATTGGACCCCTAAACGTGATAGGTGGTGAGCCCATCGCCGGACCGGGTTTATTTACACATGTCTCAGAATTAATTCTGAGACCTGCGGGTTTCCTCACGATGTTTTCCTTCACCGTTGAGCTAGTGATAAATATGTACGTAAGTTTTGAAAAACTCATTGGTACATGCCAGGATTCGAACCCGAGCCTCACTGATTTTCGGCCGGCTCTTTAACCGTCCGGGCTATCACTGCTCACTTGATAAGTAAGTTTATTTTAACCAATCTATGTTTGGCCTTTTAAAGTTGCAAACTATTCGAAATAAATACACTAATATGTAAAACTATTTCTTAAAAGTTGCAATTGAGTAGATATGCTTGAATCTTTTAACATATATACGATTCGGTAGAATGCAAGTATAATCGATTAACTTAATCGGATCATTTCATAATCTATCTTTTGATTACTCCTTATCACTAGTAAACACATTCACTCACATTTCGAATAATCATTAATCACATAACAATATCAAAACGAACCACCACTCATTCCCCGTATCACAGTTTGTCCCGCCATTTTAAACATTATTGACTTGTTTTAAATATCAACTTTTAAAATTGAAATGTATCGGTTATTATGGACACATATTTGTGACTATTTCCTATGGAAACCGTGCAATATGTGCGGCGCAGCGGCACTGGGTGAGGCGCGTGCGCACTCTATCAGCGCTGCCTTTCACAATTAGCCCTCAAGGCTGTTGGCATCAGGACGGACTAGTAGCCGGTAAGAGCCCCTTCACAAGCAACAAAAGCAGGATCAACAATGATATTTAATTTATTTCTTCATTGAAATCTACTGGAAAGATTTGGTATATTTTTTGGACCGATTTTAATCAGTTAAGAACCGCCGCTTCCAATTGGAACCGAGACAACATTAAAAATCTATTGTGTCTGTGATTCATGGTCTGAGAGGTTAAACATTCTTTCACCAATATCTTTGAGTAATAAAGGCTATATTTTATTCCCGTATTCCCATGTGAACGGGAACTACGCGGCCCGGGTGAAACCGCAAAACCGCTAGTGAATTATAAGAATGAAGTGCGCCATCCTAGTCTAAAGAAGTGGTTGCAATAAGAAGCTGCTAATGTGAAGGGGCTCTAAGGGGGCCGATGTGATCTGATCAAATATTATCTACTACAGTTTGCCTTCGACTTCGTCCGGGTTGCACGGCAAAATTAACTCATATCACCTTCGGTTCATTAACTATAAAAATAAAGGATATAGTCACCAAATATTGGTTATTGTTAGAGACATGTCCCTTGAAACAAAATTGGCGAATTAATATAAAGAAATATACAGATTTGGTTTTGCAGGAGACATTATAAGACTTGTTTAAGAATATGATATCCGAAGTCGTTTTAAAAGTACCACAGCGCAAGTGAGGAGCGAAAAATGTATCTATAAAATTTAACCACCGTAAAATAAACTCATCTGAAATTTTTCCGTACCCAAAGGTAAAACTGGACCCTATTACTCGAGCCCCGCTGCTAATTCTTCCAAAAAACATACTTTGGCAGATTTCACATACGTCAACAGTCAAAAACAATCGCATGGTGATTTCAATTACGAGTGGGTAGGGGCACTCATAAATCGATATCATAGGTATGACAAATGTAAGTCACCGATGAGTTTCAAAAATACGAACTATCGGAAATCACTCACATCGGTGAGAATTAGTCACTTGGTGAGATTCAAAAATCTATCCCCGGGCTACAGTTGAAATTTTCACAGATGATGTATTTCTGTTGCCGCTATAACAACAGATCCTAAAAACAGAATAAAATACTTAAATATTTAAGAAGGCTCCTATACAACAAACGTGATTTTTTTGCCGTGTACAATTATTTATAAGATAATGTATCGCACTTGCCACGTTTTTTCCATTGTATAAACATGGTCTATTGATTACCACGAGTCATTGATAAGAGAAGACTAGACTAGACCACATTAGACTTGAGATATTTCATAAAGAATATTAGGTACAAACGTGTTATTTGCAGGTAGAGGTAGAGTTCTCTAATTAAGGAAGAACTCTTCGTTACTTAAATTTCGTTCTTCCTTCGTAGCTTTCTTCACAACTAAGAAACACGGAGTTTAAAAGTGTTGTAAGTTGTTTCAAGATAAAAATATTCCTGTCGTTTGCTCAATTTTTTTATAATAAATTGTGGGACACAATTTATACACGGTTCTTCAGTCCCAAACTAGGAAGAGCCTGTACTGTAGGTACTAAACAACTGATAGACATACTTAAATAAATATTAAACAACCAGACACGAAGCCAACAGACATGTTCAGTGTTCACGCACACAAATGTTGGCCCCGAGCGGGGATCGAACCCGCGACCTCCGGCTCAGAAGGCGGGGTCACTACCAAGTGAGCCGACAGGCCCGTCCAATAAGTTTTAGTGTTTGTAAACTCGAAGTAAAATCGGACACTTTTTTAATTTAGCCACAATCCGTAAGTGGTACAGTGTCCTTTACCAAATAAATCCAAAAACTGCTCTACAATCTGTAGATCTGCAGAATTGAATGACGAAATGTCCTCCGGTGTACGGTATGGCCTAGAACACACTGCCGCCGCGATTTTATATCGCCCCGTTCTGTCATGTCAAATATCGCGGCAGTGTGTAAAAAATTCGGATCCCGAGCGATTCGCGAGTTTTTGACGTAATTTCGATTCGATTTGCAAACAATTGACAATCGGACGTTGGGCGGGGCTTAAATGACATTTATAATTTATTTTTCACACCACATGCTCGACAAAGCCGGATTATATATCATATAAACGTCACCGAAAGCAAGACATTATATCCCTTGGCTTTAACCGGGATATAATGTTGTATGGAATTTCATTATAACCCTAGGTCAATAATGTAATTTTCACTTTTCCTTATTGCTATGACGATAAAGTCTAATTTCGTTAAGCAAAATGTGGTGCAGTCGTGGCCAACTCGATTTTCGAAAACCGAAGCCGCGACCAACTAGATTCATACGATCTTCAATTGTTAAATCAAGTACCTAGGTCACGCCCGGCAGAAACAAGTTGCTGTATCCAATTTATAGCTTTAACCAAAGAGGTTGGAAGAAAATAATTCTCTTTCCTAGGAGAGAGAAACTTTTTCTTTAAACGTCTTTGGCTTTAACATTTCAAAAAGAATATCGAAAATGTCGAGTGATGAAAGTACTTTGACTTCAGAGTCTATTATACTAGATGCCATAGGCATTGTCAATAATCTACTACCATACAATTGCATTTTATGGTCTCGCATAAGGTGAGAAAAGTAGAGTATATAACTCGGCAATAAAACTGTTTTTGTCTTGGGCGCTTAAATCCCTCACTAAACTCAGGACTCAGTCTTAATTCCCTCGCTTTGCTCGGGAATTAAATCATAACTCCCTCGCTGCGCTCGGGAGTAAAACTGGGAGTCCTTCGTTACGTTCAGGATTCAATGTCGCGCCCGTGACATAAAACAGTGCTTTATTCCCTTGTTGTATAATCTACTATTAATTTTATAGGGCGCTGTTTTTTGATCATTTTTGTTTGAAATTACGACAAAAACATGCGAATCGCGCAGGATCCGAATTTTTTCCACACTGCCGCGATATTTGACGTGCGATATGGGCGTTGACAGAAGGGTGCGATTAATATCGCGGCAGTGGAGTCGAGGCTTAATATCTTCGTTGAGATATAAGATGAGAATACCTTCGTTTAGACGTGTCAGTTTTCGCCGACCTTGCGGTGGACCTCGTTGCTGCTCTTGACCCCCTTCTCACGTTAACTACATCAGCAGATTCCACTAAATAGTAAATAAGTATAATATACCTATTGGACTCGATTCTGGCTGACCACCTAAAATTCCTAATTTTAAGTTAGCCTATCCTTCTCCATAGAATACGAAAGAAAAAGGACAGAAACAAATCATAGATTGAAGACTTAATGTCAAACATCTATAAACCTACTAATTTGAACTATGAACGTGCTTATCTGTCACTTTTATCCATGACCTTGTTAATCGTCGCTAAAATTGCTAAACACGCCATACATGAGCAGACTAATTTTAATTTGACAGGACTAAATATCTCTCGTCTCTTTTCTTTTGTAGGAGAAAGAAAATGTCAGGACTAAACTAAAATAAGTTTAGTCGCTGTAATGCAGAATCGAGTCCATTATTAATCTATACTAATATTATAAATAGGAAAGATTTGTATTTTTGAATTTTTGTATGTTTGTTACAAATAAACTCAAAAACTTCTGGACCGATTTAAAAAAAAATTTCACCAATGGAAAGCTAGAAGATCCCTGAGTAACATAGGCTATATTTTATTCCAGTGTTCCTACGGGAACGGGAACTACGCGGGTGAAACCGCGCAGAAACGCTAGTAGTAAATAAGTATAATATACCTACCTATCCTTAATATAATGTTTTTTGGATAATATACTTATACAGGGTGTTAAGGAAATTCTTCCGAAAACAAAGACGGGTGGTTATGCTGGTGATTCTTGACAAGACTTATAAAAAAAAAAAAATTTCATCGTCGTGAAAAGTGAAGTAAAGCCTTACAGTTAAAGAGCCTGCTTCACATGATGATAATCAGTGAGGGTCGGGTTCGAATCCTGGCATGGTCCAATGAGTTTTTCAAAACTTACGTAGGTAGGGGAACCTGGGGAGGGTTGATCACCCACTTTGATTTTAGACTCTATTTTTTTTATTTTTTGAAGTATTGGAAAACTTTTCAAGTCAAACAGTTAAGAAATTGTCTATCCATTGATGGTTTGAATATGAAGTAGATTAAGTCACAATTTAACCCGTGAATTATTGAAACTCCTTATTGACAACTTTTACCATGTTTCCCCTGTGTTAGGGAGACTTGATTACCCATGATTGGGAGGTTTGATCCCAGGGGGATCAAGTCTCCTAGGTGCGTGGGAGACGTGGTAAACAGATTTTACTATACCTCCCCATACCTGATTCTCACTGATTAAGTAACTCGATTCGCACTCAAAAATTCATAAAGAAATAGAAAAACACACAACGAACAGATATTTAAAATAACTTCAACTGCTACAAGTTTAATTCCCGCCGGTTAGATGACTTGATCTGCGGGCATCAAATCTCCCATGATTGGGGACACGTGGTAAACAGATTTTTAGCGCGAATGCCATATTCAGAGGGTCGATCCCCTCTTAAATCATTAACTAGATCCTTAGGAAATAATTTTAAGAGGAAATCAAATACATGGTGATCCGTATTTTCTAAATATTAATTAAGATTCTGTAGTATTTTTCAAATAACAACACAATACTAATGATGTTTTTTGTAATATCCAAAGTTCGAACATTCTTTGGTATAAGGTCATACATAACACAACTTACTTCTAACTAAATTACATCTCAATATACTGACAACTCTTTGCTTAAATATTTGTGATCGCTGGTAGTTCGGTTCATATTTAATTTCTTCGTCTAATACTTTTTGTAATCTTGAGTACCTTTTTTAACATCATTAGAGAGACATCATATTTCTTTGAAGTACCTTTCATTGTATTTCCAGCTAATACTGCAGTTACAGCATTTTTAATTTTTTCCTTATCTATTGGTTTTCTTTTTTTTTAGATTTATTCTTTTAAATACCCACTTTTCTGCACCAGTATATTTTTATCCTCATGAGGAAAGACCCTTAGCTCAGGAGTGGGCTGTAACGGGGTGACGATGATGATTTTTTTGGTAACTAAAGGTGTCTGGTGGTAATTACCACCTGAGCAGGAGTGCAGTCACCAATTCTGGTACCTGCGTGTTGCTCACGATGTTTTCCTTCACTGTTAAGCTAGTAAGTTTTAAAATTTTTGGTACATGCTCCACTAGGGACTGAACTTACAAACTTGCTTTCAAACTGACTTATTAACAATTTAATGTCCTTATAATATTAGTGCACAAGTAGAAATACAGTAAAAAGTCATTTGTGATCAATTAACAATTTATAAGTTACGAACGCTCATTTTATTTGTATTTTTCCGTCTATATTTTGAGTACGTTGTGTTCCAAAATCGCAGAGTGTCGTCCCAGAGCGGAGCAGTCGAGCACTCTTTGTCTATGACCAATAGCCGAGGCTGTCCTCTGTCCGTGGGCTCCCAATTCGGCAGCGTCGACGACCCTGAAGGCGTAGGGTTGCTGAAAACAGCAGACAATATTATTTGTAAATATAAAAGCAATAAAATGTACAGATATAACCACTGGCGGAATAAGGTAGGGGTGGAAGGGGCGGTCCGCCCCAGGCCTCTGCTCCTGGGGGCCTCCAAATTTAGCGAAAAGTTCTCTTGATCAAATCCTAAACAAGGATAAGAGGCAAACAAATACGATTAAAGCTACTCGATGTTTGGAGGCCCCCCGGACCAGAGACCCACCCTGGGTCTGGAGCGGCCTCATTCAGTTTTTCCGCACCGGGTCTCCGACACGCTTAGTCCGCCACTGGATATACCGCTAAGAATGAAAGAAAGACTTGTTACACACACAACAACACTATAAAACAATAATTTTGTTTGAAGGAGCACTGCTCAGGTATAGTACTAAATGATAAAAAAAAGTGTTATAATTAGAAGAATATTTTACCAATTTTTCAAACATTTACTCCGCCAGAGCAAAAGTATGTAGACACAATGGGATTGTCTATTGTCCTTGTCTGCTTGTGTGTATCTGATGTTTGACTATCAAGTTTAAACCTAAACCCGAAAAGGAAATTTTAGTTCGTCTGCGGACCGATACAGATATTAATGTTCATTCAATATTACTTGTACAGGTATGTGTTTTGTACCGACAGCTGCTGCCATAAAAGTCGTCATCGATACATATTAATAAATGTACTGACAACAAAATGTATATTATTGACACTGGCTTGGCGTTTGTTTTAAAGTAGATTTTTAAAAACTTACAGTTCTACAATTCAGAACCTCAAAAGCCTTAAGGAAAACATACAAAAAATACGTACCCGAATTTCGCAAAATTAGTCCACATCGTAGTAATTTTCTTTATCATGTCTGTTTCAAGGAACGACTGCACTAAAGTTACTCGGAGCTTGAAAATGTAGAAGAGGTCGTCGGCGTGAGAGGCCCCAGGGTAGCCCCAGAACCCGAAGAACAGCTTTGCCAGGTTCATCCAGCCGTCGTAGTCCAGTCTGTACGAGTACACGGGCTGGTCCGTCGTCTTTAGCAAGAGCTCTATAGTCGTCGTCACCGGGAAGCTGATGGCGGAATCCCCTTCGAAACGTACCCATTTATCTTTTGTCTCTTTGGTAATGTCATCATCACTCGTATACATACTCTTTATTTTATTAGCCGTGTCCACTTTCTCTTCTTCTGTCAAAATATCCAAGTCGCGCGGCAGTGTTTTGTAGAAATCCATATTGGCCAAAGTTGTGGCGTTTTCTTTGCCAACAAACAAATAGCCTTCTGCACTGTTGTAACCTGCGATTATTGGCACTTTATTGTACAGTCCTTTTGACATTAAATTGTATGGAGTGTCAAGCAAAAACCGTTGTACTCCGGGCAGCTCTTCCTCCACACATGGCACGAAGATGTTCTCTGATAACACCACCTCACCATCTTTTCTTGGGACACGCGTATTCAGCAACTCTTCGGCTGTTTTACTCATAAATATTTTGTATAACTCTTTAGAATTTTCAGTGTTGTATCCCATTTGCTTTGCCAGAGCGATTGCTGTTTGCAAAGGCTCAAACTGAAACGACCAAGGAGAAATTGCGCTGCCGCTCTGCATTATAGCTTTATGGAATAGTCCTTTCGACATCGGAGACAGCATATGATACATCACCGAGGCAGAGCCAGCACTCTCACCGAAAATGGTTATATTGTCGGGATCGCCACCGAACGCTTTTATATTTGTTCGAACCCATTTCAGTGCCTCAACTTGATCCTTTAAGCCGGCATTGCCTTGAGCTTCTGGAATACCCATGCATAGGAATCCTAGTACTTCGAGTCGGTAGTTGATAGTTACGAGAATTACGCCGTGTTTGATTAAGTAATCGGGTCCGTAGAGGGTTCGGGATCCTGTACCGTCCCGGAACCCACCGCCGTGGATGAACACCATGACCGGGCGCAGTGGCTCTGCCGGCAACGGCACATACACGTTCAGCACCAGGCAGTCCTCCTGGCCACTAACTCTGCCGCCAAGCCTTTGATTGCATTTGATATGTTCATTGAAAGCATCCTTGATGCCCTCCCATCTCGGTTGGGGTCGTGGGGCCTGAAACCAATAAAACGGTTTCGTAAATGCCTTGAACATTTGTTAATCTAGTCTGGGCTGTCGGGTCATTAACCTGTAAGACCAAGCATCCGAGACAATAGATTTTTAATTGTGTCTCGGTTCCAATTGAAACCCGCGGTTCTTTACAGATTAACGATGACCTATTTGAAAAGTACTTCCGTTTAACAGTGTTATATTTATCGAATAAGCCCGTCGCTGAATCAGTATGCAGAGACAACCCTTAGAACCAATTCTAGAGCAAGGGTAGGTATTTCCGGAAGATTTTTTTGCACTGTAGACAAAAAAAGGGGTAAGCACAGGTATTCCATTTCTGAATATAACCACTTTTCACGAGATATTCTTTGAACCCCTAAACGTGATAGGTGGTGAGCCCATCGCTGGACCTGGTCTTTTACACATGTCTCAGAATTAATTCTGGGACCTTAGATCTAGTGAAAAATCTGTACGTTGGTTGTAATGATACCCTATATAGATCATTCTTTTGATCTGGTCTCTATGTATGATGGGGCTCACTTCCAATCCTTTGGGGCTATATAGTACAGTTCTAGTATCGGAAAGTGGTGTAAAGTACCTGAAACCTGTCCCCCGCTGTCACGGTAGCATAGGGTATGGAGAGGTAGGCGGCGTGGGAGCCGTCAGGGGTGACGAGTCCGCGCAGCAGGCCAGCCGATATTAGCAGCACCGGCGTCGGCTGCTGCACCAGCCGCATGGCCCACAGCGACCAAAGCACCACCCACTTCCACCGCCAGCGGAACATGGATTGGTATTCTGCTCGTTACTAAACACCCTGTAGAAAATTTTATGTATTAATAAATGTCTTGTGTTTTGTTATCTTCGTCATCATTGTAAAAATTGTATGCTTCGTATAATATCGATTAGTGTTCGATTTATGAAGTCTTAAACCTTTTTCAGACAGCATAGTCGTCAATAATTTAATCTTAATATTAGACATTCACATACGTAATCACACACTTCACAAACTCATCACTTCTCACACTTATTTCCCGACGTCGAACATACCGATTCATGCTTTCTCTTAGATTTCGGATACTATTTATTTGGTCTGATCTGGTGCCTCTGGTACCTCTGGTTCCTCACTACCGAATCATTCACTTGCAACACTAAACCATTGTATTTTGTTGTCTTGTTAACCACCTTTCATGTCATTATAACCGATCACTTATCGATTGATTTAGTATTAAGTAGTCACGTAACATTTTTCATAGATAGACCAAAACAGTAAATTTAATATTCATGGGGCATATCGTCCGTTATCTACAAGAGTCAGTTTGATAAACTATACACACACGGTTCATCGGTTCAGTACGACTTATGACCTAATGAGATTATAGAAAAGAGTAGGTACTAAGGTTGCGTTGTCGACTTCATTCGTAGAGTAGTAGTATTGACACTTCTTCTGGCAGATTGATTATCGAAACAAATACACATGTCACTCGCTCATCATCATCAACACAGAATTTCCGTAAAAGTGTACATTAGACTGGTAGGTATAAAATAACGATTCCAAACCCACAAGGGATCCACGCGGAAAACAAAACTAATTTTATTTTATTTGCACAATAAATTGTCACTCCTACACCACAGTTAAATTCTTTTCCGAACTTATATGATTTATTTTACGAACAAGTTACTAATTATAATATATTCACACCTGTATTCATAACACAGTTAGCATAGTATATTGTTTTCACGTAGGAGCCGTTGTCTCACGTGAACACAGTAAACACGCGTTATTGTTGAACAAACCATTTCCAGAATGTGTCGAGAGGGGCTCGGGGCACGGCGGAGGCGCACGGTCCTGCTCCGAGACCGGTTTACAATTATACATTTATTCACCATTTATTACTACAAACTACTATCTTTTACTCGCGAGTTTGGTTGTAGAAGCGAACTTTGATTCGAGTACACCGGCACTAACAATGTTTTCGTTGTGTTTACGCATGCCTTAGATGGATTGGAAAATTCTGATAGATGTGTGGGTACAAGCCTAACACCATCCCCCAATGGCAGGGGACTCATATAGCCTATACTTCCTCATGTGTAAGTACCCTTAGCTCAGCAGTGGGCTGATGTGATGATGATGAAACGACTTTGAAAACAATAGTCAGGTGCCTTAAATCAATGTTGAAATTTACGTTAATGAGCACAGATATGGTTCCTGATTGATTCTCGATTATTGTTTCTATGGTCGTTTAGTGTTTGTCGACTGAATTTGGGAGATAAATTTATAAAATTGTTCTCTTCCTTGTTAAGAAAAAATTGCTCTAACTTTGCGGGCCCCCAAGAGTGCAGTCGTCGATTCATTTGATCGCTGAAGAGAAATTCGAAAAATCATTTATGCTTCATCTCGAGCTCCAAACGGTTTATCGATTTTTGGTTCAGAGCTCAACCATGAGAATTGAGCATCGCTTAGGATGGACAAGCCGACAAACACTTTCGCATTTATTACTTAGCATTAGGACTAGTAACTAGAACTTGCAACATGATGCAACAAACCAGGTGATTCGCTTCAACCGTCTCGTAATGATGTTGGATATGGGTCGACCAACGAGTCCGCATATTTCTTGCCAATTAGAGTAGTGTTTTTAATATCAATGTTGTGTTGTTGGTTCGTCAAAGAAAGAAAAAACTAAATATTTATACACCTGTGTATTTTCAAATACCAAACTTTATGTAAGTATGTTTTTTTTCATAGTATAGGGGGCAACGAGAAGATGGGTCACCTGATGTTAAGTGACTACCGTCGCCTGCCTTTGAGGTGAGAGTATGCTCTCTTCTTGAAGGTCGTGTCGGTCCGGAAATACTGCAGGCAATTTGTTCCACAGATCGGTTCAAGTGCGAGGCAAAAACTTTCGTGAAAATCTTACAGTGGTGGACAAAAAGGTTTAAGGGGGTGCTGCAAATCTATTGTCATACGTTAAAATACAGTTTTAGATCAACCAATCATTTCTGATCAAACTACTGATTGGATAAGCACATGCACAAATGGCACTAAAACTCTATAAAGCTGGTAAATATCACAACAAAAACATCACGAAACAGGTATTTGACTTAAAGGTGGCTTGTAGATAAACTTTTTGCTAACTAATAAAAAATGAGAAACGATGGAGGATTAGAATAGAATAGAATAGAAGTCATTTATTTGCCAGAATATGGTACAATATAGGATCTTAACTTAATAGAAGTGCAAGACATAATCTGCCACACAGGATGGCGTGTAAATCTTAATTTTAACATAAACGAAACAAATAGAAATTACATGAAGGTTTCAAGATTAAACAAGTACATCGATCATACTATATTATTTAACAGAGTAATAACATTTATTTAACAAGAATGGTTTTATACTTTGATTGCCATGCAGTAAGAATTTTTATTATACAGGGTGACTTTTTTTACCGTCTGGAAAAAAATGTGGTGTGATAGGTAAGTGTAATAGAGTCATTTGACAATGTTACTAATATACATTACTTAATTGTAGTCAATAATACACACTGAAATATTTGAAATAGTATTTTAAAAAGAAACAGGCTCGTAGCTTCCATTTATGCGCAATTTACCTACGGCCGCCAGCTGCGCGTAATACTGTGCGTAGTTTTCTAGATTTTGTAAATTGCATTTAAAATGACTATATTTAACAATTAATCTCGTGTATAACTTCGGCTCTAGATACCTTATACGTCATATTTTTTTCCAGACGGTAAAAAAAACATCCAGTATACCTGTAGGTTTTGTGGTGGTAGCACTAATTTATTGCGATATGCTTCTTTCAAATTTCTACTCGTAAATTGACCATACTTAGGAAATAACTTAATATTCACATGTACAAATATGATACACAGACAGGGCATTGGCAAGATATTTAGATCTTTAAAGAGCGGTCTACAACTGTCAGTAAAATCAGCTCCACTTAAGGCTCGGATACAGCGCTTTTGTGCTTTAAATGCTCTGTCAGAGTCTACAGAGCGATTGTGTCAAGGATGATAATATGTGTGTTTGTGGAAGAACGATTGAATCCTTTACGCGAGGTGTACCTAATTCGTAAATAGACTAATTCGCGTTATGCCTAAATGTCATTTCCAATTCGCTTTTAGCAAAAATTCTTTGTTTGCCTAAATTAGATTTTTGTCTATGTCGCATAAGAACTACTTCGCTATATGCAGAATTCTTAGTTGGTCTACATCGCGCTGATAGGGATAAAGGAAAGAGAGAATATACTGCACCGACCACAAAAACAGTAACAGGGTAAGATAATGATAATGAGGATACGGAATAGTATATATATATATATATAAATATATATATATCACATGCAATTGTAGACTGAGACGAAGCCGAGGTCTACAACATGTGATCTGAGGCTTTCTTATTTACTTCCCATGGTGTGTATACTTTTTTCTTCAGGACGGTGGAGGCGGAAAGCGGCAACTTCGTTTAGTGCAGCTAGCCGAAATTTGACGCTTTCCGCCCGGAGAGAGGAAAAGTTGATTTGCTGCTAACTGGACAGATCACGATACCGAAAAACAGAGACAGATGCCCTCCCAGAGTATAAGGACAGGACATACCTACAGATGGAGTTGGAAGAACTTAGAAGATTATTATTTGATATATATTATAGATTTCCATAATAAAGTATTAGATGGCGTCACCTGCGTCACTTATGTCCTTGGCGTCCTTAGATAGGTGCAAGACAAATAATAGATATAAAATCTATTCAGACGTAAAACGGTAAAAAAAAGATCAAAAGCGAGTTGGGATCGCACCGTCGGTTCAGTACGTAGTCCTTTTCTATGACTGATGTAAGATGAGAGTTCTATGGATGGGAAATAGATGGCGCTGGACAATTTGCAGTTTGAAAAATCTAAATATTACAAACAGATAAACTTATACTTAGTTGATTATAATATCGGAATAAAATCGCAATAAACGAATATCTTATCTTATCAATCGTATGTAAATTTTATTTTATTTGTACCTATATTACAACTTAATTTAAGTAGAGAAGTAACTCAATGTTCAGCAATTATAAAATTTGGTGAGCCACAAAAAACAGCATATAAATAATTTGGTCGGCATACAAAGATTTTGTTTGCAATTAAAAAAATCAGGCAGCAATCCTTGTTTCGCAAATAATTTTGGTAATGGTAAAAATTAAGTCATAAATAGGCAGCTTACAGAGTAGAGAGGCAAAGTTTGCATAATAAACATTCAGTCCGCAAAATAACTACTTGGTCAGCACGATTTCATGATTGATCAGCAGAGAAAACATGTCTATAAGCAGTGTATTTGATTGGTATGCATATTTAAAACATGGTGAGCAAAATAACTAATTGGATTGCGTTTTTGTTGAAAAGTCGGCAATGTACGTTAAAAGTAGGCGGAGTAAGAGCAGGCGCGTGACACGTGGGTTACGTTAGGTTTTCTTGTGACCACAACGCACAAGTCGAGCGAGCGAGACCGGCGAAGTGCCAGAACCGAAATGGCTCCTGGTCACTTGTCTAACGCAGAATATGAAAGGTTGACATCGTGCATGACAAGTAAAGTATTTTTGCCACTTTTATATGCAGCTCAAAATGAATTTTTTTGCTTACCCTCTGAGTGCTTACCAAAATTTTATTAAACAAGAGCAGCTCATTGCAGTTTATAATTAATATGTTTAGTTTATAATTAATATGCTGTACAAAAATAATTACAACCATCCAGAATGACATAAAATGCTGATTGATTTTGGAATGTTTGCTGGCCATGAGTTGCTGACCAATTAGCTATTTCTGCTCACAGAGTATATTTTTCTGCTCACAAAAATACGAATACTATGTTAACCATTTAAATAACACCCATAAAAAAATTGATATAATATTCTCAAAATATACCTAACACCAAGAATTTGTATTTTTTTTAGAACCTCTTCAATCTGTTCTGAGGTTTAGGTCGGCTTACCACCTGAAAAATACACCTCTGAGAAAGGGGTCCCTCCTTTGCAAACTTGCTCGCGAATAAAACCTGAACATATATTATTCATTTATATAGAATGCCCTCTAGTAAGCTTAATGGAACATTTTTTTTTATTAAATACCGCCACAAAAATCTAGATAAAATTAATAAGCAAAAAGTTAGCTTAAATTACATTTTACACGACATCAGTTCATATTAGATTTTTTATTTTGGTGTTGGTCTTGGTTGTTCACTATTGGTCCCTATAAACTTGTTCCGCTAACTGATACGGCTTGCCGAGTGATATTAACTACAACTTATCATATCTGTTGTATTCGCGTGACTGTGTATACAAGGGTGAACGTCGCGGCGGCGGCATGTCTGATAAAATTGAAAGATCTATTTAAAAAAATATCTAAATAAATAATTCGTAATGTGAAGCATACTGCCACATATCAGTGATTTCTTCGTTATATTTGTTAACTTATTGGACTCTAAACCTTGTAAGTATGAAGTGAAATAGTGACCTAGTAACTGTTATCGACATATTATATCATCAATGTAGTGGTATAGTCTGATTTCTAGAACCACAAATTAAAGCTATTTTGTAAGATCGCTCACTTGTATTATTGTAATTTAAATAAATCTGTAGTTATATATTTCTGAAAATGTAAACTGTGTTGGAACTAGACCAGCCTCTAGTCACGATACTATGGTAAAGCAAGAACCATAAAATTGCACACATTTTATAACTTACTATTTATAACTTACATTTAAACTAACTATAGCATAAATAAAACTTGAATGTTATAAGAAGTTTGGTAATTGTGCGTTTTAAATTGTGGTCATTCTGGGAAGTGGTCTTTATAATATAGACTAATATTTTTAAATGTTGTCATTATGAGAAGTCGACCAACTGACTTATAAATAAAAAGCGGACATTTTGGGAAGTGGTCTTTATGTACCTAAAGGGTTTCTTCTTCTCTGCAATGTTCAAATTATATCATCACTCCATAATATAAAACGAAGTCGCTTTCCGTCCGTTTGTCCCTAGATCTTTAAAAGTACGCAACGGATTTTGATGCAGTTTTTTTAATAGATAGAGTGATTTAAGAGAAAGGTTTTTATATGCCATATAAACCGAAGGCGGTTCGCTGGTTTATACTATACAGAAGAAAGAGTTCCAGAATTCTTTCTGCCCCGGTCCAGCGATATGCTTACCACCTGTCACGTTGAGGGGTCTATAAATATCCAGGAACGAAATACCTCGGCCCACCCCCCGGGTGATAAAAAGGCGTAAGCATAAGCAAGACTTAGGTTATACGAGCTACAAAGAATGCTATGCTCTGTATATGCAACGAGAGAGACAGTTTTTATCAGTTTGGAACGAAACCTTAAAACAAAAGTACATCAATAATAATTGGTAACTTTTGCCTCAGTCATAAATAGCCGGTATTACAAGTCGTGAGCACTGCAGACTATATATCTTTATAAATAAAAGAAGAAACTGACCATATAACTTTTTCAATTGTTGTTGTCAGTGGTCATGTTCCGCCGGCGTTGGAAGTGGGTGGTGCTGTGGTCTCTGTGGGCCATGCGGCTGGTGCATCAGCCGACGCCGGAGCTGCGAGTGTCAGGAGGCGTGCTGCGTGGCCTCGTTGCCCCTGACGGCTCGCATGCCGCCTACCACGCCGTGCCCTACGCTACCGTGGTGAACTGGTTCCAGGTAAATCTTCGAGAAGATGCATAATATCATTCCCATAACACAACTAAGCTTTACAAATTTTCTTCTTTAATAACAGATTTAATGTGCCTAATCCGAGAAGTTCGCAAACGATTTCTAGAAATCTCTGTTCTCCACGCGAAGAATGGAAAAAATCTTTTAAAAAACTCGTTGGTTCAAACCTGGAAGGCAATCCTCGCGCATTCAACTTTCGAGCGAAAATAATGTTATGCTATTCTGACCTTCCTCAGAAAAAAGAAAAGCCGCTCAAATTGGTGATTCTGAGAATACAATTTCCTAAAAATACCTAAAGATTTTTCGATAGAGATAGGTCAAACTCAATTCCGAGATTATCTCGATTGCTCGAGAATCGCCTTCCTGGTATCGGACCCAGACCTCATGCATGAGAGGCTGGGCCGCTTCCAACAGCCCTACAATAGTATTTTCTAAGAAAATATATTTATTCCAGGCTCCGGGACCAGAACCAAAATGGGAAGGCGTCTATGACGCTGTGAATGAACACATACACTGTCGGCAAAGATTATGGGACAGCAAAACCTTTGTTACTGGCCAAGAAGATTGTATGGTGTTGAACGTGTATACTCCCTTGAACCCAGCATCCGATGGTCCACTGCCGGTGATGGTTTTCATTCACGGAGGAGGTTTTTATACGGGATCCTCAGCAAGATTTTTGTACGGCCCAGATTACATAATAAGAAAGAATGTTATACTCGTGACATTTAATTACAGAATAAACGTTCAAGGGTTTTTATGCCTCGGTATCAAAGAAGCTCCAGGAAATGCAGGGTTGAAGGACCAGGTCGCCGCGTTGAAGTGGGTTCAGAAAAATATCAGGGTGTTCGGCGGGGATCCGGATAACGTTACTCTGTTTGGCGAAAGTGCCGGCGGCGTTTCCGTCTCGTTCCATGTTCTGTCTCCGATGTCAAAGGGTCTCTTCCACAAAGCTATCACGCAGAGTGGATCGGCCCTGGCGCCTTGGGGTCTGCAGTACAGTCCAGTCTACATGGCAAGTCTACTGGCCAAAGTAATGCAGTACAACACACAAGATCCTCACGAGCTTTACCAAATATTTATGAATAAAACAGACGAAGAACTTATAGTCACAAGGATACCTAGAAAGGAGGGTAATGTTATTTTATCGGAAGTGATTTTTGTTCCTTGCGTCGAAAAAAGGATTGAAGGTGTGGAACCGTTCTTGACAGATTTGCCACACGATTTATTAACTAGAGGCGAATACAACAAAGTGCCTATGATTATTGGAGTTAACAATGAAGAAGGATATATGTTCGGTGCTATGGAAAACAGCACAGTATTACCAAAAATATCATTAGAAAAATCTTTGCCGAAAGACTTGGTGACTAAATCAGAGAAAGAGAGAAAGGAAATAGCTGATACGTTGCGAAACTTTTACGGAATTGACGAGAATAATCCGGGAAGATCATTGTTGAACCTCACGAAGTTCCACCAAGAACCATTTTTTGTGTACCCCTCTCGAGAAGAAACCGAACTTATGCTTCAGACCAATGACAAGCCAATATACAGCTACTTATTCAGCTACAGTGGCTGGAGAAACTTTGTAAAGCTGACAGCTGGAAGTCCTTTTTGGACGGCGCCGGGGGCGTCCCATGCCGATGACTTGTTCTATTTGTTCAAGCTGTTTATGGTTCCCAACTTGTTCGAGGACGAAATGATCGACAAAATGACTACTTTGTGGACGAACTTTGCTAAATATGGGTGAGTACAAGACAGATTCCGTTCGTAATGCCCATCAGATTAATTACCTCTTCAAGTGTCTATAATATTTATAATAGCTAAATGCTCATTTTATGCTGCTGTTATGGCTACACACATGGACGTTTATAATGTGCAGGAGGATGTTATGTTTATTTGGTATTAATATTCTGTTTGTGTGCAATAAATGTTTCGTTTGTCCCCAGTGACCCCACGCCGGAGGCGGTAGCGCCACTGCCGTCCCGCTGGCCGCGTGCGCTCGCGCCAGCGCCGCGCGCTCTCGTGCTCGACGCGCAGCTCTCCACGGCGCCACTGTGGCACACCGCCTCGGTCTCCTACTGGCGCCATCTCTACGCCAAACACCGCAGAAAACTGTGAAACATACTTATAGTTACACATTTTGTTCATTTACTGTGATTTTATAATTTATTTATTATAAGTTAATTTATTTTAAAAGTTAGTTTTTATGATGTAGTGAAGGGAATTTTATGGTGTCTTCTTGCTGTCGCTCAGTACTCTGAGCGTAATATATTACAGTTATAATATTTTTGTATTTAACATGTTTTGAAGCTCTCTCAGTAGTTCATTACAATCTATGATTATTTTAATAAAGCTGATAATATGTAGATAACCGTATTCAATTGCTTCAGTTTTTTCTTTTCTTTAATAAGTGCGAATAAAAATTGGGCCTGTCAAAAATAAGAATAAAGAATCTCTGGAGATGTATTTATAATATATGTCAAAAATCTAATGTACATGACAATGTGCTTACCATAGAATTATCCGGATTTAGGATTCAATATGCACGTGGTAGAGTTGTTAGGTGTTTTATGTTTTTTTTAAATTGTTTTGGGTTAACAACCTACAATTACAAATATTGTATTTTTTTGTAAATCGGGAGTAGGTATTATTAATTTATGTAGTTTATGGGATCAAGCATGAAAATAAATTCAGGAAATCCTCTATAACGTGTGTGTTATTTTAATCACGATTATAAATTTACTTAACCCTCTCTCTCATGCATGACCTATAGATGAAAAGGTATGGTTTGTATTTTACGACTTTTACGACACTCCTATGTAGCTCAGCTTCAAGAGTCCATTCATCCCCTGAAATAATTCTAGCAGTATTTTTCCTTAGTATAATATTATTACTGGTATTTATTGTAAAGTCGATTCGGACTTGCCACTCCTCCAAAATCCCTCCCTGTAAGACTTAATCAAATAATGTTCCGCTGGCGTTGGAAGTGGGTGGTGCTGTGGTCTCTGTGGGCCATGCCTACCTCTCCATACCCTATGCTACCCTGGTGCAGGGGGACAGGCTCCAGCTACAAACCTATATCAGTTTCCGAAGTATGCCAGTGATAGGCGAACAACCAACTAGAACAGCAAGTGATAAGTGAGCCCGTGTATGTATCACGTCGGGGTCACCAATATGGAGGAGCAGAGGTGGAATGATCCTCGCGAAAAGGGAAAATCTTCCGCCAGACGAGGTGATCGTGCCTGGGGACCCTGTTCCAACGGTTGATGTTGGACAGTTATATGTATACAAGCTCATTAGATTTCGATAGCGCTTCTTAGAACGTTGCTGTCTATTGGTGCATTAGTTAGCTCTATGTGTCGTAGATGTCATTACACGTGTATCATGAGGTCTCGGTTAGATGGTGGCCACCCCTGACTTTATGTATGAGAGGCGAGCGCGCTTCCAAATTCTTTCCTAAAAAAAAGGGGGTTGGCAGAGGTACTTATTCCAATCCTGGATATAGCAACTTTTCATCAAAATATTTTTGGACCCCTCAACGTGACAGGTGGTGAGCCCATCACCGGACCGTACCAGATGGCTCAGAATCGATTCTGGGACCTGCGGGCCCACAGGGTCATCAGTCTTCTGAGAAAGTATTTATATTGTAGATTCCAGGCCTAGAACCTAAATGGGAAGGCCTAATTGACGCTATGAATGAACACATCCACTGGAACTAATATTGAACAGCGAGAACTTGGCTACTGGTCAAGAAAGTTGTCTAGTGTTGAACGTGTATGTTCCCTTGAACTTCGCATCCGATGGACCGATACCAGTGTTTGTTCACATTAATGGAAAAGATTTTTTCGTTGAGACACTAGCAAGATATTCACGGTACAAGGAACGCAATAAGGAGTTGTAATCGTGACACTGAATTACAGAATTAAAATTCAAAGGTTTTCATGGTCGAAAGAAGATCCAGGAAATGCTGGCGTGAAGGATCAGGTCGGCGTTTTGGATTGGGTCCAGTATTTGGCGGAAATCCGATCCGATGTTTGGCGAACTCGTTGCCGCCGATTCCACCGCATTTCATGTACTTTCCCCGATGTCAAAGGGTCTGTTTCATAAAGCGCTCACGTGCCAGGGTTTTGAATATGTATGAATCAAATACAACACCTGAGCTAATTTTATTTTATTTATACCTGCGTACCGCATCTTCTGTTATAAAAACAGTTCTTTTTTTAAAAACAAATACTAAAATCTTTATTTATAAAGATACAAAAATCTGTATTTATAAAGATACAAAAATCTTTATTTATAAAGATTTTTGTATTTGTTTTTCTTCCAAAAGCGAAAACTACTACCTACTTTTATTTCATTATTCCAATGGGGACAGATAGTTGGGACAGCGGGAAGTATTTTTAATAATTTTATTCAATTCCCGTTGTCCCGACTCAATGGGGATATCGTCAATGGGGACAACGGGAATACACCCATTGTTTGCATAAATAAACGTAAAAAGGTGACTTTGACGTTATTTCTTCAAAAAGCAAGACAAAATTGTCACTGTAATTTAAATCTCTTTGCTGTAAATCATCATCTCAAGTTTTTATTTATCATACCTACTCATTCGACCAATTTCAAAGTTTTTTAATTGATCCCGTAAAGATACATCGTCAACATCAACCTGTCACAACACTCACAGCCCACTGCTGAACTAAAGGTCTGTGTGCGCGTGTTCTGTAGGGCGCAAAAGTTGGTTTTCTATAATCTAAACAATGACATGAGTTGTCAATTTTCTTCTTTTCTTCCTTAAGTTGCTAGTGCCTCCACGGAGGCGCCAAACACTTCAGATATTGGGAAGTATATGGGTCATTAATCTACCACCGTGATTTTGGAGAATGTGTTAGATTAGTTGGAATTTAATAGTGCCTCCACGGAGGCGCCAAACACTTCAGATATTGGGAAGTATATGGGTCATTAATCTACCACCGTGATTTTGGAGAATGTGTTAGATTAGTTGGAATTTAATTGTAAAAGTTGCAACACATTGTCTATGTCTATACTTCTATTAATATTATAAAGAGAAATATTTTAATTGTTGTATGTTTGTTACGAATAAACTCAAAAACTACTGGACCGATTTTAAAAATTCTTTCACCGATTAAGTGCTAGAAGATCGCTGAGTAACATAGGTTATATTTTATTCCTGTATTTGTATGTGTAAAAAGACCCGGTCCGGCGATGGGCTCACCACCTATCACGTTTAGGGGTCCAATATATCTCGTGAAATGTGGGTATATCCAGTAATGGAATACCTCTGCCTACCCCCTCGGGGATAAAAGGCGTGAGATTACATTATTATTATTGTTATTATTTATTCTAACGGGAACGGGAACTACGCGGGTGAAACAACTAGTAATAATAAATATAACAATAATCACAGAAACCTAGAATTTTGTACCCTAAAAACTTGTTCTGCTCACTGATATACGGGGCGTGATAAGTAAGTAGATATAATCAAATGGATTGTATTGTACCTATCCGTGAGTATTTATGCAAGGTCACCTCGCGGCGGCAGGACTGACGAAAATTGGGCGATGCTTGGATAATACAGTGCAAAACAAATAGTGAGTAATGTAGACGCATAACATTAAATATCAGTGAAATCCATCAGATACACTTAGTGAACTCTAAAACTTGTAAGTATAGATAGAGTGACATATATACACGCAAATATACTACAAATTTATGGTTTGACACTTTATAGGTATTTTTAATTTGAAATTGTTTTGAATTTTTTTTGAAACAAAAAATTTTGTTTTGTGGAATATTTTACTTATTTTTTTGCAATATAACAATTAATAGTTCAATTTCGATAGTTGTACAAGAAGAGTACCTACTCTAGCAGTTGCCTAGAGGCATTCCAGGGATCCCATTCTTTATGTTCTCGTGGAAATTTCAGAAAACCTATTGTTAATGGTTGCCTTAAAACCTATTTACATTTCAGAATTAACAAGGGCATATTGATCAAGTGTTAGTGACACTGGATCGAAATGTAATCATGTCATTCCGCACTGGCTGGAATGGATTGAAAAATACTTATATTGGCCTAATCTACTATATAAAAATAAGTCGGGTTTTCCTTCCTGACGATTTAACTCAAGAACGGCCGAACCGATTTTGATGAAACTTTTTGTGTGGGTTCGAGTGGGTCCAGGGATGGTTTATAGCAAAGAAAATTCAGCATTGCACCCGTGCGAAGCCGGGGCGGGTCGCTAGTAACCAATAATAATCCAGAAGGTACCACTGTATTCTAAAGGATCTGGATCAAGACACTGGAATAATGTAAATACTGCTGTGATCCTAAGACTTCTCGTTTTTTTCCATAGTCAATTTGAAAAGACGTACCTACATGGCATCATACCTAATATGAATCCAATAAGAGTTTCAAAAATTGTCAGTGATTAGAGGTGGTCATGTTCCGTTGGCGTTGGAAGTGGGTGGTGCTGTGGTCGCTGTGGGCCATGCGGCTGGTGCAGCAGCCGACGCCGGAGCTGCGAGTGTCGGGAGGTCTGCTGCGTGGCCTCGTGGCCCCTGACGGCTCCCACGCCGCCTACCTCGCTGTGCCCTACGCCACCGTGACGCCTGAGGACAGGTTTCAGGTATCTACTTTCACCAGTTTCCGATACTAGAGCAGTGAGAGGTGTTATGCCTGTAAGTTCGCGAATCGTCAGGACTGAGTTCAATCCCAAATCCGAACCATTCACTCACTGTGTTGTAAGTAACTGTCGCATTAAATAGATAATACTAATTAAATATACACCGTGTGCCTTATACCCGAAGGCTTTGAGAAGAATAACTTTTCCCAGATCTGTAATCAAATACCAACTACGAGCATGTGTTCTCTTCCAAATAGTGCTATTACTTTCATTTTCATAAATACATTATTTATATTCCAGGCTCCAGGCCCAGAACCAATATGGGAAGGCGTCTTTGACGCTGTGAAAGAACACATACGCTGTCGACAAAGAATGTTTGATAGTAAAACCTTTGTTACCGGCCAAGAAGATTGTCTGGTGTTGAACGTGTACACTCCCTTGAATCAGGCATCCGATGAGTCGCTACCTGTGATGGTTTTCATTCATGGAGGAGCATTTTTTACTGGATCAGCTGCAAAATTTGTGTACGGCCCAGATTACTTAATAAGAAAAAAAGTTATACTCGTGACATTGAATTATAGATTAAACATTGAAGGGTTTTTATGCCTTGGTATCAAGGAAGCTCCAGGTAATGCTGGGATGAAGGACCAGGTCGCCGCGTTAAAGTGGGTTCAGAAAAATATCAGAGTTTTCGGTGGGGATCCGGATAACGTCACGCTGTTTGGCGAAAGCGCTGGCGGCGCTTCTGTCTCGTTCCATGTTCTGTCTCCGATGTCAAAGGGTCTTTTCCACAAAGCTATCACGCAGAGTGGATCGGCCCTGGCACCCTGGGCTCTACAGTATAGTCCAGTCTACATGGCAAGTCTGTTGGCCAAAACTATGCTGTACGACACACAAGACCCTCACGAGCTTTACCAAATATTTATAAATAAAACTGATGAAGAACTTGTAGTCACAAGGATACCCAGAAAGGAGGGAGATGTAATTTTATCAGAAGTGATTTTTGTTCCTTGCGTTGAAAAAAGGATTGAAGGCGTTGAACCGTTTTTAACGGATCTACCACATGATTTATTGAATAGAGGCGAATACAACAAAGTGCCTATGATTATTGGGGTAAACAATAAAGAAGGATACTTCTTCGGTACTGTGGAGAACAGCACTGTCTTACCAAAAATATCTTTAGAGAAATCTTTGCCGAAAGACTTGGTGATCAGTACACAGAAACAGAGAAAGAAAATCGCTGTTAAGTTACGAAACTTTTACGGGATTGATGAGAACAATCCGGAAAGGTCACTGTTGAATCTCACTAAGTTTCACGAAGAACCATTTTTTGTCTACCCATCTCGAGAAGAAACCGAACTTATGCTTCACACCAATGACAAGCCAATATACAGCTACTTATTCAGCTACAGTGGCTGGAGAAACTTTGTAAAGCTAACCGCTGGTAGTCCTATTTTGACAGCGCCAGGGGCGACCCATGCCGATGACTTGTTCTATTTGTTCAAGCAATGTATGGTGCTTAACTTGTTCGAGGACGAAATGATCGACAAAATGACGACCTTGTGGACAAATTTTGCTAAATATGGGTGAGTACTATCCGTTAGCTCTACAATTGTTCAGGATATTTATTATAACCACTGTTTATTTTGTGGTGCTGTGCTGCTACACATAAACGCACACAATAATGTATACGCTTGGTATTCTTAATTATTGTTTCACTTCTCATGCTCTAAAAGTACGTCAATATAGCCCTACGAAGCAGGACTAAAGTGACCGCTTTACTCTCTAGGAAGTGAAAAGTAATTCGTTTTTTAATTTTCTAAATGAGACATAGACAAACTCAAACAGTCAGTAAATATATGTGGAGTGTAGACCATCTTCATTGCGAAAATGTTGAGAGTTTTAGTTCTATGGTTTTTCCGCAAAGAAGGTGGTGCCATGTGTTTGAAATTGTTATTCTGCAAAGAGATTGAAATCTCTTTGTTAACCAATGACAGGTTTAGAAGAAAAAACTGACCTAGCAAATAACATTGGCAAAAGTCCATGTGTTTTGGGTACCCTACTTACATCTGCCCACGGAAGACGAAACCGTGTAAAATCGATAGTTCTTGGACAGACTAAGATAATATGTAATCATACCACATTTTTATAAGTTGAGGTTTAAAAGTTATTCGTTACCTAGTGTATTTTGTAGGTTATTATGAGATTTTAGGTACCAAAGATGTGTAAAGAAAAAGTTTCTCTAGGAAAGAAAATGATTTTCTTACAACCTCTTTGTTAGAAAATAGCACTGCCTACCACATGCCATATAAGTTACTCTATGCCACATAGTGGCAGCTAATGATGGCTTGGGCAAAAAATATCGATACCTATATTAAAATATCGATATTTTTCCAAATACATAATTATCACAATATTATATATATCGTCGATATTTTTAATGGCGATATATCGACATTTATTTTACAGTATCGAATTCGTATCAATTTTATTATATTTTTAACGCAATTCTGTTTCATTTCATGTTAAGTACTAAATACTTGTTTAGACCCAAGCATTTATAAAAAAATACTATTTTCATCGTCCTTTTTTAAGAATTTGGGAATATGTATAAATAATAATGTAAAAACTGACGATATATCGATATTTTTCACTCGATTTTTATCTATAGTATTTAGAAATGTCGATACGATAAATATCAATTTATTTTTTCACTTGGCCATCCCTAGTGAATGACACGGTTGACGTGATGACACGACGTTCAATTTTACCACAACAACAAAAAAGTTTTTGTATTAATCAAAGACATTAAAATATAATAGCATTGAGGGGGCATTGGGAATATTTTCATACAAAACTTTGAAGCTCAAGCGTCATGTCCTTGTCATGTCAGTTAGTATGAACGCGAGCTGTTATTCGGTCGAAATTGTACTAGACTTATTCCACTTGGAATAACTTTTGGCTTCAAATAATCCTCGCTTTGTCCCCTCTATGCCTTATATTATATTTTAATCTCTTTGGTATTAATAGATTTCCCAATCGATCGATTCGTGTTTCTATGATATTTTTGTTTTATTTGACTCAATATATCAACTGCTAGATTAATTTAAAAATATGGAAAATTTCGACTTGTTATGAGTCTATAAAATAAGCATAGTGTGATACCCCGTGGGTGTCTATTTCAGTGGGTACCAAAGTTGCCGTTGTTCTTTCTGTTCGAGTATAAATTTGTTCGGTTTTATATAAATTTGTACTAAATTGATTTTTTTCTCGCACTCAAAGTGAAAAGTAGAGTTTGCACTTCGAGACTAAACGCCAACTTAATATACCCTCGGTTTCATTGACTCCCTCGCAGGTATATTATGGCTTCGTATAGTCCCTCGATATAAAATATACTATGTCTTTATTGTGTGTAATGCTTCGTTTGTTCCCAGTGACCCCACGCCCGACGCGGTAGCGCCACTGCCGTCCCGCTGGCCGCGAGCGCTCGCTCCAGCGCCGCGCGCTCTCGTGCTCGACGCGCAGCTCTCCACGGCGCCACTGTGGCATACCACCTCGCTCTCCTACTGGCGCCATCTCTACGCCAAACACCGCAGGAAACTGTGAAACAGATTTCAAGTAGTCATATATAACTGTAAATGTACTGTGGTCTGTGGTGTTGTATTTTTGGTAGTTGTAAGTATGGTTTATTTTAGGGGGATTGTTTCATTAGGAACAATATGTAGCCTTTGGCTGTCGCTTAGTTTTTAATTAGCATATTGCTATTTTTAGTTAAATACTGCCCTGAGTCTTTCAGTACATACATTATTAATATAACTACTATACTCATTAAAGGCTGTTGCTAGGTGTCCGATAACCGGACGAATAATTATATTGATTCGTAATTTTATTTACGTATCCGACATATCGGATGACTAGACACTTTGATAATTTAAATACATGATCCATCATCCATCACAGCTGATAAAGTGTTAATGATAACCTTATTTTTTTGTTTACGGTTTGGTTCTTGGTTGATTTGGTACGGTATGGTTGATTGAAATATCACCGGGATTTATTTCTATATTTAAAATATTAAATTAATATGAAACTTTTAAATACATGTGCCTACTACTCCGACTACCTTTAGGTAGGTTTACACTAGAGAAATAAACGCTATTTTAGTTTAAAAAACCAAGCATATAAATAAATTGAGGAACTCATTTGTGATGTGTGTTTATTCTTTACCTACCTATATACTTTTTTATAATTGTAATCACACGCCTTTTTATCCCCGAGGGGGTAGGTAGAGGTATTCCATTTGTGGATATACACCCTTCTCACCAGAATGGTGGTGAGCCCATCGTCGGACACCCGGTCTCATCTGGTCTTTCTGCCTCAGAATTAATTCTGAGACCTGCGGGTTTCCTCATGATGTTTTCCTTCACCGTCGAGCTAGTGATAAATATGTACGTAAGTTTTTGAAATAATCATTGGTAGGATTCGAACCCGAGAGCCTCAGTGATTTTCATCATGTGATGCAGGCTCCTTTACCGTAAGGCTATCACTGCTCTATAAATGTTGTAATGCTAATAAAAGTTATGCATAGTGTTTTATGGGCTTTGCAGATTGCACACGCGGTTGACTCCGACAGAGTGCATTTGCAACATTCGACGCTATAAAGATTAACGGCATTGTTCTGTGCATGGCGTCGTAAAAATCTGTGGAACGCGTCGAAAAATCCGCAAAACGCCGTAAATCCGGTCGAAATGCCCATAATCCGGTCCGCAGAGTAGTATTTACCATAATCCGGCGTTATCGGGCGAGCGCACACGGACATATTTTGCGGGCCCTGCAAACTACCCCTCTAATGGCTCGAAGGTGAATTGTGCAGTGTGCGGCCAGCCTAAAGTACGGTCTCTAATGACCGGTAAAAATATGGTTGAGATAAACCCGCTGCACTTATACGAAATTACGGAGACCTGCATTTACCCTTACAGTTCGTAATTGGGACGCGGCCAGGAATTAATTCAGAAAACATTACCCCGCCAGACCCTACAGTCCGGTGTGTACGTCTGTGTATGTCTTTCCCCGCCCTATTTATTTGGCCCAGATAAAATATGTGGGTTTGTTATTTATCGGCATTTAAATGCCTTTGATAAAGGGTCCCAATTTTCAAAAAGCATTGTTGAATTTATTGATTTAGCGTTCTCAACTACATTCTACGCAAAATGTTTTTGTCGGGACATAGATCAATATAAATGAGTTTTTATTCAATGAGAGGACTTATATTGTAGCTGCTTCCGCTTCGGAATGTTTTGTATTACAAGTATAGCTGTGGAGAAGAAGCGCGCGCATCATGCAAAAACTACTGGACTGATTTTGATGAAAGGTGTGGAGATAAGCATTAGCAGGATGCTATAATATTCATTTTAGGTGTCAATAATAGACGGAGCAGATATGTACAGTCAAGAGCACTTGGAGCTTGACACATTGGACGTTCTTATTAAATCGATATTTCACTCGCACTAAAAGTATATAGCTTCATGTGCTCTTGACTGTACAAGCTAAAAACCTTAACCCTTGTAAATAATTCAAGAGCTCTGTTCTGCGACCCTTCTCAAAATAAAGCAGATCATAGGTCCTAATAGTTTACCGTTTAAGTCCGTGACGGATCGTTAGAGGTCCAGCCCTAACCCTTCCGGATGATAAACTAAAAACTGGACCCGGCATTATCAAGCGACGATATCCTAAGCGACCGCCTACAAATCTGGGCAAATAGCCGAATCGACCCGAAGTCTGTGGGACAAGCTATAAGCTTACCTATCACAATACGAATCCTTCATCATCATCGTCAATGGTCTTTGTGGACCACGGGAAAGACCCGGATTTTTCAGTATTTATGCATATTGCCGTGAACTCAACGGTATTTTATGTAAAAAAACAATTGAATGAAATTTCGTCCCAAAAATCAAGTTTTTTTTTATTAAAAATACTTGCCGCCATAATAATATTTCGATAGGGGCAATATAGATATATATATTCTCCTGATCATAAATATGCGTAAAAATTTGGTTTGTAGCTTATACTCGATCCCTACACTTTTTTGCGGCCGGATCTCGTACTATCTAGTACTAGTTAAGCTTGGTGGTGTAACTATTTGGGTCAAAAATCGTACAGTCAAGAGCATGCTGAGCTTGACACTTTGGACTTTGAACCGGCCTTGTATTCTATGGCGCGCAGTACAAATCAGAGCTCAGCTTAAACTGATAGTGTCAAGCTTGACTTGCTCGTGACTGTACACGGTATGTCTACAAGCTTGAGATCGCCTCCGTCCGTGACTCGCGCCAATCGGTGTTTGAGAGTTTCGGCGGCGCTACGTGCAAAAATGTCCCTCTTTCGACCCGCATTACTCACGTTATCTACCTGCGTTGCTGTAGCTAATGCGCCTCCAGCCTATAAATATTGCAATATGATAACTCGTGCTAACTTGTGAGCCCTATCTTACGCAGAGAATTTTGGGTTGCAGGTTATCTGTTTTTTGGGGCGAGTTATGGGAGTAGATGCTTGTTACAACGGCGCAAAGTGCGTGGCATGGCGTAATAAGGGACCCATATAAAACTGAGCGCCTTTTTGAATTAGCTGAGCAAAGACGCAGTAACGATATATTGATATTAGAATATTGTTAGGACGTTTATGTGCTTTGTGATTATTATCCTGACGAATTTGAATCCCTGATAGGTGGTTAGCACGCCTGGTCACTCAGAAATACATAAACGAGGGCTATAAAATTGAATTTAGCAGATGTGAGGTGGCCGTCTAAAACTGCGGGATGGTTACGCATTACGTCCTACAATTAGGCATTTTAATAAAAAGTTTATATCTTGTATCTGGCACGGCAGTGCCCCCGCCAAGTCGAGCAAAAAAGCGAGAAGCAATACAAGCCATTTTCGAACCCCCTATAACTTGGTTGTGGATAATTTCTATTACTTATTTAACTTGGATCCTTGTATAAGTATAAGTATATAAGTAAAATCTCACGCCTTTTATCCCCGAGGGGGTAGGCAGAGGTATTCCATTACTGGATATACCCAAATTTCACGAGATATTGGACCTCTAAACGTGATAGGTGGTGAGCCCATCGCCGGACCGGGTCTGTTTACACATGTCTCAGAATTAATTCTGAGACCTGCGGGTTTCCTCACGATGTTTTCCTTCACCGTCGAGCTAGTGATAATTATGTACTTACGTAAGTTTTTGAAAAACTCATTGGTACATGCCAGGATACGAACCCGAGCCTCACTGATTTTCGGCCGGCTCTTTAACCGTTCGGGCTATCACTTGTGTACACAAAAATACTTCAGTGATGTGTTTTGTTCATTTTTAATTGATCTAATTTAGCGAATCTGACCACTAAGGCTATTGTAATAAGAACGTTACAAAGTCCAATTTTCAAGCTCCACGTGCTTTTGATTGTACAATAGAAAGACGTCTAATTTTGTCAACATGTTGTTTTAAGAGACCATTTAGACATAAGACCTTAGAGGATGTTGTCGGCGTGTTTCAGAGGCAGTCAGTTGGAAGAGGCAGTGCCTGGTAGCAAGGCTGCGTCTGCTTGTGCATATCGAGAAGGTATCGAAGCGTGAAATCGCCAATTAAGCTCATTAGCGCCCTCACGCGCGACCACTTTTCGGCGATGCACCACACTAAAACCCAAATTCCACTAAATGTCAACGGTTTTAATTGGATGACAAGGACATGTCTATGGTCAGTCAATGGTGTTATTTTGGCACTTTTCAGAGCAAATAATACCATCGACTGACCATTGACATGTCATTGTCATCCAACTGTAACCGTTGACATTTAGTGGAATTGGCCCCCTGGGGCATCGTGAAATTGACGCCCCATTACCTAAATCCTACATAATATGGTTAAAGATTCGACACACAGTTTTTAAATGCATAAATAAACTAATGACTGTGAAGGAAAACATCGTGAGGAAACCCGAAGTTCTCAGAATTAATTCTTAGGCATGTGTAACAGACCCGGTCCTTCGAAGTGAAGAATCTGTAAAATGCATATTTCCAGGAAAGAAATACCTCTGCCGACCCCCTCGGGGATATTGGCGTTAGACACTCTATACTAATATTCTAATAGGTACATAATACATATGTATTTAACTTTCAATCAACGTCCATTTCGAAAGACAATCAGCTATGCATCCAAGCCATGCTAAGCGGTCCACTTAATTTGAAGAAATCGCTGGTCCGCCCGAGGAATGCTAGCATAATTGGCTGCAACTGGAAAATAAATAAATTATGAGAACAATCGGCCATTTGTCAGCTAATTGGTCCGGAATAGGTCGCCGGGGTCAGTGCCCTAGCTATTCCGCTAACACGTGTTGGGTGCCAGCTGGTTCTTGGAAGCTGAGCGGCGGCCATCTTCTTATAATGCTGTCCTAGAAGACGGAAGTCCTGTTAGTAGGTTAATGCACCCATTAAACTAACAACTTTAGCTATAGGTAAATAATCTATACATATAATAAAACTCTAACGGGGCCGTGTCTGTACATTAAATATTTTTTGAAAATTTTAACGGCAGTGTATATAGTTATCGATATAGATACCGAAACACCAATTTTTGGAATTTTTGTCTGTCTGTCTGTCTGTCTGTCTGTCTGTCTGTCTGTCTGTCTGTCTGTCTGTCTGTCTGGTTGTGCACGCATCACTCGAAAACTACTGGACGGATTTTGATGAAATTTGGTATGGAGATAACTGAGTACCCGGGTCAACATCTAGGGTACTTTTTATTCCAGGGAAATATCTCATTCCCACGGGAAAATATAAAAACTGGTTAAAAAGAGCAATACGTACTACTCCGAAACGATAACACCTAGAAACTTGAAAAATGGTATGAAGGTGTCTGATATGTCATAGGAAATTGGTATAAAAGAATTTTCGGAAATTCCCACGGGAACGGGAATAAACTAAATCCAAGCGGGAAAACTCCGCTGGGCACCCGCTATTTGAAATATGGTATGTAGGTGTCTTAAATATGTCGTAGGCAACCACTATGAACGGATTTTCGGAAATTCCCACGGGAACGGGAATAAAGGGAATCCGCGCGGGCAACGCCGCTGGGCACCCGCTAGTATAATATAATGTATTGTTTTTATTTCCTTTTACAAATAATCTACGATTGTAAATTACATTCGCCATGTTTGTTTACATAACCTATAGCTTCTCCTGACGGCACTTTAGTTAAAAATATTTCCTAGAAGTAAGTTTGTAACGAATGAATTTAAAAAAAATGTGTTTACATTATTACTTAGTTGAAGTTTTATGTTTGTAAGAACATTCATTAATGTAGTGTCTATGCTTATTTTTTAACCGAATTCAAAAAAAGGAGGATGTTCTCAATTCGACACGTATGTTTTTTTGTTTTTTTTTTGTTTGTTACCTCAGAACTTTGGACTGGGGACTGGGTGAACCGATTTGGATGATTCTTTTTTTTTAATAGTCACATCACTTGATATAAAATTCATCTGCTAATCCACTAGGGAACAAGGGGTGAACATAACAGACGAACATAGAACTCTAAAGAGTAAAGAACCGACTTCAAGCTACTTTTCTTATGGATTCCATCGTCAGAAATGGACCATATTATAATGAAACCACACAGGAAGCACCAGCTTTCAAATAAAAAAAGAATCTTCGAAATCGGTTCAACCAGTCGAAACGAAAGTTCTGAGACAACAAACACAAATAAAAACATACAGTCAAATTGATAACCTATTCCTTTTTTGAATTCGGTTGAAAACTGAAGGACAATTTTCACCAATGTTATGTATCGAGATTATATAGCAAGACTTATTAAATTTGTAACAGGGGGTATCATTGAGATTTTAGTATAACTCAACCCAATTTAGTACAATGATAATGTGTTGAGGAGTTTTTTGCCCCTTCTCCACAAATTTTGTATTTCAATGAGAACCTTATTGTAACACACATAATCTTTGTCACATAATCAGAATTTCTAAGCATACGCATCTATGTGATTTGTCAACTTGTAAACGTGATTGCGAGAGGTAAGCTAAAGTGGACAAATCATATCATGCCTCACAGATGTGCATGCTCGCGAATAGCATAGTATCCTGAAAAAGAGTTAGTTGTTTATCAGAGTGTATTTATTAGCCAGTGCGGTCGAGCGGGCTGTTTAGCAAGACCACTGGCCCTGGCTAATCTCCACAGAGCAAACGCGATGCAGAGGCGGCAAATTATCTATTTAAAACATATTTTCATATGTTTATTGAAAAGCAGCTACTACAACTTCTAAATGTGTTGTAACTGGGGACGAGAAATTTCTCTAAAAAGTCTATAACCAGACAGTGGGGCCGATTCGACTTTACACCGATTAAACTTATTTTGGTTTAGTCCTGTCTTTGTCTTACCTCAAAAAAAGACAAGGGATAGAAGATAACCTACTGAATTTAGTCCTGTCGGCGTCGGTATTTTAGTGGTAACTTCTTTACTTATGCACTAAACACGTTTTGAAATGCCTTAGTTGGACAGGACTAATTTTAATTTTACAGGACTAAATTAATATCTCTCGTCTCTTTTCTTTTCTATGAGAAAGAAAATGACAGGAGTAAACTAAAATAAGGTTAGTCGCTGTAAAGCAGAATCAGCACCAGTATTAATTTAAACAAGATTTAGACCACTTGTGGGGATTATTTATGCCATTTTAAATAAAACGATTTCTCACATGCCCATTGGTGAAAATTACTCATGGTGAAAAGCCATTGTCACCTAAAAGAAGAAGAAATTACAGATCTAAACATGTGACGTACACCAACACTTTTTAATCTCCCATTAAAGTGCACGAGCCTTCAAATTATGAAGATGCATAGTCTACCACTAGCCTTACACAATCTCACTATCCGTGGTGAGCTCGCAGGAGATATTTGTCACTCATATTTCCTCATATGTGAGGAAAGAGCTGAGTCGTAGGCTGTTACGGATTGATACGATAATGACGATATTCTACCATGATACTCGACGGTGGGTTTTTAGTAAACGACAGATACATTTGGCTCAGAATCACTTCTGGTGTCTGCGATAGCGGTGAAATTTTTTAGCTTCGGTATTTAAATTTTTTTTTGAAGCCGCGTCGCTCCCTTTCTAGGCAAGCCTCGTGTGCTCACAAGGTACCGTCTAAACAGGCTGCGGCAAATGAGTCGCGGCCCATTTAGCTCAAATTGCCCGTATCAGACAACTGGCTACTGTCTATTTATGTGAGCCTGGTAGTTCGGGACCGAAGATGGTGGACAATAATACCTAAATTCATAATTATTATGTACCTAGGTTTTATCTGCGGCTTCTGTGATTGTGATAACGTAGCAACAAAAAAGTACATTTTACAATAATAATAAATGGCACGACACATTCATCACACATATTTATTTAGTCCCAAATAAAGCCTGTACTATGCACACAAACTGCCAGAAATCGAACCGACATAATATTATAGATTTTTAAGTTATCTCGAAAACAATGATGATCTCATTCTCACGGAAACAGGAGACGGGTGGGTTTGTAGTAAACCTGCCTTCGGAGTAGGAGGTTGTGAGTTCGATTTCCGACAGTTTGTGTGCATAGTACAGGATTTGTCTTGGGTCTTTGGGACTAAATAACTATGTGTGATGAATTGTGTCGTGCCATTAATTATCATTGTAGAATACACCTACATTTTTACATATTTTTTATATAGAGATATTTCTCCACAATCCTTACATTAACTATGCATGTAAAATTCACAAAACACCTTCAAAAAATATCTAATTGTTGGCGAAAACCTCATCAAAATCCATCAAAGTTAAACACAGACAGATGAAGTTAACCGACTTTTTATACTAGTTAGTGATTGATATGTATGGCTGGGGTGAGGACTGTGAGTGGATTACGGTTCCGCGGGCTGGGGCGATGGGAATTGGATAGCTCGGAACCATGGTTACGCCGTGCTTCATTATGATGTTCATATCGGTAGGATCGTTTCCTTGCCAATGTTAGTAGCATATGTCCCTCTATGTTAAGTGGATTTAAAGCCATGTACTTATGGCGGGCCCTACTGAAAAAAGATTTCTTATATACTCTAAACAAAGAGAATAAAAATAAAATAAATAAATAAATAAATAATCTCACGCCTTTCATCCCCGAGGGTGTAGGAAGAGGTATAGGTATTACATTACTGGATATACCCACATTTCACGAGATACATTGGACCCCTAAACGTGATAGGTGGTGAGCCCATCGCCGGACCGGGTTTATTTACACATGTCTCAGAATTAAGTATGTACGTAAGTTTTTGAAAACCTCATTGGTACATGCCAGGATTCGAACCCGAGGTTGGAAGAAAATCATTGTCTTGAGAAACTTTTTCTTTAAACGTCTTTGACTCTAAATATAGAAATTGTTTATTGAATTATATGTAACATAAAATGATAACGGGAAGATATATGTGTCATATTTGTGTACTCTAAATCGTCCTGGATAATGGGGTAGTTGACAGCATCTAAATTAAATAGCATGTAGGCATTAAATAAAAAGATTATCCAAAAACACTTCTGAATTTTGTCTTGTGTTTGTTTGTTCTGTTTTCACTTTACAATATAAAACAATCAAAAGAAATGCTGCAATTGAGTACTAGAAACTATGACGTCACACCTTGCTATGTCAGTACATTTTCCATAGTAAAATTTCGTTTAGACAAATCATAAAAAGTAACTGATTTGACAGCACTACCCTACTATTGCATTATCTGCTCAATAATACCGTAAAAGACTTCTACAAGAATTAGAAGAGTTTTGCTTCTAGTTTTTTGGTATACCGTTTTCGTTAGTATGTTTTTACTTTTTAATACTTGATTTTCGGCTGACGGCACATCGGGCATTATAATTTGTGAGTTGTACTCTGAAACCTGCAAAAAACGACAATTTTATGAGGTAGCAATTATTGTTCTTCAGTGTCACGGGTCCAATTTCAGAAGAAACCTCAAATTTAAATTGAAGTATTTATCGATTCTGTGAGAATTGATTCCACATGTGTATCCCTCTCAGACCATGAATCACAGACACAGTAGGTTTTTAATTGTGTCTCGTTTCCAATTGGAACCGGCGGTTCTTAACTGATTAAGTACAGGTGCCAAGCCAGTCCATTTGTCAAGCCATCGTTTACGAATATTGATTAATTCCTATACAACAGAGTAAACAAGTGCGAGTGAATAAAAGGAGCTGGATCTCAAAACGGCACGCGTTAAGCCCGACGATTAATAACGCGCCGTATCAATTAATAATAAAACCTCCGAATAGAGCAACACTCGACATATTTATTAAGAAAGCGATAAATCAAAGCAACAAAACGCCCGACGCTCCCCCGTCTCCCCCCTTGGGGTTGCTGTGCGGAAATTACCGGTGATACATCATTGAGGAGCTTTAATAAGCTGGCAAGACTATGCGGATTTCGTCCACCGATTTGTACCGGAACAACCTTGCGATACTTACGCTAGCAGCGGTCGTAATGTATCTATCTATACATAGACGGGACTGTTGGCTCAGTTGGTAGGGACCCTGCCTTCCGAGTCGGAGTGTAGTGTAAGACTAGACGCTCTGCGTCATAAGGTAGGTATTCCTTATTTGTAAATGTATTAGTGTATCCAATAATCATTATTATAGAATCTAATCTAGAGAAGACCGGACGTTTCATTTTAACATAATATACCTATACAACACTCCAATGGGCTAAGCTTTCCCAAGCCTATTTTTACAACCTCAAATAACCATCATTACCTACAGGAGGTCGCGGGTTCGATTTTTGTGCATGAACATGTCTGGGCTTCGTGTCTGGTTGTTTAATATTTATTTAAGTATGTTTCTCAGTTGTATAGTACAGGCTCTGCCTAGTTTGGGATTAATTTGACGTGTGTAAAGTGGGTACAATAAAAAGAAATATAAATGATTTCTATATTGAAATGTAGATTCCGCATATTGTATTTAAAAATTTAGGTACCTACTAGGTACCGTTGAAAAAATGTTTTAGCTGAAAAGTAGAGGCACAAGAAACTCAAGAAACTACGAAAATACATAGACAGGCGAAAAAACTAAAACAGTGTAATTTCTTTTAACTGTTTAGGTGACGACATTGACCGTTAGATAAACATTCACACGCATAGGTACAGTACGGCCGTTTTGACTTGGCTACTCTGAACGTAGGCTCTGCCTCCGCGAACCGCCATATGCCACAGAATGTTCGCTAAATAACCACTCTAAAGATTAAAAAAAACTACTTAAATCTTCAACTTATATGGTTTTCTCATGGATGCCGTTCTCGATATTCGACGAAATTAAAATGGGACCAATCTGGAAGCACCAGATTTCAAATAAAAAATAATCATACAAATCGGTTCACCCAGTCGAAAGTTCTGAGGCAACAAACATAATAATAATAATAAAAAAACCCATACAGACGAATTGATAATCTTCTCCTGTTTGAAGTCGGTTAAAACCCTTTGGTCAACTTCAGAGCGACCAAGTTAAAACGGCCGTACTGTAGGTGCACCACACTCCCTTATTTCAGATTATAATGTACAGTGAAGAGCACATGAAGCTTTACACTTGTAGAGCGAGTCTGATCTCTAAAGCAATTGTAATAAGAACGTTACAAAGTCCAATGTGTCAAACTCTACGTACCACGGTGCATCCGAGGGGGTTTTCGTACATTACGTGGTGGCGCCTAATTAGTATTACAATTAGGACAATTACCGCGATTCGTTCCCGAGTTAACGTTCAGGTGTCCGATAATTGCTTCTTAATACCGTCGAGTGACGGAGTAACTTCAAAATTAAGGAATTAATTGCTTCCTTTGACGTTCAGAGAGGGCGTGAGGCTAATCACAGTTAGAATTCCAAAATTAAATTGTTTTCAATTTGGATGAGATTCAGCCGTTTTGAGATACAATATAGCGGGAGATGTAGCATCAATTTTAGTTATGTAGAGGGATATTTCCCTAAAAGGAAAGTCGGGCACTTTAATTACCTGAAATAAAGATTTATTATTATTATTATTATTAATTATTATTTTATTTCACTTTCAATATGCTCAACACGTCCGTCCTCTTATATCACGTCGTCCATCACTCCCCTCTCTCTTTCACTCCCGTCGTCTCACTCGCACACATATCCCGTTCCATTTTATGCATCATACTTACATTACCATTCCTACAGTTATACAAAGGTAAATTCGAATTTATCAATTTACGAGCTCACACTAACTTTTAGATTGAACTCCGGAGGCACGGCAGGTCATCAAAGAACTATCAGCGTCGAGTTTCGTCAAGGCTTCAGGTGACTAGAGGACTGGAATTTCTCTCTGTCAAAGGATAAGTCTGCCTGTGTGTGAAGTGTGAAGAGATGAAATCCACCTAGTCTTCTGTTAAGAGCAAGTCAAGCTTTACACTACCAGTCTAAGCTGAGCTCTGATTTATACTGCACGCCATAGAATATAGAGCCGGTTCAAAGTCCGAAGTCTCAAGCTCTACGTGCTCTTGACTGTACTAAATAGTTCCTCTGGAAAAGGCATTCTTAATAATTATTATCTTTGTAGTTTTTATTGTTTTCTATATGGAAATACTACCAGCGCCTCGCGCCTTGTTCCCATGATCGTTGGAATACGGGGACAAAATAAAGCCTATGTATTATTTTTATGTACAAACTATAAAAATGTTTTGTAATAAGGCCAGTCGTGTTTTAATTATAAGTCACTCCTCTAGTTTCGCAAGAGTTTGTGTGATGATCTTAAGCGCATTTTCGTGTAAGACATGCCTCATAATCGGTGTTAATTTTGACACCAACAAAACCGTAAAAGTGGGAGAAGGGAGTGATTACTCGTGAATTTGTCATATTAATGAGTCACAAATTATAACCTATCTTTCCAGTCCGGTTCATGCAGATCGTATCGTATCAAAATCTGTTCAATAGTTTTTGCTTGACTCACAAACTTTCGCGTTTATACTATTAGTAGGATTTTGTTATTCGTCGAGCACCGCGCGGTTACAATAGTCACCGTAACAATTAAAAATCAATTGTGTTTTATTTTAAGCCAATAGTCTTCAGAGGTTAAATATATTTCCTTTCTACCAATCCGCGGTGGGAGATTATAGCCCATTCTTCCTCAAGTGTGAGGAAAGACCCGTAGCACTGCAGTGGGCTGTTAAGGGTTGATGATGATGATGATATTTCCTTTATAAATACTACAATAATATAAATAAATCGTGGAACACAATTCCCACAGTCATGTTTATTTAGTCTCAAACTAGGTGTCGCAAAAAAATGTTTAGAATAAGTTCCTATACACTTTAATGATACAATAAATGAGCAACCGATTCAACATGTTGACTTTAAAAGTATTTCTACTACTTTCATTCTATAAAATAGCCGCAAAAGCAAAACGCGAACCAGAACAGCAATCAATCACGAGCGTTTTCGCCAAACAACGGAATATTTCCGAAAGCCAAGCTAAGCAATTGGATAATCATTATTTCCCCATCGGCCGGGGATTGCCGCGTTCGACGAATAAAATTATACAGCGCCGTGGGACCTAAGGCAAGCTGGCTGTGCGCGGCTCCACTGCCAGAGCACAAAAGCAAAGCTAAATAACAATAACATAGAACTCCAAAGAGTATAATAAACCGGCCAAGTGCGAGTCGGGCTCGGGCACAAAGGGTTGCGTACCATTATCTATAAAAACGGCAAAAAAACAATCACTTTTGTTGTAAGGTAGCCCCCTTAAATATTTATTTTAGTTTGTTTTTAGTATTTTTTGTTATAGCGGCAACAGAAATACATAATTTGTGCAAATTTCAACTCTCTAGCGAGATACAGCCTGGTGACAGACAGACGGACGGACAGACAGGGACAGTTAGTTACGAATAAACTCAAAACTACTGGACCGATTCTTTGCCCAATGAAAAGCAAGAAGATACCTGAGTAACATAGGCTATATTTCATTCCTGTATTCCTAAGGGAACGGGAAACCAGAACCGCTAGTCTCGAATAAAGACAATTCCGATTTCAATTCTAAATAGAGAATAAGGCAACTGGGTCGCCTTTTGAGTACAGTTAACGTCGCAAACGTATTTATTGGGTACGTCATCGACTTCTTGCACAAATTATCCTTTACACATAAACCACAAACAACTAGTAAACAACAGACATACTATTTATTAATCACTACATAGTATAAAACATAGTCGCTTTCTCTGTCCCTATATCCCTATGTCCTTATGTCCCTATGTATGCTTAAATCTTTAAAACTACGCAACAGATTTTGATGCGGTTTTTTTAAATAGATAGAGTGATTCAAGAGGAAGGTTTTAGTGTTAGCATTGCACCCGTGCAAAGCCGTCGCTAGTGTGTTATATTATAATAACGCAAACTTGTTAGGTACCTAGCCTCCCCCGATACAGAAGGCTACTGCGGGGTCCGTGCTTATAATAGATTTTTTTGTCGTGGTAAATACTTAACCTGTGTCCTTCAAACCACAATTATGTCTGACAAGTTTCATGGCTATTTACAGGTTTACTGCGATATACTGACTATCTATCTTATTTTAGCAACACAAAAACAATGAAAGACGCATGAAATATGCCACCATAGAGTTTACACATACTTTTTGTTTCATAAAGATCATGCTATAAATTACTTTTGCATGCCAGTTGCTGAACATCTTCACGTACATACCACATTTTGGGCAAAATAAATAATTTCTATTTCTTTTTTCTGTTAAAGGTTAACTTTGTGACGAGCTTGAAAACCTGTTTTACAATAATTTTGGTGTCACTATCAATGGAGCTGCCAGGTCCAACTTGCGGCGTAGTGTGTAATTAACAAATACAACAGTCAGGAGTATTGTCACGATATCCAACGAGATACCGTGACAATACTGGAAATGGAAACGCGCCCCGCGTAATGACGGGAATACAAAATGCAGTGGTCTGCCGTTAAACTATCAATAAAGGACTTTAAATGTTTTTTTATTGCGTCGTTGAGGTTTACTCGTAATGATGTCGTCTCTTAAATAAATGAATGCCCATTCTATTTCACTCCGACCCATTTCCCTTACTCTCCACAAGCACTCATTCAATTTTTTGATATTGAAAATAAATAAAAATTGCGAAAATTTCTGCTATGAGCTTAGTCGTAATATTTTTTCGAAATATTAAAATGGAATTTGATTATAGCTAGCGAACCGCCCTCTCGTTCTGCTTCGATTTATATACTAATTGTTCCGAGCGATTTCACCTGCGTAAGTCCCGTTCCCGTGGGAAAATCATAGCCTATGTCACTCACAGAAAAGTAAGTTTTCCTTTCAATATTTTTTTTTAAATAGGGTATAGTTGTTGGAAGCATATTCAATACAAACAAACAAAGAAATACCTAAGTATTTCCTCTTTATCATATTAGTGTATAGATATAGGCATAAAAACCTCTTGTTCAGTTTTTTTCATCACTATCTCGATGGTGAAGGAAAACATTGTGAAGAAACCCATATATATAGGTCTCAGAAATAATTCTGAGGCATGTGTAACGGGCCATTTACACGAGGGAAATCCACTAAGACAATCCACTAAGACTGCATACAAAAAAAACGTGAGGACAATCCTGGATTGTCCTCAAGTTTTTAAGAGACCCAGTCCGGCGACGGGCTCACCACCTATCACGTTTTGAGGTCGAATAATCTCGTGAAAAGTGGGTAGGCATATCCAGTAATGGAATACCTACCTACCCTCAATGGATAAAAGTCGTGATATTATTATTTATTATGATTATAATAAATGATTAGGTAAATTGATTCAAGATAGGAATTAATTAAGGTATAAATTGTATTTAATTTATCTCCATGAAGATAGTGGCGAAACAGACCTTGTTGTCCGCCCCGTCACAAATTAGCATGCATAATGTATGCAGACCACCGCAATACCCTTCAAGATATATATGATGTTATGAGCAAGCGGATACATTATGATTTGCCCAAAACTTGTATAGATAGTCAAGTTAATTAAAAAATAAATGTGCTTACACCTTTTTATCCCTTAAGGGGTAACCAGAGGTATAAGATTTTTGAAATACCCACATTGTAGTATAGGTATTTACTCGTAGTTTAGTGAGATTTATTGTATCATCATTATCATCAACCTAGCTGTCCTCAGCTGGACGTGGGTATCCCAAGACGCTCTACTGAGCCCAGTCCTCGGCTATTCTTGTTCAGTTTTTACCAGCTGTATTTCAAATAAAATAAAAATAAAATAAATAATCTCACGCCTTTTATCCCCGAAGGGGTAAGCAGAGGTATTCCATTACTGGATATACCCACATTTCACGAGATATATTGGACCCCTAAACGTGATAGGTGGTGAGCGCATCGCCGTACCGGGTCTGTTTACACATGTCTCAAAATTAATTCTGAAACCTGCGGGTTTCCTCACGATGTTTTCCTTCACCGTCGAGCTAGTGATAAATATGTACGTAAGTTTTTGAAAACGTCATTGGAAAATTTAAATATCTTATTTATTGGCCTAACCAATGTAATTGGTAGAAGATAAGTTCCAAGAATTTGGCATAATTAGACACCGGTATCCTACTTATGCCATTTTCGCAGAACTTCTAATAAGCAGACTATACCCACGTCGTGAATGCTTCCCAGTGTCTCGTTTTGACGCTTTCTTCTGGGAGCTCAAAGTTCCTGGAATATACTCAAGTTGAAAGTCTATTGAGATAATGGAGAAATAAACTTCACGTTATAACTCTACCTTCTTGGAGTGACGTGGAACAATTTTATTTCTTAGAGGATTTAGACTGGATTTTTCTAAATCAATAAATATATCACATTGAAAAGGACGCATCGGATTCCTATGTGATATATCTTCTTATATAAAAAGATTATAAAATTGCCTCTAAAATATCGACATGTCGAAAAATACAAAAAGGGTATTTCAGTTCTAGGCAATTGAGTTACTTTTTAGGATCCGTCGACACAAATAGTACCTACTGTGGAAAATGTACTGAATTCTAAGCTGTGATGTCATAATTTTTAGTGTTCAATTGCGTCGATTATTATTTTGATTTGTTGCTTTAAAATTGGCTATAATATTGTATTGTCTCTGTCTACCCCTTCGGAAAAAAGGCGTGAGCATATGTTTGTAAAATGAATACCGAAATACATTTTTAGAGGTGTTGTAGGATACTTCTTTGATGAAACACGCAATTTAATTTCGATACAGTGAAGAGACAGAAAATAAAATCAATTTATTACAATGTCAAAAAAACATATTATCATACAACTGGACAATCTGCGAAGTGGACATTAATAATGATAATAAATTGTGGGACACAATTCAGACACGGTTATTTCATCCCAAACTAGGCAGGGCCTGTAGGTATACAATGAGTAGGTACTAAACAACTGATAAACATTCTTTATAAATATTAAACGAACAGATACGAAGCACAGAAGAAGAACAGACATGTTCACGCGCACAAATGTTGGCCTCGAGTGGGAATCGAACCCGCGACCTTCGGCTCAGAAGGCAGGGTCACTACCAACTGAGCCAACATGGCCGTCAAATTCTGCAAATTAGACATTTTGCACCCACTGGACATTTTGCGAATTTCACATTCTACGCCTAAAAGAAAAATCTATGATTGATACATATCTTTTCTGAATGAATATCTGGAAATATATTATCATATAACCCTCCCTCACGCATCAGCCTCAGACTTCCACAGATAATTAAATGGAAGCATGTCACAAGACATGCTTCCATTTAATTTACCAAAGAGCTCCAAAATCGTTTTCTCAAATGAAATGAGCCGGACTGTCCTTCATTCAGCTCTCAACATAGTGGCACATTGTAGTGAGATGGTTTGCCAACTCGCCCGTATTATTATTGACAGTTAATTTTTACACGATTTTTACGACCGCCATATTTGTGAAATAACTTAAAATGGCCGCCGACTGCTGATGGCTGTAAAACTAAGTTTATCGCTCAAAACTTAGCTTTATTACGAAACGAATGTGTTTCACAGTTGGCGTTTACTTCCGATGTTAAATTTTAAATATCCGAACACTTGAATCTATAGTCTGTTACTTCACATGACAGCTTAAAAATATGCAGACAAAGGTGATACATATTTTTAGAGTTACAATATAAGCTGCTTACAACCAATCTTCATGGATGAGTTTAGAGTGCCTTGTTATTAACGATTGACATTTCTAAGTGTACTATTTACCTATTGTAGGTACCTACCTACAGAAAATAAATTATCTTTGAATTTGACGCCCAAAAGTAGGTATATACTTAGGTACGTAATCTCACGCACTTGTCAGAATAATTATTTTCTTATTAAAGATCTTTCCGCATCTGTCTGACTGTATATCCACCTAGTCATAAACCACGCATCGGATTTTGATGCGGTTTTGAATAATAGAAAGAGCAATAAAGAGAAACGTTTTGACGTGATAAAGTCTTATAAATCGATGAACGTCGACGCATGAAAAAGTGTCAAGTTCGGCCTAAGCGGCTTGTGCTTGGGCTCTATCTCTCTTCCACTCCAGTATGCAATTTTTTATTACAACCAATTATTTATTATCATAAAAACCAGGGCGGGTTACTAGTTGGTGTAAAGTTTAAATAAATAATTGTTGGTTACTCACTCACGCCTTTTTCGAATTGGCTTTATATTATAGTGGAACACTAGACAATGTTACATAGTGTCCCTCAAATACATGGTATAAATTAGGAATCATTCATTCATTGATGAGATTGGTTACGTGTCTTTGTCTATCTGTTACGTTATGTAATTTCGACGCACCCCTATAACATCTGTTCAGTGGAGACATTAGCACCATAAAACTATCTCCGTTATTTCACAGCTCGTATATCAACTTTAAGGCACAGTCACACATAAAACTAGCTATAAACTGTCCAAATTGTAAGGCGCCTATTAAAGGTGGCCACAAAACGGCTGTCGCCCGATTCCTCTAATCATCAGCAAAGCAATAACTCCTCGCCCTGCCGCCTCTCAAGCGTGTACAATTGTCTGAGTGGCAGTAACCGGCTATAAGTCATTCGGCAACCGCGACAGTCTAACGACACAAATGTCGCGTATAGGGAATCTAACGTATTGAGGAAATTTGCGAAATGCAGTTTCATAGAGTTGGGGGATAAGGACTTGTATGCAGTATATGTACTTTAAAAGGCATAGATTAATTCCCTGGTGGTTCGTATGAGTATGTGTACTTGGTCTGTGGTTAATTACCTTACTAGTTTTGTTAAAAACTTGTCCAAAAAGATTGCAAGTAGAATTGACAATGACTATTTTGTAAAACCAATCATTATGCGTAACTGTAAGGAGCATATAGCATAAGTCATTTTGCGAAATTATGTAACCCAATTTAGTATTAAGTAACAATTGATTAAAAGGATATTGTATTGAGGAGTTTCTTGCCCCGCTTCTTCTCCTCAACCATACATGCTGAAGCGGTGGAGTTGAAATGACGTTCAATAAGTGGACTTGTAAGTTCCTATTTTGAATAAAACATTTTGACTTTGACTTTGCGATTGGTCATTCTGCGTTTTGGTAAGTTCGCGGTTTTCAGGGTCATGATCAATGGGTCATTGTGCGTAGAGAGCGACAAAATCACGACTTGTTGCACGAAGAATTAACAATGATTCTATTTTGTAAAACCAATCAGATCCATCTACTTCCTTGTCACAGTGTCATCGAGCCCATGTGCGTTATTTTTTCCATTTCGAGCACGTTTTACGATCTCGTAACAGCTGACTTACGACGCCATAAATCTATGCGTTTTAATTATTAATAATGTGCGTACTGCGTACTCCGCCACATGTGTCGTGTTGTGGGATTGTGTTATCAAACGGTTTGAATATTTATTGCTTCGGATCGTCGATATTAGCACCAATAGATATGGCTACAGTGCGCTACAGACAGTTTTTAGTGAGATTCCATTTTTAACCGACTTCAAAAAGGAGGAGGTTATCAATTCGTCTTTTTTTGTGTTTGTTACCTCAGAACCAATTTGGATGATTCCTTTTTTATTTGAAGCTGGTGCTTCCAGATTGGTCCCATTTTATTTCGTTCAGTTCTGACAACGGCGTCTATGAGAAAACCATATAAGTTGAAGATTGAAGTCGTTTTTTTTTACTCTTATATAATAATAATCTCTCGTATAATACCGCCTTTCCCCAGCCCTGAGACCGCGTAGCAGCATCTATCGCTTTTACATAGAACTAGCTAAAACCTCTAAACCGCGCTATTCAAGTGTTCGAACGTGTTTGTATTAATACAACTGTCGAACATAAATCTTTGGACCGTGGTCCCTAGGCACGATCACCTTTTTTTGTTCTAGTACATGCATCATTCGCATCAAATTCCCCATCCCCGTGTCTGGTGGCCACGTCGGTATCGATTACAGGTGGCAACTGACAGTCGTCGCGTGACGCGTCACATACGAACCAATCACACTCATTATTCACGTTACTGTTGTGTAGCGATAGAGCAATTGGTGATTTCTTTTTTGCTACTACTGACTTGATGGGCCTGTTGGCTCAGTTGGTAGTGACCCTGTCTTCTGAGTCGGAGATCGCGGGTTCGATCCCCGCTCATGTCTGTTGGATTTGTGTCTGGTCGTTTAATATTTATTTAAGTACTAGCGGATGCCCAGCGGCGTTGCCCGCGCGGATTCCGTTTATTCCCGTTCCCGTGGGAATTTCCAAAAATCCCTTCATACCAATTTCCTATGACATATCAGACACCTTCATACGATTTTTCAAGTTTCTAGGTGTTATCGTTTCGGAGTAGTACGTATTTCTCTTTTTAACCAGTTTTTTTTTATTTTACCGTGGGAATGAGATATTTTCCTGGAATAAAAAGTACCCTAGATGTTGACCCGGGTACTCAGTTATCTCCATACCAAATTTCATCAAAATCCGTCCAGTAGTTTTTGAGTGATGCGTGCACAACCAGACAGACAGACAGACAGACAAAAATTCCAAAAATTGGTGTTTCGGTATCTATATCGATAACTATATACAATACCGTTAAAATTTTCAAAAAATATTTAATGTACAGACTACAGACACGGCCCCGTTAGAGTTTTATTATATGTATAGATATAGATGTTTATCAGTTGTTTAGTACCAATATTACAGGCCCTGCCTAGTTTGAGTTGAGACTAAATAACCATGTGTGAATTGTGTCCCACAATTTATTTATTTTAACATAGTGATAGCTCTGTAGGCCTGAGGCCTGATGCGTGATGCTTAGGTTCAAATCCTGATGAGGGCATGTACAGTCAAAAGCACAATATGAAGCTTTACACTTGTAGTGCGAGTCTGACTCCTAAAGCGATTGTAATAAGTACGTTACAAAGTCCAATGTGTCAAGCTCTACGTGCTCTTGACTGTACCAATAAGTTTTGAAAACTTTTTATGAATAGCTCAAAAGGTGACGAAAAACACAGTGAGGAAACCTGCAAGTCCCAGAGTTTGTTCTGAGGCATGTATAACAGCAAGTTTCTCCTCAACCACACTCGTAGATGCCGAAGCGGTGAAGTTGAAATGACTTTCAATAAGTGAACTTACAAGTTCCTACTTTGAATGAAACACTTTGACTTTTGTCTTTACTGTAGGCTTAGCACGCTAATTATTTTCCCGCTCTCACCTGTCACCTTAGCCACAAAACAGTATTAAGATGACGTCACACAGAGGAGATACATCTATGTGACGTCATCTTAATACTGTTTTGTGGCTAAGGTGACAGGTGAGAGCGGGAAAATAATTAGCGTGCTAAGCCTACTGGACTAAATATATAAAGCTTCTTTTATATCCTACTAATATTATAAACGCGAAAGTTTGTTTGGATGGATGTCTGGATGTATGGATGTCTGGATGGATGTTTGTTCCTCTTTCGCGCAAAAACTACCGAACGGATTTTGATGAAACTTTACAATTATATAGCTTATACATCAGAATAACACATAGGCTATATTTCATCCCCATATTCCCACGGGAACGGGAACTACGCGGGTGAAACCGCGGGGCGCTGCTAGTACTTTAATAAAAATTAAACGCTTTTCGTTGGTAAGCGCTTCACTTCAGAACGACTGGACCGAGTTGGCAATTAAAAAAATATGTTTTTACCTACCCTAATGTTGTTAAAGTAAGCTTGTTTAAATAATGTTTAATGACGTCAACCGTAAATCATGTACTAAAACAGAACGAATTGTTTTAAGAGGTCATGGTAACCTGAGCCACACTCAACAAGCAAACAGTCGACTCGATTCTGCATATCAGCTTAAATTCCTAATTTTAAGTTAGCCTATCCTGCTCCACAGAATACGGAAGAAAAAGGACAGAAACAAACCATAGATTGAAGAGTAATGTCAAACATGTAAAAAACCACTAATTTGGACCTTATGAACGTGTTTATATATTACTTTTATCCATGACCTTTTTACATCGTCACTAAAATTGGTACACACGCCTTAGTTGACAGGACTAAATATCTCTCGTCTCTTTTCTTTTCTAGGAGAAAGAAAATGACAGGACTAAACTAAAATAAGTTGAGACGTGGTAATGCAGAGTCGAACCCATTTACCGAACTACTTATTACTTAGTTTGTAAAATATTCTATACAAAAATATCAAATACTCCTCTTCTTCTCCCCCTCTTACCGACTCGACGATATGTAAGGCTATTAATCATAATAATTATTCCGAAATTGACATCTAAGTATTATTGACAATTTTATTACTTATTTATTATTACATATTTCTAAATATTTTCTAATTCATTACTATCTTTATTTATATTTTCTATATAATTTCAATCACTATACCATGACATTTACTCACAATTGACCGAATTAAAATTTTGTTTTGTGGCTATTTATTGATTCTGTACAATAATTGCGCGACGGCTTCCTTTGGGCTGTGACAGAATCAACAGCCAGTCGCAGTCTCCCAGTTGTGACGCAGTGCTGAGTCATGGCCCTTTTGCTTGCACGATACGCTACACGCCAATCTCTTGTGTATAGGTTTTTATTTCTTTCTCTTTGTATGTATTGTACGTGTATGTGTGTTGTCCAAGCAAATAAATGTTTTTCTTTCTTTCTTTCTTTCTTTCTTTCTTTCTTTCTTTCTTTCTTTCTTTCTTTCTTTCTTTCTAAACCATATTTACTATTAAGAGATTTCACATTTCTTGCTGGTGGAGATGGGCTGCTGTTTACATTTATCCAATCTTCATGGACGAGTTTAGAGTGCCTTGTTATTAGACTATTGACGTTTCTAAATGTACCTTTTGTACCTATAGAAAATAAATAATTTTTGACGTTTTGACGTCTTGATTTACGCGGAGATCGTTTTATGACAACGACCACGCACATATCTTTCAATATAGATCAACAGGATACCTGCAAGACAGTATTCATAGAGGAATGTAATATACACGTGTATTGCTATACTAAGGGTTCATAAACCTGTAGAGCATAGGTTGCTAATAGCTTCATAACTCCAGTCAAGCTTACTCTTCGGATATTTTCCCGCGCTATTTTATATCGCCCCCGGTCACGACATCGACACCGTCCCCGTCGCCCCCGCCACTCGTCGCCCCTCGTGATTTTCATCCACGAAACCAGCGCTTCATATCAGCTTTAAAAATTGTGTGCTTATTGTCTAGTAGCAACGCGCCGCGGTTTCACCTGCGTCAGTCCCGTTCCCTTGGGAAAATTATAGCCCATGTTACTCCCAGAAAATTAAGTTTTCCATTGGTGAAATATTTTTAAGACTCGCATATGGAATTTTAATTAGAAATAGCGGGTGCCCAGCGTTGCCCGAGTGGATCCAGTTTATTCCCGTTCCCATGGGAATTTCCAAAAATGCCTTCAAAGCGGTTTCCTACGACATATAAGACACCTACCTACATACAAGATTTAAAGTTTCCGGGTGTTATCGTTTCGGAATGGTGCGTATTTCTCTTTTTAACCAGTTTTTTTATTTTCCCGTGGAAATGAGACATTTTCCAGTAGTAAAAAGTACTCAGTTATTTCCACACCAAATTTCATCAAAATCTGTTCAGTAGTTTTTGTATGATGAGTGCAGAGATCGAAAGACAGACAAAAATTTAAAAAAATATATGTTATAATAGTTAAATCGATTGCTGTCTACACTACCGCATTTTTTTTAATATTTCATGTACAGACACGTTCCCGTTACAGTTTGGCAATCTTAATCGCAATCAGTTTCATTTTGATGTCCATTGCTTCTGAAGTACACTTAACATTATGGTTAATAGGAATAGAACCCGCGATAAAAGGCAAGGCAGTGCCAAGTGGCTCCTCGCAGGGCCGTATTTAGAGGTCTGGAGGCCTCGGGGCAACAAAGGAGCGGAGGCCCCCTCGCCCCAAATTATTGTCTAAATAAAATGAAAAGTCGAGTTTTTCAATAAATAATTTATTGTGGATCCAAGTAGATTCTCTATTCATAAACATATTTGATATGCGTACAAAACAAAGTACTGTAGGTAACAGTGAAACAGCAAAAAAAAATATCAAAGGAAAAGATGTTTTACTAGTGTTTATTAGTCGGATTTTTTTTCCGAAGTCTCTATTGTGGGGGCCCCCGTTTGTGGAGTCCTCGTATCAATTTGTTATAGCAGAATTACTCTATTACAGTTATAATACATTTGTTAATATATAAAACGTATATTATTATCGAAAATGAATATGTATTTAATTCTGTAGTTAATTGAAAATTACACTTAGAAAAGTCAATAGTGTAATGACAAGGAAATACACTCTAAACTCGTATATATGAAAATTGGTTAAATGTAAACAGCAGCCAATCTCCACCGACGAGTTGCTGGTTCCAAATGCAATACCCCGAGACGAACCAGCAAGAAACTCAAGGGCAGCTCTTTTCTCATGTCTTACTAGTAAATATGGTTAACAATAATAATTATAATTACATAGCGTCGAGTTGGTTATCAAGATTCCATCATCATTCAGCCGTCAAACCTGACTAAAAACAACTTTTTCTTTTAAAGTTGGTGCCTCCTCGCATAACGGACAAAGTTAATATTCCTACAGGGACTACCAAAATACACGGCTCAGCGAAATTATAAGAGCTGAGGGAAGTTCCCGTGCCTCGGAAAAATTGAAATTAATAATTCACAAAATGGATGGGAGAAGTACGGACATGGTCAGGGCTCGCTTGTTTCGGTTTTCTTTTGCACTGATAGAGGCTACTTGGATACAGATTTGTTTATTAATGAAACACATCTGAAGAAGACGGTGAAGGAAAACATCGTGAAGCGTCGTAGTTCCACCGAGGTCTGAAAAGAATAATACTTAATTAATAAATTGTCGGACACAATTCACACACGGTTATCTATCTATATAAATAAAAATGAATTGATGTTCGTTAGTCTGATTAAAACTCCAGAACGGCTTGACAGATTTTGATGAAACTTTTTGTGTGGGTTAGAGTGGGTCCAGGGATGGTTTATACGGTGGCAGAACGACGTCTGCCCGGGCCACTAGTTAAATATATATTAAACCAGACACTTTGCCCGATGTCTGCATACTTCTGTCGCTTCCTTCACATCCATAAGCCTTTTCATGCACGCTCTTTTATTCTTCGCACTCCGGACCCCAGCTTGTTGAAGGACATCACTTATTTAATCCGTAAATGTCCTCTTTTCTTTGCATCCTTCAACATTCGCACCATAAATCTCTTTCGTTACCTACTCTTCTTTCATCCATACGTTATAAATGACCAAAGTGGCGATCCATCGTCTCTGCCTACCCCTGTGGGACATTGGCGTGATCTTTATGTATGAAAACCAGACACGAAGCCAACAGGCATATTCATGCACACGAATGTTGGCCCGATCGAAGCCGCGACCTTCCGACTCAGCAGGCAGACCAACTGAGCCTGTTTGCTCAACTAAAATAACCTGAAACTATCGCAAACTACTTGCCAATTCGGCTGGACCACCTCGGACCCTCCAATGCCATCTGGCTTGATGTATGTGACAAGGGATCCCCAAAACACACAGTCCGCACTGAGTAAACGCTGCCAGGCGATATATCTTCCCATTTGACGTGTTCACACGTACACAACCGCAGCCCTTTAGGCATTTGGCCATTGCCGGGCGAACTGGGCCACGTGCTAAATAAAACATCCGCGTCCCTTTGGCTACACAGACGAATTTTGTTTAGTGTTTCATATTAGAGAATTTTCAAAAGTCCCTACTTAGTGCTCACTTACGTCGTTTTAGGAACCTTTTTTTTTTGGGTGTGCGTTCATCGATCGGTCAGCCAGTCAGTGTCTTCATTTATATTTAGTGAGACCGAGCTTCACACGTTCTAAGTGTACCTTAATGTGTATGTAATTTTTGACTTTAACTTTAACACCACGCCATCTGCCGGTGAGTGGCCGTATTATTTAAAAATATAATAATATTTTTGTTTGTGTGAAATGGAGTTTTTACAGAAAATAAATCTATGCAGTTGAACTTAAAACGCAAAACTGTATCTGTGTACAAATTTTCATCAAAATCGTTAAAGCCGTTTTCGAGATACCTAGACTTTACATACATAAATACAAGAATTGCTCATTCTAGGTAATATGTATGACAGAAGATACTGATATTCTCGTTCACATTAACAGCACTGGCATTTTAATAATGACAGCAATTGAGATAGAGGGGACGACAAAATGTCTTACATTAAACAATGTATATCTATTTGGTAAAATTTCAACATGACCGCGCATTATTCAACTAACTTTGACAATTAAACAAAGTTAGGACAAAGAAACAGAAGAAAACGGAATATAATTGCTTTCTTTAATGACCACCAACCTCAAGGTACAGATGGAGCGACTTTGTAAGTACAAAGTTATATAAAAACCGTTGAACAGTGAACTATAAAGAAAGAGGTACGTAAACTAGTGATTCATATTCATACCTCTCAAGACAGTAGGAGTCGTTAAAGTTAGCAAATATTGGGTCGCGTCGAGACTTCCAAGAGTTGCAAGTTTCTGAATAAGCAGATAATTGAATAAATTTTGATCGAGTCTTCTACGTAGCTGTATTAATCAAAATAAAATTCTGTTCTCTTGAAACTTGGCTCATTTTTAAATGTTATTCTTAGACAAAATAAGGTTTTGTAGGAAAAAAAAATGGAAAATTTGCCCAAAAATTACATAATTTGATTTTTTTAGTCAGTTTTTGTTGTTATGTGTAGTTTTTCATAAGCATTAGGTACTTATCCCTGTCTGAAATGAAGTGATTTTATTTTTTATTTATCACTAGCTCGACGGTGAAGGAAAACTTCGTGAGGAAAACCGCAGGTTTCAGAATAAATTCTGAGACATGTGTAAATAGACCGGTTCGGATGCCGGTCCTAAGTTTTTCAAAAACCTACGTACATACATATCCTAGTAAGCTCGACGGTAAATTCAATTCAAAACTTTTATTGCGGACAACAGAGATCCATTAGGTTGTAAGTTAGGCTTAAAACTATGTTAGTAGTTATTCTACAAGTGATTTTGTAATTTGGGTTAAGTGCCTCTTCCCTGGACACTCAACCCGTTCCGCAATGGTCTTCAGGAGGCTGTTGGGGTTGAAACAGATTCTGTGAGACTTTTTTCGTAGCACAGCCACAAAGCTGTCGACACGAGCTTCGGCGAAAATAGCGGAGGCACTGCAGAATCGTGCGTGTTGTGTGTACGCGTTTGTGTGGGAGAGCCATGCTTCGGCACGCTTGGGCCGGCTCGGCCGGAGTGATACCACGGCCTCACAGAAAACCAGCGTAAAGTAATGCATTGCATTTCGTTGAGTGAGTGAGGTAACCGGAGCCCCCCGCCCCCCCTCTCCTCCTCTCCCCTCTCCCCCTACTTTCACCTCAAAGGCCGGCAACGCAGTTGTGACTCTTGAGTTGCAGGTGTCCATGGGCGACGGACGTCAGTTACCATCAGGTGACCCGTCTGCTCGTTTGCCCCCTTCTCTCTTATAAAAGAAAAAACAGGCTGCGACAACTAGAATAACTAATTCCGTTGTGAAAAGACAAATTAGACTTGCCAAAATTTGCAGCCTTAGCGTAATTTGGTGAAAGTGAAGCTCTATGAAAGAGATTCGCCTATCGCATCAGTCACGAATCTGTTCCTAGGTCATTAGGCAAAGGAAAAGAGCCATTAGTCGGTGGGAGAATTGATTAATCGTGGCGGGACAGCGGGACCATAAATAAAAATAAAATACGCGCTGCTGCCGATACGATTTTGTCCAAGGCTGTAAGATCGATTGGGGAATGTCTTTTACTCATATCGCGTGAGTTATGAAATGGTCAAGCTTATTTCAAATTATGTAAATATTTCACTTAATTCATTAATTTAATTAAACAAAATAACAGAACTCGAGTAAAAAACCGAATTCAACGTATATGGTTTGCTCGTGGATGCCATTGTCAGAACTGGACCAAATTGCCACAATGCCTCAGTGTTCAGTATACCTGAACCATTGTTGTCGAGAAACAAAAATATGCCCTATAATAGGGCTCGGGCCTGTCCAGACACCATCCTGAGAGCATCCTCGTGCAGGTTTGACTGTCTAGTATTTAATTTGATGTCAGATTTTATTTTATTTTTCACTGATTTTATTTCTGTGTAAATATTTGGATGTGATTTTCTGAAATAAAATTATTATTATTATTATATTGTATAGGTATAGGTACTAACTATAGGTTAAGTTATCATTGCGTTACAAACAAAACTGATCGATGTTGGTCTTAAAAAAATGGTTATCATTACAATTGGTTATTATTATATGTAACATCTCGTCGATTCACTGTATAAAAGAAAGGTGACAGTAGTTCTGCTTACTAACTTGACCGTACGTTTATCATCACAGCATAGTTCCGTAATCCGATAACATGACGGGTGGAAACCTCGAGAAACGCCGTTCAATTTGACGGCAATAAGTCGGGCCGAGCGTCTGTTTGACGCAGCGTTTTTCCACTTTTCACGAGTAAGGACTTTTATATTGCCGACTTTTCCGTTTCGCGTTCTGTGCCACTCTAGGTTGTTGTGTTGTGTACCATTGAGGCGTTGTATTAACTAGAGAGGGCAGAGTTCCAAACGGTTATGAAGCCATAAGTATATAAGGTCATTTTAAATCAAGTGCAAATATTTTAAGGGTAGGTACGAATATGTAAGATAAATTGAATTAACATACAAATAAAAAAAAAGCATGGTTGAACTGATTTGGACGATTCTTTTTTTATTTGAAAGAAAGAAAGAAAGAAAGAAAAAGTGTTTATTCACAGAAACAATTTCTACAAGACACATTATTACCTCCGCCAAACTGCAAAACAGTTTGTTGGCAGACGTAGCTCCCTTTTTTACATTATAATAATTTTTATACTGACACTTTTTCTAATTAGTATTATTAAACTAATCCTTCTCTTAAACTATTATATATTTATTTTTTACATATTCTCCACAGTGAGGCTTTGACAAAAAATGTTAAAGAGGTACTTAAGTATTTTATTTTTGAATGCAGTTTTTGTGACACTACCACTGATTATATCAATTGGAAGGTTATTAAAAATAGTCGGGATTAAAAAATTTCTACACCTTCGTCCATAATAATTATTACAAGTGGGTACTACAAATCTTCTCATATTATTATTGTTTCTTTGGGATCTTGTGCGTATAATATTGGTTTTGAATTCATTGCTACAATACTGTTCTAAGGCTACTGACAGCACTACTCTCTCATGAACTGAAGCATTTTACATTCCAAAAATAAGTCTTCGTAATCACTATTACAGCGGTTCTTTGTTTTGTTATCTACTAATAGTTTCATGAATCTGATTTGCAATTTTTTTATTTTATCCAAATATGTTTTGAATGTGTTAGCATAGCATGCCAACCCAAATGAAAGGAGCGAGTCCACCAGCGCATAGCACAAAGCTGGTGCTTCGCGCGTGGTCCCATTTTAATTTGGTTCAGTTCTGACAATGGCATCCATGAGAAAACCATAATTCTTAAACTTGCATTAAGTATGTGCGCGACAAATGGACGAATAACTCAATCGATTTCGACGATTTTTTTTAACCCACTTCAAAAAAGGAAGAGGTTCTCAATTCGAATGTATTTTTTTAAGTATAATTTGTTGAAGTCGGTTTTTTACTCTGAAGAGTTCTATGTTATATCACTGTAGGCTGTAGTGGCGTCTACAAGGCGATTTGTAGCGAACGATACCCGAGCGGGGACAGGGGACGTTACATATTCATGAGCACTATTTTTGTGATACATGTTTCGTGATGAATTTCTCATATGAGATTTGGATAGATCAGCATCATAGTGTCAGTTTTACTACAGATTTTGGGTAGTTGATTGATTTATATGAGTGTATTATTTGTTTGTTTCTGTTCGGGACGGGGTTGTGCTTTGAAGACTAGAATAACATACACAATTTAATGGTATTTAAGCTAAAAAAAAATTTAGATGAAATGGGGTAAACACATGAAACTCAGCAGGTTTTACTATTACACTAGCGAGTGCCATTTATTCCCGTTGCCGTTGGCATTTCCAAGAATCCCTTCTTAGTGCTCAAGTCAATTAGGAAACTGCAAAATTCCATGCTTCCAGACACAGCAGTTTCCGCTAAGCGTGAATCGATCAGTCAGTCAGCCAATTAGTCAGTCAGTTACTTCTATTATACAACGCGTAACAAGTTAGGTGGTCGTTATTGTTATACAACATAAAAATAACAACTTGCTAAAAATATTTGTCTTGAAGTTTTATGTTTTGCAGAATATCTAAAAAAACTCAGAGTTTCATTACCTCGTAAGCCAAGAAAATGAGACACAATTGATTTTTCATTGTTCTGTCCCGCATTGGAACCGCACGATGTTTGACCAATTTTAATAGAAAATTTTAAATCTTCCTATTCTAGTTATAACCTAAAATTCTGATCGTGCGTTGTAAACAGCAGCGGTCATCCGCCAACGCAGCACTTTCTTAACAAGCTCCTGTTTATTTTTACTAACTGCACCTTTGAGTCCCAGCACTCGTCCTACTTGAAAACTGTTTTTAAATAAGTTACACTTAAACTTAACGGCAACCTTGAGTCTGGAGGTTACAATACAAAGGTGAGGCCACAAATAAGTCTGCGCCGTACAGTCACGTGGAGCTTGACACATTATAACGTTCTTATTACAATACCCTTACAGGTCATACTCGCACTACAAGTGTAAAGCATCATCTGCTTTTGACTGTACATTTAGGAGGACCCTCATTGTTACGACTTTCTTGATTATTACAAGTTCCAAAGAGACATTTTTAAAGAAACTCTTAAGAGATTTTTATCTGGAAACTTCGCGTTTCGTCAAGTGTCCCCGGGGAGCGAAAAGAGCGTTACCTCGACGTTTCCGAATTCACCATCGAGATATGTTCCCCTTTACGGAAATTGATAAAGTTTGCTCCCGGTCTAAGGAATTATTGAAACTTTTGGCGAACACAACAAAATTCAATAAGTGACTGTCATTGATTGGGAGCGGCGGGGAGAAGGCGTGTTGAACATTTGTGGGTCTAGGAGACAGGAGACTGCGGTGTGGTCCGCCTATTCCCAGCCATCTAAGACGCGTATCTTTCTACACGCTATAGTTATAATGGCTTTTCACCGTAGTTTTGGTGATTTTCAACAATGTCTCACAGAAGATAATATGATCGGTACCTATCTGCAGACAGAGGACCCTAAGTTTATTCGGACACATGATACGGTCATCAAGGCACTTTCTGGAGAAGCAAGTTTTGGGTAGACTGGAAGGATGACTTGCTCGAGGAAGAGCGCCGACAAGATGGTCTGGCAACGAAAATGACGGTGGGTGGCAATCTACAATAGGCGGTTCACTCCGTAGATGACCGCATCAAATGAAGGCTGATCGTGCGTGGTCGTGGCATTGAGGGCACGACAAGAAAGAAGATGTCTGCGAATCTGGAGAGCCTGTTCTCTCAGTTGTTAGTGGCAATGCGTTCTGAGTCGGAGGTCGCGGGTTCAATCCCCGCTCGGCGCCAACATTTGTGCGCATGGACATGTCTGTTGGTTGTCTGGGTGTTTAATATTTATGTTTTTTTAGTTGTTTAGTACCCATTGTACAGGCTCTGCCTAGTTTGGGACTGAATAACCGTGTGTAAATAGTGTCCCCTCAATGTATTATCATTTATCACTATCACCACATAGTATAAAACAAAGTCGCTTTCTCTGTCCCTATATCCCTATGTATGCTTAAATCTTTATAACTACGCAACGGATTTTGATGCGTTTTTTTAATACATAGAGTGATTCAAGAGGAAGGTTTTAGTATCAGCATTGCACCCGTGCGAAGCCGGGGCGGGTCGCTAGTTATTATGATATCTCGTGTCAACCGCTGGCGCTCCTTCATTGGGCCGACAGCCACTCGCACTGGACTTGTAAACGTTTACGATGTTTTCTTTCAACTAGAAAGTAGTGTTTATGTTCTGTACTGAACGAGTTTTTTACTTTATTACCAGCTTTATTGCTATTTTGTGCCTTCCACTGTTACAGATAAAACTAACTTTTGAACTTACCTCTGGTTTTATTTGCGAGGGTAAAGTACGCTACGGTAAATAACGGCGTTTCCCTTAAATTACTGGTATCTTTATTTCTGTTTTATGGGTGAAAAGATATTTGGGAGTTGGAGGGTGATTAACATAAAATCTACGTCAGCCATGTATTTATCCGGAAATATGGATGGGAAGGGCTGCGCTGCATTATGCGAGGACACGCCGCTGCTCGGTTCAGGGCTAGGGATTGCAATCCGGCAGGATTTTGAAACCGGCCGGATCCGGCGAGATTGACGCCAATCCGGTCCGGATTGATACTTTGTCTAATCAATGTGTTTTTTCTCTAAATCGGCTAAGTGTAGGTAAGTACTTTAATGATAACATTATTCGAAATTGATAAATAGACGTCTGTTGGCTCCGTTGTTACTGTTGGTAGTGACCATGCCTTCTGAGTCGGAGATCGCGAGTTCGATCCCCGCTCGGGGCCAACATTTGTGTGCATGAACATGTCTCTTAGCTTCGTGTCTGGTCATTTAATATTTATACATAGTACAGTTCCTGCCGAGTTTGGGACTAAATAAAATGTTCATTTTAATACTATTTGAACATAAACTTTATTATTAAAATTGCAACAATATGCAGTAAAAAGTTTTGTGCGATGGCCAAAAGATGCCGGATCCGCCGGATTACCGGATCTGCCGTATCTAATTCCAATCCCTACTCAGGGCCCAGTAGACCTCAAAATATGTAAGGATTATTTCGGTGTCGCTGTGGAAGCGTTATATCAAGCTAATGTCAATACAGACCCTTAATTATGAGCTGGTGTATACTTTTGTTTTCGGATCTCTCTTAAGGCTGGGAATGCCAGCAGAGGCCGCCTTTTGTGATTTTTGAAATCATCTGAGACATAGAATATAGTGTTTAAAATTCTGAAATAAATATGTATATACTTACTTAGGGATACAGACTAGTCAAAGTTGCATTCAGTTACAAGATTTAACAAACTTCACTCTATAGAAAAAAAACTTAAAATTACCCCTTTGTGTTTAGTTTTTTCAATATTATGAATGAATTATTGATATAATACGTTTGTTTTTTGTACTAAGCTAAAGATATATTTTAAAACTAATTTTGCAGAGTTTGACTTGATAAAATGATTTTTATAATCACTATAAAATACTCACAAAATGCACCGCCCCGACCCCGGTGGCTTGGCTGGCGTGTTTAGTTGCCCGCTGGCGCTTACTACATGCCAACTGCCTACTCACTGAGCAAGCAATCACTTCGTTACTACTGCTGCAGGAATACCTGGCCTTAAGTTAGTGGTGGTAGTGGTAAGATTAGTTAAATTATATCACGAGCGCCTCCGTGTTTCGGAAGGCAAATTAAACAGTTTCTCCCGTTTTGCGTTGTGTTTGGTACAGAACCAGTCGTGAGCGAGTCCAGCTATAGGTTAAATAGCCTGCTTCACATGATGAAAATCAGTGAGGCTCGGTTTCGAATCCTGGCATGTAGCAACGAGTTTTTCAAAACATACGTAGGTACATATTTATCACTAGCTCGACGGTAAAGTAAAACATCGTGAGGAACACGTGAGGAAACCTGCAGGTCCAGAATTACTTCTAAGACATGTATTAACAGACGCGGTCCGGCGATGGGCTCACCACCTATCACATTTAGAGGTCCAAAGAATATCGTGAAAAGTGAGTATATCCAGAAATGGAATACCTCTGCCTACCCCACCACGTACAATAGAAGGATTAGGCGCACAATGCCACATTCGCAAAATGCCACATGACGCAAAATGCCACATTCGCAAAATGCCACATTCGCAAAATGCCACATTCGCAAAATGCCACATTCGCAGAATGCCACATTCGCAAAATGCCACACAGCAAAATGCCACAGTAGCAAAATGCCACACTAACAAAGTACCATACTTGTCCAACACCCTTTCTTGCAGTATGTAGGCCGATGATTTACTATTGCTCTACTATTGCTGTGTCCTGTACAGGGTCCATAAATTGATCTAACTTAGTTAAGACCACCTTGTAAACTTAAGGGATGCAATAAATGATTGAGTATTGAGTATTTATAAATTAGAAAATAAAACTAATTTAATAATTTTAGTATGTATGTATTTAATCACATTTATTAATTTCCATTTATTTTAACACAAAATAAATAAGTGTCCAATTCTTGGTCGGCGAATAAAGTAGGTACCTAATTCAAACGATTGCTATGAATTCTTTACCTCCCGAAGGCATGAACGGTGCCATTAGAGGCGGAATTTTAAAAAGTGTCACGTTTGCTAAAGCGGAAGTAGCATGCCACGTTTTAAGGCAAATTCAACTCATTCTCACCGTGCGACGCTCGTAGAATTGCTCCCAAGTCACGTGAGCGCTTAAAAGCAACCGCGTCAGCATTTGTTTACATTTTATTACTTTCCAGCTGTTGCACTGAATTGAATATATCCTCACTTGTTATGGTCGCCTGGTAAAATAGCGAACTTGGAGCTCTATATGATATGTAACAGAATAAGCGCAATTCCTGAAATTTGTGATTTCAGTAGCGACTACTTAATCGATTTCAACACAATTTTTTATACTTACGTGTTAATTTTTTCCGAAAAATTAATTAGCATATCTGAATTTAGTGCCACCTATAATAACAATAATAATAATAATAATTTATTGTCTCAAAACTTAAAGCTACTAACACATAACATAATAATAAACACTGTATAGGTAGCAAACACAAAGGTGACAACTGACTCTCAAGCTAGGATAACCTGTGTTTTGAGAGTCAGTGTTCCTCCGTACTCTACTGAAAAAGGACACAGGGACCTATTACTTACAATTAAAATAAAAGTAAATGAGACAATTATTTGTATTTGGGAGGTGTATGTGTGTGTATGTATGTGTGTGTGTGTGTAGGTGTGGGAAAATGTGGGTGTTTTTATATGACGGAGTTTCTGTAACTATGGAAATTTATAGTTTTTGTTCAGAAGGTCTTCAGTCTGGTAATAATCTAATTCTAGATATATAAATAACCTATGGAAATCGGACACAACTAAAGTACGAAGGCATCATATTTTTCTAAAATTAATATACAAATTGGGGTGTATGAGGAATTACGCGTTGTATAAAAGAGCTACCTTTGAGTTTCTTGCTGGTTTTTCGCGGGGTACTGCATTTGGAACCAACAACTCGTCGCTGGATGTAGGCTGCTGTTTACATTTAGCCAATTAGCCTTGTTATTAGACTATTGACATTTCTAAGTGTATTTTTTACCTACAGAAAATAAATGATATTTGATTTAGTTTTTGAAACATGATTATGTCACATTCTACAGTCGCATGATTTTAATTTATGGTATTTATCAATCGTTTTGCCAATATAATTACAGCAATACTGCAAACAGTAGGAAAATAAAAATAAAACAATCTCACGCCTTTTGTCGCTGAGGGGTCAGGCAGAGGTATTCAATTTTTGGAAATACCCACGTTTTACTAGTATATCCCTTAGACACCTAAAATTGACAGGGTATGTAATACATGTCTCAGAAAAATTTTTGGGTCCGGCGGGTTTCCTCACGATGTTTTCCTTCACCGTCGAGCTAATGATAAATATGTTAGTAAGTTTTTTGGTAGCTCCTTTTTTATTATTCATTTAATTTTACAATTAATATACAAATTTAAATTACACTCTTACCTTGGTATATACAGTCGTTAGGATTCACACTAGGCCCTTACGAATAAGAAGCGAACTCTCTCAACAACACGCCAACAGGTATATCTATAAATATTAGGCAATAGAAAAAAGAAGCCCATTTTCTTGTTAACATTTTCTCTTTGAACGAATCAACTCGCGACGTTATTAGGGTTCAACTGTTTTCGACAAGATAATAAACTGTTATATCAAAGGGAACAAAGAAACTGGTATCTAATTGATTTATTTGTATTTAAATAACATTTGCGACATATTTTTTCACGTTTTTGTCTCGGCCGTCGCGACACCTTATAAAGATTTATTACCGACTCCTTTGTTTCTCGGAATAAATTACTGTGTAGTTGGATGACAGTCGGGATGAAGAGGAAAATCTCCAGTTATATAACACTCGCTTGATTGGAGAGTATTTTTATCGTGTCTTAAGTAGGTAACGATTTTTTATTGTAGATACAGTTAAGAGCAAGTCAAGCTTTACTCTACCAGTTTAAGCTGAGCTCTGATTTATACTGCGCTCCATAGAATACAGGGCCGGTTCAAAGTGTCAAGCTTAGCGTGCTCTTGACTGTACATACACACCAAAAGAAACGTAACAATTGATACAGAAACAACAAATAACAATTGATAATAATAAGGAAACGGAAAAAACGGATTCAACTCGGGCAACACTGCTCGCCCTAGATAGGTAATAAATAAATATTACATTTATAATCTCACGCCTTTTTATCCCCGAAGGGGTAGGCAGAGGTATTCCATTTCTGGATATAACCACTTTTCACGAGATGTACTTTGGACCCCTAAACGTGATAGGTGAGCCGATCGCCGGACCGAGTCTGTTAACATGTCTCAGAATTAATTCTTTGACTTGCGGGTTTCCTTACGAGGTTTTCCTTCACCGTCGAGCTAGTGATGAATATGTACGTAAGTTTTGAAAAACTCATTGGTACATGCCAGGATTCGAACCCGAGCCTCACTGATTGCCATCACGTGAAGCAGGCTCTTTAACCGTAGGGCTATCACTGTTCTTTGCTCACTGCTCAATATTACATTTATGTCATCGAAATTACCTCAAGCTTTTCCCGAACTCGCGGAATAATTGAGGCCGAAGGACGCCATTTTAATTGCCGCAGGCCACTCCGTCCTGGGTTCGGGTCCCGTCGGCGGAAATTAATTAAACTTTTGTTATTATACACTTAATTGTTCTAATATTGTTCTTAACGAATAATGTTTTATATAAAAGGGAAATTAAAAGTTGTTTGAACAATGTCAAAGTTTCCCTTTTGACATTGTTCGGAAATTATACATTTACAAAGGAAAGAAATCCGCGCTTATATTCACCTACGTAACCATTTATTAACTAATTGGTCATTAGGTAATTAAGGCCCTGAATGGCTACAAATTAATTGCTGGCTTCGTGTCTGGGTGTTGATTTAAGTGAGTGCGTGTGTTTGTTTGATGTTTTAGTACCTACCCATAGCACCTATACTACAAGTTTTGTTTCGTTTGGGACTAACGTGTTTTGATATGTTTATAAATAAATATAATCTCACGCCTGTTATCCCCGAGGGGGTAGGCATAGGTATTCCATTACTGGATATACCCACATTTCACGAGATATATTGGACCCCTAAACGTGATAGGTGGTGAGCCCATCGCCGTACCGGGTCTTTTTACACATGTCTCAGAATTAATTCTGAGACCTGCGGGTTTCCTCACGATGTTTTCCTTCACCGTCGACCTAGTGATAAATATGTACGTAAGTTTTGAAAAACTCATTGGTACATGCCAGGATTCGAACCCGAGCCTCACTGATTTTCGGCCGGCTCTTTAACCGTCCGGGCTATCACTGCGCATATATGTTTTGATATGTTTGTTACAAATAAACTACAAATACTAAACCGATTTTAAATATTCTTTCACCAATGAAAAGCTATACAATATCCCTGAGTAACATAGGCTATATTTTATTCCCGTAATTCCGACGGAAACGGGAACTACGCGAGTGAAACAGAAGAACAGAAAAACAGAACCGTTAGTTCAATACATACATTAAATATGTAAGCGCTCCTGATACAAATGCCACTAGGCACACCCCATTCACTGACTGACCGCGCCCAACATAGCTTAACCAGCGTGATCGTTACAAACACACTGATACCGCAGGCCTACGAGCGCTTCTATTGGGCAAGTTATAATAATACAATACTTTACATATTTTGGGCGTAACGCGATCTTCGCAGATGAAGGTAGATCCATCACAGGGAACTGCGCAGCCTTTCTTTATTCAAAGGGAATCCGCCTCCCTGGGGTATTGGGTTCAATTCCGGCAACTTTGCGACCACCTGCCATCTAATTTGGCCTACTGTAATCCTCATACATATAAATTCGAATAAGATTTGTTAGTTGGACACGGTTATTTATTCTGGGGATAGTTTTTAGGGCAGGAAATGGCGCAGATTTTGACGCAGGTATATTAACCGAATTTATTTGTATGACCTTGTTTATTTATGTAATCGGATAACTATCTTTAAATGTTTACATGAGTTGTCCAAAAACTTACGTACATATTTATCACTAGCTCGACGGTGAAGGAAAACATCGTGAGGAAACCCACAGGTCCCAGAATTAATTCTGTTACATGTGTAAATAGACCCGGTCCGGCGATGGGCTCACCAACTATCACGTTTAGGGGTCCAATGTATCTCATGAAATGTGGGTATATCTAGTAATGGAATACCTCTGCCTTCCCTCTCGGGGATAAAAGGCGTGAGATTATTTATTTATTTTTAAATGTTGTTCATTGTTTAAGTCCCCGATAGTATTAGTAAAGCATGTTTCACTTGATCCGTGTGCCCGATTATATAATTGGACAGAATAAACAAATATCGGCCTCTGCGATACAGGCTCCGTGCCTAGTGCAGAGATCGCTGACTATCCCTTTGCTCCTACCCTGCAACACTATTGCTTTAGTACATTGTTGTCAAAGAAATGAATTATTATATATTATTACTAGCTTTTACCTGCGGCATCGCTCTTGCACGTTTTTCACCCCCTTACTAAGAAAGGATTTTGCAAAATTTAACCCCATTTTGCAAAATCCTTTCTTAGTGGATGTCTGCACTGTATAAGCTATCTATGTGCAAAATTTCAAGTCTCTAGACCCAGCAGTTTAGGCTGTGCGTTGATACATTACCAATCAGTCAGTCAGTTTATCATTTTATATAATAGTCCAACTCGCACTTAGCTAGTTCCCTCCAAATAAAATATAAGAAATAATAATCTCACACCTTTTATCCTCGAGGGGGTAGGCGGAGGTATTCCATTTCAGCATATCCACGTTTCACTAGTATATTCTTTGGACCCATAAACGTGATACGTGGTGAGCCCTTGCTTACACATGCCTCAGAATTAATTCTGGGACATGCTGGTTTCCTCACTATGTTTTACTTCATCGTCGAGTTAATGATACGCACCAACCTGCGTAAGCTTTTGGAAACTCATTGGTACATTCCAGAATTCGAACTCGAGCTTCGAACTTGAGAAGCGATCTCTTTTACCACAGAGCTAAAACTGCTCGTTCATGCTATGATGTCTAAGCAAAATATTATGAACCTAGCGGTTCTGCGCAGTTTCACCCGCGTAGTTCGTGTTCTAATAGGAATACGGGAATAAAATATAGCCTATGTTACACAGGGATATTCTAGCTTTCCATTTCGTGTGTCGTTCCAATCGATGCAGTAATTTTTGAGTTAGATACAAACATACATAAATACAAATCTTTCCTCTTTATAATGTATTTTATGTCTTAGTTTTAAGTTAAATGGAAGCCAGCAATAAAAAAGTTTTTATTTATTTATTTTTATTTATTTATAATATTTTAAGTAGGTATAGATTGCGTTTCTAAGCCACACGTATCATCTCAACTATCACATCTCATTTTGTCAGAAGAAAGAAAAGCACATTTTCTTTTACTTTATTCAAAAGTTTTCCGGTTAGGGAATATGTTGTTTCCTCATTTTTAGGGTTCTTTACCAAAATGGCTTGCTGTTTTCGACTTATGAAACTTTTAAAAAATGGATGAGAGAGATTACATATTACAACAATTTATTCATTGATTACATGAACAGTGATATATAGCCTTACGGTTTAAGAGCCCGCTTCACATGATGAAAATCAGTGAGGCTCGGGTTCGAATCCTGGCATGTACCAATGAGTTTTTCAAAACTTACGTACATATTTATCACTAGCTCGACGGTAAAGTAAAACATCGTGAGGAAACCCACAGGTCCCGGAATCAATTCTGAGGCATGTGTAAAAGACCCGGGGTTCAAAGAATATCGCGTGAAAAGTGGGCATATCCAGAAATGGAATACCCTTGCCTACTCCTTCGCAGATAAAAGGCGTGACATTATTTTTTTATTCATTGATGACATTCAGACAATGGGATGAAAGTCACAGCGACTTAGAATAGACACAAAAAATAAAGTCCTAGGCCTCGAGTTTCTTGCTGGTTCTTCTCGGGGTACTACATTTGGAACCAGCAACTCGTCGGTGGAGATGGGCTGCTGATTACATTTAGAGAAGAGGATCTTCATGGATAACTGCAAAGTGCCTTATTATTAGACTATTGACTTTTCTAAGTGTAATTATCAATTACCTACGGAAATAAAATACATTTTCATTTTCAGTCAAACAGTGTGACATCCTGGATATGCAGTAAAAGTTCATTAATTTGTGGTGACATATAAAAAAATATTAAATCCTTTTAGATTTTCCTTCGAAGCTACGGAGCCCTTGGTGCGGAACAAACTCGTCCGTAGCCGGTATTTTTTGGAAGTACGTAATAAGTATAATACGAATCCATACCTGGGAATCCCAATCCCGCAGCAGCGCTTTGATCTCGCCGCTTTGATGTGTTGTGATTGAGATCGTCATCTACATTCACTTTAAAAGGTCGTAATAACTATTGAGGAACGTGCCCAGATTTCTGCTTCAATATCAAAGGGAAAACGCCTTTGTAGATGGAAAATTGGTAACAGAATTCAGCGGAAACTTTGCTCTTTTTCGTGACAGGTTTATTTCGTAATGAGCCGCGGGAGTTGAGCAAGTGCAAATAAGTAGTGTGTTGTCCAGCGATAGGGGAAAATCTTTTTATACGTAGTAGATATGTCTACATGGTCCATTTGTACAAAAACTGCCTGGATGTCGCACAGTGTTCCCTCTTATGGCAATATTTTTATAACTACTAATTTCCCTTATTGATTCTTACATATGGCATAATTTCAAGTCTATTTCCCAATGGGATAGGTAGATATTATGGCCACCACTTGTTACGAAACTGTCAGATTTCCTCGCTTCAGCAAAACATCGATGGGTTCACCATCGTCACATTTTGGGACCCAACAAATATACTCTATAAAATTGGATGTATCCAGGAAAGGAACACCTCTGCCAGTCATCTCAGAGATGGAGTGAGTATATTTTATTTTATTTATTAATGGCAGCTATTTCGAAATTCGCTGTGATTTTTAAACAATACTTTATCATCATTCATCATTCTAATCTTTGTTTGACTTCTCACATAATTACAGGTGTACAATAATGAGTTGCTATTTACTAACTTACAGCATCCAGGGTGAGGAAAGCGCGGTTTTGCCTCACTGCGGCTACGCCTTTCCTGCATTTACTGATTATGTTCTAATTTGACCGCTGCTGCCTGCGTGATTGAGCCCCATCTATTGGTTCTTGTATCGATGATGTTATCATTACCCTTCTGCGAGTGAGCGCCGCTGTTTGGTATCTCTCGGGCTTTGTAACGTGACGTGACGCAAAATGGTTACACTGAAAAATGCGGTTGACAACACTCACAATTTCGACTGATATCGTTGAGATTTTCTTTGATTCTCTACGAGAAGCTAGATGTTTCACCTGCGCCTCGGTTCACGTTCTTTCGATACGATATTTGCATACGAAATATGTGGTGTAGCACTTTTTCTAATATTAAGTCTAGAGAAAGGTAAATAGTTTCATGTTTTTTAAGAATATCAAAATCATGATGAAAGAAGAGTAACGAAAGAGATATGTGGTGTGAATGTTGAAGGATGCAAGGAAAGAGCACGCCCCAGAAGGACGTCCACTGCTTGCTGTTACACATGCCTTAGAATTGATTCTGGGAAATGCGGGTCTCCTAACGATGTTTTCCTTCCCCGTCGAGCTAGTGATAAATATGTACGTAAGTTTTTGAAAAACCTCATGGGTACTTAGTAAAATATGGAGGAGCGAAGTTGAAATGCTCCTCCATGAAAAGGGATGATCTTCAGACGAGGTCCAACGGATGACGTTATACAGTTGTATTTATACAAACTCATGAGAAAACTTCGATAGCGCGGTTTAGAACTTTGCCGCCTATTGGCGCATTAGTTAGATCTATGTAGTTTCGTACAGTCAAGAGCACGCTAAGCTTGACACTTTCTACTTTGAATAGGCCTAGTATTCTATGGCACGCAGTATAAATCAGAGCTCAGCTTAAACTGGTAGTGTAAATCTTGACTTGATCTTGACTACATATCGCTACACCAGGATTCCAACTCGAACCTTACTCTTGAAATGGCTTCTTTAACCACTGGGCTATCACGGCTAACTAAAGAATAGTCTTGGGCATAGTCGTTCGCCATTGGGAGCGCTTAATTTAGTTCGCAGTCCTACCGCGAACTAATTCGTTCATTTAGTTCGTTTTTTTTATTTTTTTTATATATGAAGTTAATATTATAAGGAAATGTTTTTCATATTATTATTGTGAAAAATTTTAACAATTGATAGATTTTATTTTAATAAGAAACTCTTGCAACAATAAAAAAAAGTCGGTTAACCATGCAGCGCCACTCCATAATAGAGCGGACCAGAAAAATACATATACAAAAGAACTAATAGCGAGATAGTGGACGAACTAGTTCGCATAGTTCACCTAAAAGAGCGCTCTCTCGAACTAGGTCGTTCGCGAACTACCCAAGACTACTAAATAATGTTTATAAAGTTCTCTGTCAGCCTGTACACGGCACTCCAGTCACTTGGTAAAAATAACGTCGCTAAAACTTTGCTAATTTCCGTGCCCACCTGACCCGGTATGACGAGTTGACAACTAATTAAGTTATTTGTGTTTCCTTCACCGTCTCGGAAAACAAGGTGACATCTCTGATTTTACTTTATGTTCTACGTGACAGGTACGATAATTTCAGAAAGGTTACTTTTCAAGGCCTCGAAAGTCAAGAAAGGCACGTATACCTATAGTATACAAAGAAACTGCTATTTAAAAAAATATACAACATGTAACAGAATAAGCGCAATTCCTGAAATTAGTTTGTTCAGTATAGACTGCATAATTAGATTTCAGCTATTTTTAATATGTGTTAAATTAAAAAAAAATGAATTAGCTCAATTTAGTAGATACTTTCTATGGAAATCGTGCTATTATTAATCGATATTTAAGAAAATTGGTTAGACACAACTAAAGTTCGATAGCATCATATTTTTTTTTATATAAATACTAGCGACCCGCCCCGACTTCGCACTGGTGCAATGCTTAAACTAAAACCTTCCTCTTGAATCACTCTATCTATTAAAACAAACCGCATCAAAATCCCTTGCGTAGTTTTAAAGATTTCAGCATACATAGGGACATAGGGACATAGGGACATAGGGACTATAGGGATATAGGGACAGAGAAAGCAACTTTGTTTTATACTATGTAGTGATAGTGATACTAATTGGGGTGTATGAGAAATTGCGCTTTTTCTGTTACGCTTTGTATACTTAATAATAATAATAATCTCACGTCTGTCAACTTATGTCGTAATATTTTAAGAGAAATACTTAGATTATCTCATAGAATAAATTTTCAAAATTATCAGATTTTGCAGAAGACAATTAAGAAATCCACAAATAATATTTTAACTCAGACGGAAGTCATCACGAAATGTAATCAAAGTGTGCAAACGGATCCAATAATGCATGATCAATCAACTTCAAACGATATAGTTGACGAAAACTTAAATGATAAAGAAGAAACTACATTTTTTCGTGTATAATTCTATTTACATATTACATCAAAATATTAATGGACTAATTTCAAAATCAGATATGTTTACAATATGTTTAGATGAGTTAAAAGATTCAAACAAACCAATAGACGTCGCGTGCCTTACGGAACACAATATGACACCGGACGATGTATGTTTGTTAAATATCCAAAATTACTTACTAGCATCAAGCTACGCACGTAACAATAGGAACGGTGGATCTTGTATTCTGGTACGACACGGATTACGATTCAAAGATATTAAGTCTATAGCCAAGTACAATATACCGAATGTTTTAGAGTGCTGTGCAACAGAATTAGTTGAACACAAATTAATAATTATATGTGTATATAGAGTTCCAAAGAGTAAAGAAGTCGCAAAATATTTCAGCTTGTTTATTAAGTGATATATTGGATGATCTTACTAAATTTAATAACAAAAAAATAATCATGTGTGGGGATTTTAATATAGATATTCTTCAAAATTCTAAATATACAAATGAATTCAAACAATTAATTTCTAGCTATAATCTTAAATTTTCTGTTAAAGATGTAACTCGACCAAGTAGCGGGACATGTCTCGACAATATCATTCACAATATACGTAGAGCAAAGACAGAACTACATGAATTAGCACTATCAGATCACAAGGCTCAAATTATGAATTGTCCTGTAATGAAAACATGCCGTTCAGATCACTGGTTTTCTGTAAAACGAGATTATTGTAAGGAAAACTTAAATAAATTTGAAAATTGTATTAAAAATCTTTCTTTTCATGAAGTATTCGAAATAACCAACGGAGATGAGGCTTTTTCCGCTTTCTATGAATTGTTCAAGCTATTTTATGACATGTGTTTTCCGGTATTACGAATAAAAAACTTTACTAGAAATAGACCTAAATGGTTATCAAAAGGGATAAAAAAATGTAGCCAACGTAAAAGAAATCTTCTTTGGAAATACAGGTTTACTAAAGATCCAAATGACAGGAACGCTTTTAAAACATATTCAGCTAAGTATAACAAAATTATTAAATTGACTCAGCGTTCTCAAAATAACTATTATATAATTAATTCAGATAATAAATCAAAGGCTACTTGGAATATTATAAATAAGGTAAAAATTAAACTTCCAAAGGAAAATATTGATACATTGATCGTAAACGGAAACAAGACTACAAACCCTAAAAAAATTGCACAGCTGTTTAATGACTATTATACAGACTTAGTACAACCAAACAAAACTATTAATATAAATAAGAAAAATACATGCAAATATAATTCTTATAAATCCTTTTTCATGAAACCAACTACAGATGAGGATATATACCATATAATAAAAAATCTAAGGAATACAAATAGTACTGGTTTTGATGATATATCCACAAAGGTAATTAAACACGTTAGTCATCTCATATCTCCAATACTTGCATACATAATAAATCTCTGTATAGAACAAGGGGTCTTTCCCGTATTATTAAAAAGAACAATTCTCCAGCCCATTTACAAAGCGGATGACAAATGCGACATAAAAAATTATAGACCCATAGCACTTATACCAGTTTTTTCAAAGGTATTTGAAAAGGTTATATTTACTAACCTTTACGATTATTTTGAATGCAATAAAATATTAATTGAAGAACAAAAAGGCTTTCGAAAGAATAAATCAATTGATTCTGCAATATTTGACGTTCTAGAGAAAATATACGTGAGAATGGATAGTAGACAACCAGTCTTCGCAATGTTTATAGATATGACGAAAGCGTTTGATTTTGTTAAACATGACATTCTTTTAAACAAACTAGAAAGTTACGGCATAAGAGGAAATGCTCTCAAATTATTGCAGTCATATTTAAGTAATAGAATTCAAATCACTAAAATAAATAGACTATGCACTGAGACCAGAACTGACAAAGAATATATATCTGAAGAAAGAACTGTAACACAGGGGGTTCCTCAAGGAAGTGTTTTAGGTCCATTATTATTTATTATATACATTAACGATTTGACGAAAGCAACGGAACATCCAATGACACTTTTTGCAGATGACTGTACTGTTATATATGATAATAAATATAAAATAAACGACAGTCTTAAATCTATAATTGAATGGCTGGATAACAATAACTTACAAATAAATATTAATAAAACTAAAATAATGAACTTTGCACAAAGACCAAATCAAGAAACGAATACTCATGTAGTTTATAATGATCAATCTATTAGTAATACATCTACGGCAAAATTTCTTGGCTTACATATTGACAGCAACATGAAGTGGCAATCACATATAGAATTTTTAATTAATAAGACTGCTCAGTTTTCTTATGCATTGCATCTCCTAAGAAAGGTTGTAAGCGAAGAAACTGTTATAACAGCATATCATGGGTTTGTTGCCTCAAGACTAAGATACGGAATTGTGTTTTGGGGAAATGCAATAAATAAAGACCGCGTATTTTTGGCTCAAAAACGTTGCATACGGGCAATTCGTGGGTTAAAAAGAACAGATAGCTGCCGAGCTCACTTTAAAATGTTAAGAATACTTACTGTTCCGGCACTGTACATTTATGAAATTGTACTGTTTATTAAGAGAAATCCTTTTTTATTCGCTAATGTGAAGCGTGCGAGGCACTGTCGGAACTTATGTACTAGAACATGTAAGACAGCTCTGTTTCAAAATAGTATATTTGGAATAGCCCCAAAAATTTATAATAAGCTTCCCTCTGAGTTGAAGACATGTGACAATTTTAAAATATTTAAGAATAAGCTGTATGAATTCCTCATTGACAGCACTTTTTACTCTTTGAATGAATATCTTGATTCCAAAAATTGAAGCCCATTGATATATACAAGTGACATACCTACATTTTATTGAATTTTGTTGACATTTAATTATATTGTTTTTAAATTGATTTATAATATGAATATGACATTGTATGCCTATGGCGGATCACAGCGGACTGAATATTAATTATAAAAACTATGTAAAACCTGTGTTCACAATAAATAAATTTGATTTGATTTGATTTGATTTGTCTTTTATCGACGAGAGGGTAGGCAGAGGTATTCCATTTCTGGATATACCCACTTCTCACGAGATACTCTATAATAATAATAATATAATCTCACGCCTTTTTTATCCCCGAGGGGGTAGGCAGAGGATATACCCACATTTCACGAGATACATTGGACCCCTAAACGTGATAGATGGTGAGCCCATCGCCGGACCGGGTCTGTTTTACACAGTCATGTCTCAGTATTTGGCACTTTTCAGAGCAAATAACACCATTGACTGACCATTGGCATATCTCACTCATATTTAGTGGAATTGGCCCCCTTATTTGCTGTGGTTCGTCTGAGGGCAGGCTAAGGTGTCGGTCTCAGGTGGCTAGGCTATTATTGTTAAAGTTGGCGTAATTTATGACTGTGGTTGAAAGTGTTGAAACCAATTAAGTTCTAAACGTGTTTGTAATTCTAGGCGGGTTTTCTCACAAAGTTTTTGGGCAAGGTAAGTTTATAATTATTAACTTGCGGGTGTGATCCAATTTATTCGCGTTCCCATGGGAATTTCTAAAAATCCCTTTATAGCGGTCGCCTACGACATGGAAGATACCTACATACCATATTTCAAGTTTCTAAGTTTTATCGTTTCCGAATAGTACCTCCGTATTTCTCTTTGTAACCAGTTTAATATTTTCCCGTAGGAATTAAATATTTTTCTGTAGTAAAAAGTACCCCAGAACTTGACCCAGTTACTCAGTTATCTCTACACCAAATTTCATCAAAACCCGTCCAGTAGTTTTTGCGTGAGACAGACAGACAAGGTCCCGTTACAGTTTTATTAATAAAGTTCAATTCTACATGATTAGGTTGTGTTTACATTGCATTATATCCCTAGGCTAAGATTGTATAATCCCAGAAAAGAACATAATAAAATTCGCATAAAAACAAAAATATACGCGCAATTTGGCTCACTGCGTGTACGATATTTACGGCGCCTGTAATAAACATAACACTAACAGCTTTGAGGAAAATCAAGCCTACAAGCGACGACAGAAAAAACCTATTCAGGAACCCCTTACCTTTAGGGTAGCGAAAACCAACTTATATTATTCACCCATCCTTCAACCCGAACGGTGTATTCCAACCTTACGCCTTTACGTTACGGACTATTCCAGCGTGTTCTCCATTTTGTCGGTTAAAAACCAACTTTGCCATGATAAATCTCAAATCGCAGTTGAGAATCGTCCATGTAGAAAGCGCGTAACTCCTTAACGACGATAATTTCAAATCAAACCGCTGGAGTGTGGAGATAAATTTTGGTACTCGGGTCGAATCTGTACAAAACAGATTTAAATAGGCCATCAAGGAAAGCGGGTGGCATCCGACGACTTAAGTCGTCTCGTGAGCGAACTGCTATGACCTAAACTTACTTCTGAAACTAACCCAATACCACATCATCATCAACTCGTAATAACCCACTGCTAAGCTAAGGGCATTTCCTCATACATGAGGAATTTGTTACATGGATATTGACTGAGATGGATGGATAGAGAGCAGTGATAGCCCGAACGGTTAAAGAGCCAGCCGAAAATCAGTGAGGCTCGGGTTCGAATCCTGGCATGTACCAATGAGTTTTTCAAAAACTTACGTACATATTTATCACTAGCTCGACGGTGAAGGAAAACATCGTGAGGAAACCCGCAGGTGTCAGAATTAATTCTGAGACATGTGTAAACAGACCCGGCTCGGCGATGGGCTCACCAACTATCACGTTTAGGGGTCTAATATATCTCGTGAAATGTGGGTATATCCAGTAATGGAATACCTCTGCCTTCCCCCTCGGGAATAAAAGGCGTGAGATTATTTATTTTATTTATTTAACTACAAACTACATTTAAAAGCCGATTGGTCGAAACTTGCAGTGCCTCTAACAAGCGACAAGAATTAACGATTTCTGTCAAATCAATAAACTTCTTTTATTTGCGCTACTCGTCGACGGAGAGGATATTTAAATTCAGTCAATATATAATAATATGTATATAAATATAATCTCACGCCTTTTATTCCCGAGGGGGAAGGCAGAGGTATTCCATTACTGGTTATACCCACATTTCACGAGATATATTAGACCCCTAAACGTGATAGTTGGTGAGCCCATCGCCGGACCGGGTCTATTTACACATGTCTCAGAATTAATTCTGACACCTGCGGGTTTTCTCACGATGTTTTCCTTCACCGTCGAGCTAGTGATAAATATGTACGTAAGTTTTTGAAAAACTCATTGGTACATGCCAGGATTCGAACCCGAGCCTCACTGATTTTCGGCCGGCTCTTTAATCGTAAGGCTATCACTGCTCTTCACTATCACTATCACTACATAGTATAAAACGATGTCGCTGTCTCTGTCCCTATACCCCTATGTCCCTTTGTATGCTTAAAGCTTTAAAACTACTCAACGGATTTTGATGCGGTTTTTTTTAATAGATAGAGTGATTCCAGAAGAAGGTTTTAGTGTTAGCATTGCACCCGTGCGAAGCCGGGGCGGGTCGCTAGTTTGTAGATAAATAGAACTCTTAACCTCTCAGACCATGAATCACAGACACAATAGATTTTTAATTGTGTCTCGGTTCCAATTGGAACCGGCGGTTCTTAACTGATTAAGAGGAAGAAAACCGACTTTAATTTATATGATTTTCTCATTTATGCCATTGTCAGAACTGCACCAAATTGGGATCACACGCGAAGCACCAGCTTTCAAATAAAACCTCCTTTTTTGAAGTTGGTCGAAATAAAACCCAAAGTCGTGTCGCCCAGTCCAAAGGGAGTTGGAATATTCAAAAAGCTGTAAAGGTATTTTATATTAGCCGGCAATGGTTTCAAGAGTTGGAAATGCGTATTTAATTATGTCTGAATGGAGCAAGAGGCAGTTACGGTGTAATGTTAAATATACGAAACACTGAAAGAGCAATTCGAGAATTTAATGTAAGGTTGTTGGTGATTCGTGCTCGTGATTGCATACATTGTGATTATGTGTTTGTCTTAATGTCCATTAAGATTTTATAGGCGTTGTAGGTACGCTTTTGTCCCTGAGGGGATCAGTAGGGGTCACTATTCCTAGTAAATTGGGTATAACCAGTATATTTTTGAACCCTTAAAGTGATATGTGATAAAGAGAGACTTAACTATTTTTTTTAAATACCGACCATTTTCAGTTACTTACTTTTATAATACCTATATAAACCTGCCTATTCAATCACTCTATTTAAAAAAGAACGCATCAAAATCCGTAGCGTAGTTTTAAAGATCTTACCATACATAGGGACAGATGTAAGGGAAACGATTTTGTTTATACTATGTAGTGTGATATATATAATGAAACTACCTACCTATAACATAAAATTATTCTGAACATAATTAGCCTTTAAGTAGTTACTACTACATTCCACATTAACTTATACTCTTTGAATTTCTTTTTTAAACCAACTTTATATTTAATCCGTGGGAATACGGGAATAAAGTATAGCCTATGTTACTTAAAGATTTTCTAGCTTTCCATTGGTGAAATATTTTTTTAAATAGGTCCACTAGTTTTTGAGTTTACTCGTAACAAAGATAAAACCACAAATTTTTCCCCTTTATAAAATTACTAGCAGCGCCCCGCGGTCTCACCTCCGTAGTTCCCGTTCCCGTGGGAATACGGGAATGAAATATAGCCTATGTGTTATTCTGATGTATAAGCTATATACCTAACTGTAAAGTTTCATCAAAATCCGTTCAGTAGTTTTTGCGTGAAAGAGGAACAAACATCCATACATCCCTATGTATAAACTTTCGCGTTTATAATATTAGTAGGATATTAGTATTGATAAAGATTTTGTGTTCGGAGAGAAAAGGATTACACAATGTTACTCCATATAAGACGAATCTAGTTTAAATACATGGTGTTACCAGGAATCATGTTTTATGCTTCTATGGAGGAGCGGAGGTGGAATGCTCCTCCATCGTGAAAAGGAAGATCTTCCGCCAGGCGAGGTGATCGTGTCTGGAGACCGCGGTCCGACGGTTAATGTTAGACAGTTGTAGTTATACAAACTCATTAGAAAACTCCGATAGCGCGGTTTAGAACTCGGCCGTCTATAGGCGCGTTCTATGTAGTGTCGCTACACTACCTTATTATAACATCCCAATATTCGTGCGTGTCGATGTATCAGTTCCTAATTAAGATTTCCCTGGCACGGGTTAGGCCAGCCCTCGGCGTTTAGCATAACGCTTACAAAGGCAAGTGCCTCTCATCGTCTCCAACCCTATAAAATCCTCCCTGACTCAACTTTTCTCCTTTACGTCTCTGGAGGAACAAGTTTACAATATTTTAAGAGCCATAAACAACTAGCACACAATGCTTAAAGAGTTCTTTTTGCCAGACGGGTATTTATATGGATTAGGACAGATTTATATTTGAATGAAATAAATTTGCCTACCCTCCCGGGGATAAAAGGCGAGATATTTTTAATTTTATTTTATTTTAGTACAGATTTAACAAAAAAAATATGCTCACACCTTTATCAGCGTAGTCCATTAATGGAAAAGTAGATTTTTTGGAGGGTATTGAGCGGGTTGCTGTTACACGTGCCTCACGATGATTTTCCTCACTGTGCAGGAAATAAAAAAAAACCTATTGGCAGTACCCCGTTCTTTTTATTTTAGTAAGAGATCGTGGGTTCGATTCAACATGTGTGTATATGAACATGTTTGTGGGTTTAATTTCTGGGTGTTTACATGTACTATGTTTAGTGCCCATGACCTACAGTACGGCCGTTTTAACTTGGCTTCTCTAAACATAGGCTTCGCCTGCGCAAATCCCCCTCCTACCGCCATATGGTCGCTAAAAAATGTTACTGCGCAGCCATTTGCGCAACTTCAGAGCTGTCAAGTTAAAACGGCCGTGCTGTACCTTTTAATCTTACACTTATTTTCAACAAATTTCTTGTTGACGAATTTGGAATTAAATAAATTTAAAACAACTAACAACTTTTTATTTTTTTAGGTTTTGTTCTGTCATTTAATACCCATATTGTAAGAGGGCATTTAAAAATAACTAGTTCTGCCATCTTGGGTGTTCCGCTATGTTCGATTTACAATGGGACACTAAAAGTGTACAAAGAAAATCATCTCAGTCGGTTGAAGATATACATACATAATCTCACGCCTTTTTCCTATTGGGGTAGGCAGAGTCAATAGACTGCCACTTGCTACGAACCTGGCAGATCTCTCGTGCTACATCCACATCCATCAAACGACTCATGCATGCTCGTCGGTTTCGGGTACTCTTTATTTGGCTTTTCTTCAATACATCGCCGATCTGGTAGATGTAAGTACGCCTAGGTCGCCCTCTACCGACTCGCCCATTAACAACACCCTTGTTTATTTGTCTCTTTAAGCGCCTTTCATTCATCCTCTCAGTATGACTAAACCACCCCAGCATTCCTTTTTCAATTCTTGTCACTATTTCGTCTTTCGGGTCGCAACGCTTTCGGATCACACTATTTGTCACTTTCACTCTATCTGTCAATCGCACTACTTGTTGTTTGTTGAAGATATCTGCTTCAAAATTCCAAAATTCCACCCTAGTAGACCTGAGATAAGTACCTTAAATAAAAGCTTGTGAAATTGATTTATTTTCGAGAGATGACCTGGGATGAATTGGGACTAACCCATTCCCTATCCTGTCCGGTCCCTGCACTGTAATAGACTTACATAATGCTCGCTGAGCAGCATAGGTCGCGAACCCAAGCGAGGGCGGCGATGCACGTAAGCCGCGGAGTGTTAGGTTTAGGTTACGCAATGGCAGACGGCGCGGTGCGTACGAAGGCCGGGGGTAACTAGTTATATGTACAGTCAAGAGCATATGAAGCTTCACATTTGTAGTGCGAGTCTGGCCTCTAAGGCGATTGTAATAAGAACAGTACAAAGTCCAATGTGTCAAGCTCCAGGTGCTCTCGACTGTAGCTATTTGATGTATTGTAAGAGCGCGTACCGACACACGTTTTCTATCGCGTTTTTTTTAGTATAGGGGCAAAGGAGCGTACTCCCACCTCAACCAGGCCTGGTCGAGGTGGAAGTACGCTCTCTTCTTGGAGGTATGAAGGCAGTATCGGTCAGAAAATACCGCAGTGGACAGTTTATTCCACAGGTCGGTTGTGCGAAATTTCCCCCAGGGTATTGCAATTTGTGTTCTATTCTAATTACATAAAACATAGACCTTGTAAGCACTAATGAAAAGATTTTATGAGTTTTATGTAATTACAATAGAATCCAAATTGCAATACCCTGTAAGAAAACGAAAATTCGAGCGAATATAAAACGTCTAAGGCATTACAGAATGATACTCAAGCATCGAACTCATCCGACAAATGGGACGACTAGGCACTTCGAAGAATGAACTGTAACTACCAACAGAATCCATCAATTGGAAATTACAACAACATACGAGTGTCATCAAGCACTGACGCAAAATCTGGATTTTTTTTGTCAACATTTACGCTTACTCCTAAAATCCCAAGATATATTTAAGACATTAGAATAGGGTTTCTTTGTTTTTCTGTTATTCTATATAATTAATCAATATAGTTATTTCTTGTACTCATTATTGTTAATAATATTATTTTAATATTATATAATATTCAATATCATTGTCAAAACTCAAGATATGTCCTCAGAAAAAGGTTTCCTAGTATATTTTAATTGTTTCCGATAATTATGACATTTTCAATAGATTTTTGGATTTTTTAAATGATGGCCTTTATAAATAAAAGTTCAAGTACTTGATGGACTTTCGTGTTAAACTAAGCAACTATTCAGTAGCTCACTGCAATATTTAAAATGCTGATTGGATTAAGTAGAACAACTTTCGTCCAGTGTAAAGCTGATGTCCGTTTGCAACACAATCCGTAAATTTTAATTAAAATTTCCAAATGCAAATGTACTGTGGCTATAAGTGTTAAGTGTACAACACATGTACGTACTCTGTTTCAAGCTCATTAAGTTCGAGCTTAAAGCCTTAGACATGTTGGAACGCTCTTTAATATGCATGACTAGTCTATAGCAAGCCTTATGCCACAGGGTGTTTTCGCTTCACGTAAATATTTGATACAACTTGAATTAGCGAGGGATTTCGTAGCGGATTGGTGAATGTATTAGTTCGTCTTATAAAATCTTATAAGAGTAATTTATTAATTATATTTTCTGTACTATACTATTAAGACGGAACCAAAGAGATTAAAATATAATAGGACATAGAGGGGGCATTGGGAATATTTTCATAGAAAACTTTGAAGCATGTTTGAAGCTCAAGCGTCATGTCAGTTAGTATGAACGCGAGCTGTCATTCGGTCGAAATTATACTTGACTTATTAATAATAATATAATATAATCTCACGCCTTTTTTATCCCCGAGGGGGTAGGCAGAGGTATTCCATTACTGGATATACCCACATTTCACGAGATATATTGGACCCCTAAACGTGATAGGTGGTGAGCCCATCGCCGGACCGGGTCTGTTTACACATGTCTCAGAATTAATTCTGAGACCTGCGGGTTTCCTCACGATGTTTTCCTTCACCGTCGAGCTAGTGATAAATATGTACGTAAGTTTTTGAAAAACTCATTGGTACATGCCAGGATTCGAACCCGAGCCTCACTGATTTTCGGCCGGCTCTTTAACCGTCCGGGCTATCACTGCTCTACTTGACTTATTCCACTTGGAATAACTTTTGGCTTCAAATTTTCCTCGCTTTGTCCCTGTATGCCCTATTATATTTTAATCTCTTTGGACGGAACCTGATTGACTGACTAATAAATCATCAACACACAGAGTGCTGCACTTGAGTTTCTTGCTGGTTCTTCTTGAGGTACTGCATTTGGAACCAGCTACTCGTCGGTGGAGATGGGCTGCTGTTTACATTAGGAAATCTTTAAGGACGAGTTTAGAGTGCTTTGTTATTAGACTATTGTCCTTTCTAAGTGTACTTTTTGTACTTAAAGAATATAAATGATTTTGAAATTTTGACTTTGACAGCCGAAATTACTTAAGCCAGAGACTTGAAATTTCGACAATATTATTTATTTATTTATTTGCTTTTGGGAAAACTTACAGCTAATTATACAAAAAATATAGGCAACAAGGATAACAACTATAAGCTAATTACAAGTTTCCACCTGTATATGTAACATATACCTAATACTTCTATTTATTATATTCCTTTGATGACGTCAGAAAAGTGCGGGCAAAGCCGCTTCGAGCCTCCTTTATTATATTAAGAGAAATTTTGTGACTGACTGACTGACCTATCAAAACAGGTGGACGTAGGATGCTGAAATTTTGGAAGGTTTATGACGAATTTTCACACAGCTTATCTTTGATCGATATTGAGATTATAATTTAATTTATGTTAAATAATGCTTAGTGAAGTTGCAATACCCTTTTTAGGGGTTATGTATTGTACCCAATATACCCAATAAATATATAGAACTATAACTCGATAAACAGTCAACCACAAAATCATTTAAGAAGTAACGTGGCTATACTTATTTTTGTACGAAAATATCCTTCAAGGGGGAACCCCGAGAAAGAAGGCTGTCTATATTCCTTCTCTTTACAAGTAGGCAGATTTTTTGACAGAGATTTTTTGATAGATCAATATTTATAGAGATGCCATCATCAGATCCCGGTTTCCTTATCATGATACCACCTTTCCAACAAAAAAGAATTATCAAAATCGGTTCATAAGAAGAAGTTGTCATACAATGTCAACATACATAAAAAAAACGGTCGAATTGAGAAACCTCCTCTTTTTTAGAAGTTGGTTTAAAATAAGTAAGATCGGTCTGATATGTGTCTAGATTAACTGCAATGGAACATTCAATGGGAGTATTGATTGAAACCCTAGGACATCCTGTAGCTGTCTGTCAGCACGAAAGGGCGAAGGTAAGGCCGGTAGAGTTTCCGTCGCGGGGCGCGCCGGGCGGTCTGCTAGTGTTCAGTTTACAGCCAGGTCATTGCCACGGTCGCGTAGCTGTTTGTAATGTAACATACTGTATTTTGTTGCCTTTCCGAAGCGATGGTTTAAATTGATGCGAAAGCTGTATTTCATATGTTACGTATTTGCAAATGTAAAATAAACTAAAACTAACCAAGCGCCTTCTGCGCCTGGACAGGGACAGCCTGAGAATGGTGTCGGGGACCATCACCGGACACTGCTCACTGAACAAACACTTACACACCTTAGGTATCACAGACAGCCCCCTATGCAGAGCGTGCATGGAGGCGGAGGAGACGGTAGCGCACGTGCTCCTTGAGTGCGTTGGCGTTGCCCAGATCCGCAAAGAGATTCTCGGAACACCAGAATCCCTTGCGGACGTCCTGAGTAGACTCGGAAGTTTGATCTGCTTTTGGAAGGAGGTAGGATGGTTGGAGTAACCGGCCGCCATGGCTCACGCACAATGTCCACTTGAGGACTAAGTGCGGAAACCAAACCCCCTAACATAGAACATAGAACATGTTAAATAGAAATTATAGTTAAAAATACTTTGTAGGTATGTAAAGCAGATTTTCACCTGTCTTGGTCTCTTCAGAATTCTTTAGGTTAGGTTAACATCGAGAGGGGCAATTATGTTAAATATAAAAGGTGACTGCTAAAAGCACTTGTCGCATTTTTTAAATCTAAAATCCTAAACTTTCTACAGTAACTGGATTAATATTAACGAAATGGCAACAAGTTATCGAACATAATGGCACATAATATACATGGTCATTTTAAATGAAGTGCAAATATTTAAAGGGTAGATCAAAAAATTTTGCAAGAAACTATTTTCGGCATTAATTTTATGCAACAACATTGATTATTATATAAAAAAACTAACACGCTGTACACAAACAATACACGCAGACTGCCCAATAAAAATTGCGCAAAGCGTGTTTAAAAAAAAAACAAGAAAAAGATAACTTTTTTCTCTTTATATGTTATTTCTATTTCTTTTACATATTTGAACCTACTCCTTAAATATTTGCACTTGTATTAAAATGACCTTATATATAAAAAAAAATCTGGAATAGTATGGAAGACTTTTTGCGATTACGCAGAATTACCTTAAAGAATATAGAGCTACAAAAAATACATTCGTCTCGAACAAAACATGCGAGTGCACCCCAGAATCGCTTAATACGTATATGATAAAACCTATTTAGCATAATCCCGGCAAAACTTCCGGAGTCCATGTTTATGGTCTAATTTATTTATTCCCTACTTTTGTGCTCGAGTTTTAGTGTCCGCGTATTCTTTTACCGAATCCCCTTTTTACGATCACCTCTTTTGATGTAGATGTGATTTGGTTTTGTGAATATAAATGATATTACCTTTTCCGCTTTGTACTCTGGTAGAGGTATTTCACATTGTTTACCTCGTGTAGATCATATAAATGGATGGTAACTCAATTTATTTGGAGAGAAAATGTACAAAATTTTGAATTATTTACACGTAAACATTTCCATACAGTTTTCCTTCACCGTCGAGCTGGTGATAAATATGTAGGCTTTTTCAAAAACTCATTGGTACGTGTCATGATTGAGAAGCGGACTTTTAAACGACTGGTCTATCACTGCTCTACCTTTATTGTCGTTTAATAACACAGAACTCTAATGAGTAAAGAACCGACTTCAAAAGTATTATACTAAAAAAAATACAGTTGAATTGAGAACCTTTCTTTTTTTAAAGCCGGTTAAAAAAATATAATCAAAAATGGTTGGCGTGATATTGAGTTATTCGTCTATTTGTAGCGCATATACCTAATGTAAGTTTAAGACTTTATATGGTTTCCTCATGGATGCAATTATCAGAACTGGACCAAATTAAAATGAAACCAGCTTTCAAATAAAAAAAGAATCATCAAAATCGGGTAACCCAGTCAAAAGTTCTGAGGTAACAAACATGAAGTCGGTTGAAAATCAAAAGGCAACAAGGGACTCCCTTGAAATTGTCTTCCAAAAACCTTTATAGCTGCTCAAGGCTATTCGAATCAAGCAGTCCATCAGCCCTAAGCGCTATAAACTAAACCCCCGATCTAAACTCGAAACAATATCGCCATTTCGGCAGGGGATGAGCGGAAGTGACGTCACCGGCAGCCGCCATGCTAATGGCTAATGCGTGTCGCCGGAAGTGGTGGCCCGGAAACGGAGCGACCATCTCGCGGAATTATCATTTAACGTTTTATTACCGGGGGTGGGCGATTGTAGTGTCTGTGCCCTAATAGGCTTGTTTTGTTGGGAGCGCCGAATTGTTCCTTGTTTATTGTCGTCAGCACTTTCGCACAGACAATACTATTTAATATTAGTTAGTTAGGCCGGCGATGACTCACCACCTATCACGTTTAAGGGTTCAAAGAATATCTCGTGAAAAGTGGCGACAATCTTTTATTACATAATAAATTGTGTAATAACGTTTAAGATAGTACCTAAATGTTTTAAAGGAAAATATTATTTTATTCGTTTTAGCGCATTAAAATAAAAGCTTGTTTTAAAAATTATTTTTTACTCTTAATTTATTTACTATCGACTTGCTTTTCGTATATAAGAGAATTCTCATGTATCTCTTTTAGATTTTTGCAGATTTGGGACTACTACTGAACTCGGAAAAATAAGTCGTTACTTATACAAAGAAACCGTAATGGAAATAATAATTTAATGCGTGTGAATTAAATAACGCCTTCAGGGCGCTGATGGGGATGCCGCACCATTGCAGTGCGTCGGGTATGTTTGCTACGGCACAGATTCATGGTTTCTCAGCAATGAAGAATGTTAACAAATTTTGAATATAAGCTCTCCGTATTCTCTGCCAAAAATAAAAAATACAAGTGAAAGAATTATTTCGATAGGTCAATTAGTTTCCGATTTATAGAAGTAAACGTGCGACGCAAACTCGTACTCCATGCGTGTGCCGGTGTGACGTCATCTCACAACACTCGCTCAGACCGCTCGCGCTCTCAGCACGGTGCCGTCTTACGTTTCATTAGAAATTATAAATACTTTCAAAAATGTCCAATCCAAATACTAGGAAATCATGTGTTGCGCCGAAATGTACAAATACAACAACCAATGTGCTTTACAAATAGTTTTTTATGGTTCCAAAAGGACTTAAAAATATGAAAGAAATGGATAAAAGCTATTAAGAGGTTAGATCAATTTGGAGATAAAAGCACAGTTTATTGTTGTTGCTGTCTTTTGCCTATCTGGAATAAGTTACAAATAAAAAATAAATAAAAAAACTCACTCCTTATATCCCCGAGGGGGTAGGCAGAGGTGTTCCATTTCTGGATATACCCACTTTTTACCAGATATTCTTTGGACCCCTAAACGTGATAGGTGGTGAGCCCATCAGCGGACCGGGTCTGTTTACACTTGTCTCACAATGTTTTCCTTCACCAATAATAATAATAATATAATCTCACGCCTTTTTTTTTATCCCCGAGGGGGTAGCTCAAGGATAAAAAAAAGAAGGCTTGAGATTATATTATTATTATATTATATACATACGTACCTATAGATATAAAACTTTAATACATATTTGCTGTCTATAACGTAAAACTAAAAAGGTTTTGTACTTCTGCCTATTTGAGTTACAATATGACATTAGTTGGGTATTTTGTTTTTTCTAAAGAGTAAAAAACCGAATTCAACGAATTATAAAAAAAAATACAGTTGAATTGAGAACCTATTTCTTTTTTGAAGTCGGTTAAAAAAAGAATTATCGAAACCGGTTGACGTGATATTGAGTTATTCGTCCATTTGCCACGCACATACTTAATGCAAAATGAAGACTTATAGGGTTTTATCATGGATGCGACTGTCAGAACTGGACGAAATTGAAATGGGACCAATCTGGCCACCAAGCTTTCAAATAAAAAAATAATCATCCAAATCGGTTCACCCAGTCGAATGTTTTAAGGTAACAACATTAAAAAAAAAAGTCGAATTGATAACCTCCTCCTTTTTGAAATCGGTTGAAAACAATTTAGAACACATAAATTATTTTCTAAAGAGCAAGAAAGGTTAACTTTTCATTTTTATTCCTCGCATTTCGGGGGCAACGAAATCACTAATTTTGTTGATAAATAATGAGTAACCATTAGTGCATCTATTTTAGGCAGATTATCCGTTTGCCCTTTTTCGAATGCTTCATCCATTTCATTAATCGAATAACACTATTAACATAATGCGCGGATGAAAACAAAACAAAATACTGCGCAAGCTCTTATGAGCTACTGTCACCGCTGGCGACTTGCTACTAAGCGGAGCGTTGTAAAATGACGTCACATGCGGTCACGTGACTGTTAGCGGGACTCGATATTTATCGTAAGTTTAAATGCCTGTAAAATTAAAACTAATGGGTATTTTCGACTACAACAAAAACTAGTGTATTTGTATACATGTCGCAGTAAGATAGATGAAGCCGTAACATAGTTATATCCCTAGGGATATAATTATATACCGGAATATAGTTATACGAAAGCGATTCATTACTATCTCACTAGGAATATAGTTATAAAACGGTCCAAGTTTAGTGATATACTTATATCGATGGTCTAGAAGACAAACATGCTAACTACAGATTTACCAATTTTACAGGAGGACTGTTTTAAGTAATTCAAAACTTCCAGATGCTATAACTTAAAGCTTTGCATAGAAATTGTGTATCTATTGCCTATACTTAGTTAGAGTATTTATCTTCATATTTATTTATCATAAATTTAAACATGAATATCTAAAGTATTCTATAAAAACACCAAAATAGTAAAAAAGAGCGTCACTTAGTACGTTTGTACACAAACTATAAATTATTTTGTTCACTTAACACTTTCGTGTATGCAACATTTAACATTTATTTACAAAGAAAATATACATTCCTTTACAATAATCTATACGTAATAAAACTCTAACGGGGCCGTGTCTGTATATAAAAATATTTTTTGAAAATTTTAGCAGTAGTTTATATGTTATCGATGTAGATACCAAAACACAAATTTTTGTCCGTCTGTCTGTGCACGCGTCACGCAAAAACTGCTGGACGGATTTTGATGAAATTTGGTATGAAGATAACTGAGTACCCGAGTCAACATCTAGGGTACTTTTTATTCCCGAAAATATCTCATTCCCACGGGATAATATAAAAACTGGTTAAAAAGAGAAATACGTAATATTCCGAAACAATTACACCTAAGAAACTAGAAATACGGTATGCAGGTCTTGAAATATGTCATCATCACCAGAGACGGATTTTGATGTTTGGTGTGGAGATAACTGAGTAGCTGGGTCAACATTTAGAGTACTTTTTACAGCGGGAAAATGTCTCAATCCATCGGGAAAATAAAAAAACTGGTTAAAAAGACAAATACCTACGTAATACTCCGAAACGATAACACCTATAAATTTTAAATATAGTATGCTCACCTAGGTGTCTTATATGTCGAAGGCAACCGCTATGAAGGGATTCTTGGAAATTTCTTCGGGAATAAACTGGATTCGCGCGCGTAACGCCACTATTTGTATGTAGGTGTCTTATACGAGTATGTCGTAGGCAACCGATATGAAGGGGTTTTCCAAAATGGAAATGGGAAAATACTAGATCCGCGCGGTCAACGCCCCGCCCGCTAGTTACAGATAAAAAAAAATCCTCCAAAGAGGAACCATGTGGGACAGTGCCCAAAAGACTGGCCGCATTCCCTCTGGATAGCTAGGCTGATCCTTTGAGAGAGGTAGTTGTCAGCCCTCTGATGGTCACCTGAAGCCTCGACCAAACCCACTGACAGCTCTTTGAGAAGCTGCCGCGCCTCCGGCCCCCACCCCAAACGGCACAAACATGTAACCTAATAAACATTGAGATCGCATACCTGCGCCGCTTTAGGCGTTCAGCGGTCGCAGCCGCCGCGCCAGCGCCTACAGAGGTGGCATCGATGTGGGATGGGGCAAATGTGTCATGCACATGTTTCATCCCGCACCAGCGACCTACCATGTTTCCATGGCCCGACAGTCATACCATCAGGCCTCCCGCCACTCATCGTTGTGATGCCGTTAGGCTCAAGAATAGCCGGGATACCAGCAGTGGCGAGAGCCCTGCGGATGAGGTCAGTGAGAGACGCATGGCGCGCAGAGCCCGCTAAGATCCGATATTATGAGATGCAACGTTATAAGTAGTATGAAAATATCAGTCATAATAATATACTTTTTAATATTAATATTCAATGCCTTAGTTAAGTTAATAAAAAAACTAATACTCTCAGGTTCCTTTTGTTTACCTACTTAAAACTGTGTCGTTAAATCATTTACAACATTTGTCTACATTTTATTCTTTCTGGCATAGTATTTTTAAAGCACTTAATATTTTTTACTCTTTGCTGACGAGTGTTCAGTAGTACTATAAGATCACTTAAACCATTTGTCTACCGGCTCTTGAAAACCTTAACATCCTTTAAGATAATTGGGAATTGAAAGTTATAAATTGACAAAAGTAATAAAAATATTAAGCTTATTTGTCAATCATGGTTAACACAAGCGAAATGTTATAAATCTATTTAGCATTTTCTGTAGTTTCAACTGATGGTAAATAACTGTCATTACTGCTTTTGGCTTCAAAATGACATCACTTACAATTAATGTACATCTACAGTTTAGACAGAAAGAGACTGAATTATGCCATTTGGATGAGTGCGATCGGTAGAGCATGCTCATTTAATACATTTGGCATTAAAATATCATTTTTCAAAATTTTGCACTTAGCATGTTTGTCTTCTAGACCATCGATATTACTAGATTAAGTTTAGTGAAATATTTTTCGGAGTGTGCGGCGCACGCGGCGTAGAAATGTTCACGTAATTTGTGGAATAACGTCATGTGATGAAGGTTACGGATCGCAGCTATTATGCTTTTTATAAAACAGCGAAAAAAACATTTAAGACCAAAGAGACAAAGCTGCCGAAAACTTAAGAAAAGCCGCACAAAATATTCCTCTTCTTGTCTAAACAAAAATTAAAAAATACTTTTAAAGAAACCAAGATCTCAACTTAGTTGATAAGAAACAAAGATATCTTAAAACTGTTAATTATAGATAATTGTATTGTTAATGTTTAAAATCCAAAAAATATGATCGTTTTAATTATAATTACTTTAATATGTGTTAATGTCACAAAGTATTGTAACTAACTGCAGGATACATAAAGTTGACTTTTGAAATGTTTTAAATTTTTCAAAAATGTTTGAGAATAATCAAGCTTTAATATACTACAATATGATGACAATATGATACAATATGACTTTTTTGAGACAAACCCTATTTATAACATTGAACATAATCTAGTAATATAAGTATATCACTAAACTTCGACGGTTTTATAACTATATTCCTAGTGAGATAGTAAAGAATCGCTATCGTATAACTATGTTACGGTATATAATTATATCCCTAGGGATATAACTATATTACGGCTTTATCTATCTTACTGCGACATACATACAAGCTTTACTGTAACAAACTTTCAACCGATTTGGCATACCTAGTAACATTCTTCATTATCAGAAAATGCTGTGCCTCCTTACTACGGCAGCCCTAACTGCATCCTGGGGGTACTAGGTAGCAGGGGGAACCCTGCTAAAGAGATGGATGGACCTCCATAAAAGGTCTTCAGAATTTAAAAATTATTGACTATTTACCTATAAACATTAGCTCATAAGTTTATATTTTTGTACTAGCGGATGCCCAGCGGCGTTGCCCGCGCGGATTCCGTTTATTCCCGTTCCCGTGGGAATTTCCGAAAATCCCTTCATAGTGGTTGCCTACGACATACTTAAGACACCTTCATACCATTTTTCAAGTTTCTAGGTGTTATCGTTTCGGAGTAGTACGTATTTCTCTTTTTAACCAGTTTTTTTATTTTCCCGTGGGAATGAGATATTTTCCTGGAATAAAAAGTACCCTAGATGTTGACCCGGGTAATCAGTTATCTCCATACCAAATTTCATCAAAATCCGTCCAGTAGTTTTTGAGTGTTGCGTGCACAACCAGACAGACAGACAGACAAAAATTCCAAATATTGGTGTTTCGGTATCTATATCGATAACTATATACACTACCGTTAAAATTTTCAAAAAATATTTAATGTACAGACACGGCCCCGTTAGAGTTTTATTATATGTATAGATTACTAACACCATGGATGTTGATCCGAAATAAGATTATTATAATAGCACATTTTTATGTTGCATTTTGGTGAATTTGTACGAATGGGTAATTTGAAGAAAACGAGAAATGAACCAAATGATTATTTATACAATCATTGCACAAATTACGAATTGTACGAACTGCGTATTTGAACGAATTGAGAACTGTTCAAATTGAGAAAATGTACCAACTCCGCATAATTCGAGTACCTATATCTCCTTATCTAGCAGCTATTTACACGCCACTATCACCCCTATTCCAAGGTAATACGTCTACAATAGTCAACACGACTTTGACAGATGGCACAGCCCCTTCATTGGCCCGATCGATGCCAAAATCTTATTTTTCGTTCGAAAATATCTGGCCACTTATTCTATTTCACGCAAACACGTTTCAATTCGCGAATGTGATTACAGATTGTGCGATACAGCGTTCGCTGTCAGAAATATATTTTATTTAATAATGCAGAATTACAGCCATTTGCGTGTATTTGAAGATGGGATGGATTTAATTTCGTGATCGCATTTGCAATATTTGGTAAGGGCATTTATGCGGAAGATCAAATGCAAATTGACAATCATCTTCCACTCAATATGGTAGTGACTGCATCGAAACTAAAATGACTGCATCGAAGAAAAATTGTATATTTTATATCGAGGCTCTAAACGAAGCCATTATAATACCAAAACCGAGGGTATATTACGTTGGGAGTTTAGTCTCGAGGTGCAATCTGTATTTTTCACTTTGAGTGCGAGAAAAAAATTTCAATGTAGTACAAATTTATTTAAAACCGAACAAATACACTCGACAGTTTTTTCTTCTAAAGCTGTCACAGATTAACAAAGAGATCTGAATCTCTTTTAAAACACATGGCGCCACCTTTTATGCGGTAACACCATGGAACTAAAACTCTCAACATTTTCGCAATGAAGATGGTCCACACTCCACAGATATTTACTGGCTGTTTGAGGTTGTGTACATCTCATTAAGGAAATTAAAAAACTAAGAATTACTTTTTACTCCCTAGGGACGAAAGTGGTCACTTTAGTCTCGCTTCGTATGGCGTATATTGACGTACCTTTGGGGCATGAGAAGTAAAAAGGTATTTATTTTACTTTTTATTAGATTTTGTCATCTGTAAAGTCTTTCTAATCCAGAAATTTCAGAATAGCTAAGTGATCAAAGCTAAAATGTTTACAGATCTACATCACACTTTGAAAACAGTGGCATATTTCTCCAGAAGAATAAACTCAGGAATATTTTGTGTGGGTAAGACATGCCACAAATCATACAGCGGAATTCCTAAGTTACCGCTTCCGGGGAAACTGCTATACTGAATCCATCATCTGTTTGTCTGTTAGTACGTTATTTAAATAATAAAACAGACTATATATAAGAGGTAGAGAGGAAGCAATAGATAACAAAAATAAGTTTTTTAGTCTGAATGTTCTCTCTAATAAGCAAATTCCGTCATTCTACGCTGGGCTCGCGTGGGAGATTACTGCCTCAGTGGGAGGAAAGACCCTTAGCTCAGCAGTGGGGTTTTATGGGTTGATGAGGACGAAGCAATAGTATATTACACATCTAGGGAAGTAAAATAGGAAATGTCTCAGATCACATGTGACATGTGATCTGAGGCTTTCTTATTTATTTCCCGAGGTGTGTATACTTTTTCTTTTCGACGGAGGCGGAAAGCGGCAACTTCGTAGCGGGCCGAAATTTGCCTCTTTCCGCCAGGAGAAATGAAAATGAATTTTCGTTTTAACAATCTAAAGAGAATAACGAATGAACTGATGTCGCGGCACAAAACTAGTGTGGCAACACATTTTTACCTCCGATCTGCGTTGGCTTGCGCGGAGTGGGGTCGCTTTAGTGCTTCCTTTTGTGAGGGGAGATTTGATTCCCGGTCCAGATCGCAGTGTCTGTTTACCTACATGTCTACTCTGGAAATACACTAGAGATGATCATGGCAGCACTTTCGAAAAAAAAAAAATAGTGACAGACATTGTATAAGTAAACACTAGAAATAAGAGTCGATTATCTCAAGTTACCAAATCCTATAAGGGTCAATGTATACGCTTTTACAATAAGATTCCCATTGCATTACAAAATTTGCCTCTTGAAAAATTTAAAACAATAAATAAATAAATAAAATAAATAAATAATCTCACGCCTTTCATCCCCGAGGGGGTAGGCAGAGGTATTCCATTACTGGATATACCCACATTTCACGAGATACATTGGACCCCTAAACGTGATAGGTGGTGAGCCCATCGCCGGACCGGGTCTATTTACACATGTCTCAGAATTAATTCTGAGACCTGCGGGTTTCCTAACGATGTTTTCCTTCACCGTCGAGCTAGTGATAAATAATATGTACGTAAGTTTTTGAAAAACTCATTGGTACATGCCAGGATTCGAACCCGAGCCTCACTGATTTTCGATCAGCTCTTTAACCGTCCGGGCTATCACTGCTCTTTTAAAACAATAGTTAAGCAAAAATTACATAAAAAAGGCTACTATAAAATTACAGACTACTTAGTAGACCAACATGCATGGGATTAACTGACTCGACGCTCTGTAAGGCTATTAAATTATAATTATTATTGTAAACCATATTTACTAGTAAGACATGAGATTAAAAAGAGCTGCCCTTGAGTTTCTTGCTGGCTCTTCTCGTGGTACTGCATTTGGAACCAGCAATTGGTCGGTGGAGATGAGCTGCTGTTTACATTTGGCCAATCTTCATGGACGAGTTTAGTGTGCCTGTTATTGACATTTCAAAGAGTATTTTGTATACCTACTGAAATAAATGAATTTTGATTTGATTTGATTTGCACAGCGCCTGGAATGGCATGGGATTGTGAAGACGCGTCGAGTCGTGAATTTGAGAAGCAACGTTTAGCTGACCTCGGTGATAATCGTGATGAGTTAAAAGCCCGTCTACCCGCCGCCATTACATACAACTATGTAAATGGCCTGGGGTCCAATTCCACTAAATGTCAACGGTTATAGTTGGATGACAATGACATATCAATGGCCAGTCAATAGTGTTTATTTACCTATATCTTCAACTTATCATACTATCTTACAGGTTATTCTGACACTTTTCAGAGCAAATAACATCATTGACTAACCATTGACATGTCATTGTCATCCAACTGTAACCGTTGACATTTAGTGGAATTGGCCCCCAGCTCAGTGCCCTCACTGCGCACGGGAGTTTTTTTTTTATGATAAAGAAGGGGGCAAACGAGCAGACGGGTCACCTGATGGTAAGTGACGTCCGTCGCCTATGGACACCTGCAACTCAAGTCACAACTGCGTTGCCGACCTTTGAGGTAGGAGTAGGGGGAGGGGAGGGGAGGGGAGGGGAAGGGGGGATTGGGGCCTCCGGTTTCCTCACTCACTCAACGAAACGCAATGCATGCCAGCATTGCTTTACGCTGGTTTGCCCCAAAGATTGCTACATTAGCTATATTCGGGCGCACCAGCGTCGCCAAGCAGCTGACTAAGAGTTGAAGTGGTCGCCATGGCTGAAAACGGTCGGAGCACATCATCACTGGAGTCGACTTGTGGTTTCAGGAGCTACCGTGAGTAACAATGAGGGATAAAGTATGGATGAATTAATGATGAGCGTGACAAATCTAAGAAAAAAAAAGATACAAAAAAAAGACGTGTGGCACTCGGGGACTGCCGCGGTAATGCTATTGCATAGCATTTTGTATCAACAAGACTGCCGAAAACAAACGACGTTAGACAATGCACGGCCTTCAAGCCACACCTCCGTGCCCGTCGGAGTGGGGAGCGTGAGGTTCATCCATCCGTCCATCCATCGGTCCATCCATCCGTTCATCCGTCCGTCCGTCCGTCCATCCGACCGTCCATCCATCCGTCCATCCGTCCATCCGTCCATCCGTCCATCCGTCCATCCGTCCATCCGTCCATCCGTCCATCCGTCCATCCGTCCATCCGTCCATCCGTCCATCCGTCCATCCGTCCATCCGTCCATCCGTCCATCCGTCCATCCGTCCATCCGTCCATCCGTCCATCCGTCCATCCGTCCATCCGTCCATCCGTCCATCCGTCCGTCCATCCATCCGTCCGTCCGTCCGTCCATCCGTCCGTCCATCCGTCCGTCCATCCGTCCGTCCCTCCGTCCGTCCATCCGTCCATCCGTCCGTCCATCCGTCCATCCATCCGTCCGTCCATCCGTCCGTCTATCCGTCCGTCCATCCGTCCGTCCGTCCGTCCGTCCGTCCGTCCGTCCGTCCATCCATCCATCCATCCATCCATCATATCATAGACAATGCACGGCCTTCAAGCCACACCTCCGTGCCCGTCGGAGTGGGGAGCGTGAGGTTTTTTTCGTTACGGAATTTCTGGATTCGGTCCCCGCGCTCAAGGCCCGCGATAGAAGCTATGCAATAGCTTAAAAAAAATTTTTTTTCCAGCACAGTGCTGAAAACAACCATGTAACCCATTTGTATTGTCTTGATCGTTAAAAAGAATAACTTGTTTTGGAATTTGAGCTGCTTTTTCTCCTCAACTACAACACAGACGGGCCTGTTGGATCAGCTGGTAGGGAATCAAATCCGTGACCTCCGGCCCTGCCTTCAGAGCCAGATGTCGCGGGTTCGATTCCCGATAGAGGTCAACATTTGTGTTCACGAACATGTCTGTTGGCTTCATCTCTGTATCAATATCAATATCATCATCAGCCTACATTTGTCCACTGCTGGACATATGCCTCCCCTAATGAGCGCCATAGCGCGCTGTCTTCAGCTCGACGCATCCAGCATCTGCCTGCATCCTTTCGCAGATCGTCATCCCATCTGGCCGGAGGGCGTCCTACACTACGTTTGCCGAGTCGCGGTCTCTACTCCAGAACACGTTTAACCCAACACTGCCACTTTTGCTTGTTAATTACTTTGAACTATGTCGATATATTTGGTTCTTTGTGTAATGTATTCTTTACGAATCGTAGTGGAAGAATTTTTAAAATCGGCCCAGTAGTTTTTGAGTTAATTCGTTACAAACATACAACAATACAAATATTTTCTCTTAATAATAGTAGTGTAGATCTGTAGATTCTGTGAATATAGGTAGTTACACCATTCCGAGACTCGAGAATTTACATCAACCAAAGATATCACTTTAGTTTCGCCCTAACTCCTGTTTGAGAGATTATGAATGTAATGTTTTGCGAAGGGGCACAGTAACAGCCTATTAAAGTCCCACTGCAAAGCACAGTCCTCCCCTTCAACTGTAAAGAGGGTGAGGAGCATTACCTACGCCATTCGTATAATATTATATACTACCATAGTCATACAAGCAGCGTCATCGATGTAGTTAAAAAGCCCGCGTCTTATTCGTGACGCTCGGGTTCGATTCAAGTTGGTTTTAAAAACATACGTACATATGTACGTTATTTCTCACTAGCTCGGCGGAGGTGGTTTAAAATTTTTGATTATAAAGCCAACTAGGCTGGCATAAAGCAGAGTTTTGCGTCCAAGTGCACGTCGGTCCTAAAATCCAGCGCTAATAATTGTGAATCTTACACTGTAGTTGTTCACGCCACTTATTGCGTTTGTAATTTAGATTTATGGTTTCTTTATGGTTTCTGAGTTATGGTTTCTTTCTGGGTAAATTTTTGGTTCAGTTAATTGAACTAGACAATTAACAGAACCGAAAACTTACCCAGGAGCGTTGTACCGTTTTGTATTTCATTGTTGAATCGCGCTATTGAGAGTCGCATTTTTCATATGACTACGTCTAGACTACGTGATTTCTGATTTTACCTGCACAATTTTCATTATGTCATTGTGCTTAGAGAGCAACTGAATACAAGAAGAATAGTTGATTTATTGTATCTACGTTTCCTTTTTGGGACTTGTTCTATTCGACCTAAACTTGACGTATTACGAAATAGGGATAAAACATAAACTTATTTAGTGAACTTACTTCAAATTTCTTCATTCGTCTCATCTATCTATCGATTATTAAAATCGATAATTTCGATTATTCTAAAAAATCGATTATTTGTCCACATCCCTATTACGAAACCACTCGGCCAGCCCTTACGTAACCTAGAATCTATTTTTAAATCCCATTCGTCCACACGTCGATTTACGACTCGCCGACCCACAGTCCGGGGCTAACGTTTTTTTCAACGATAATTTCTTTGAGGAACGTGGGCAGAATGCGGACGGTCCCCGGGCGCTGTCAATACGCTTGATGTAGGTAAATTGTGTTGGTATCGGCACTGTATCGGGCGATCGCACGCGCCGCCGGAATAGCCAATCCGAATTGGATTTCTGAGATGTTTGACGAGTACTATGGAACTTTAGAAGGTGCTTAATTCTTGCCCCGCTTCCCTTCAACTCCACGCTGAAGCGGTGGAGTTGCAAGAGTCAAAAGTCAAAAATCCTTTATTTTCTGTAACGTCAATAGTCTAATAACAAGGCACTCTAAACTCGTCTACAAAAATTGGCTAAATGTAAACAGCAGCCCATCTCCACCGACGAGTTGCCGGTTCCAAATGCAGTACCCCGAGAGGAACCAGCAAGAAACTTAAGGGCAGCTCCTTTTAATCTCATGTCTTACTAGTAAATATGGTTTACAATTAATAGCCTACTAATACATAGCATCGAGTTGGATAATCCAATGACTTTAATAAGTTGACTTGTAAGTCCCTACTCTGACTAAATAAAAGCGTCTTGATCTTGGTGTTTACCTAGAAAATGCCGGTTTGTACCGACAATTTCAAGAACAGGGAATTCTTCATCATCATCATTATCATCAAGCCCACTGCTAAGCGACGGGTATTCCCCCCACACGAGGAATTAAGGAAGGTATGGACTATAATATCCCACCGACCCCACCGCAGATTGAGAGATGGTGTTAGGCTAGTTGCCATTAACCTTTCAGAATTTTTCAAGCCATCTAAGGGTGTCTGTCATGGCTTACGATGGTGGAATCCCGTTTAACAGCTAGTTAGGTTATTCAGACCAATAAGAATTTGATTTACAAGGCAAAATAATAAATAATAAATAAATAAATTGTGGGACACAATTTACACACGGTTATTCAGTCCCAAACTAGGCAGAGCCTGTACTATGGGTACTAAACAACTGATAAACATACTTAAATAAATACTAAACACCCAGACACGAAGCCAACAGACATGTTCATGCACACAAATGTTGGCCCCGAGCGGGGATCGAACCCGCGACCTCCGACTCAGAAGGCAGTGTCACTACCAACTGAGCCAACAGGCCCGTCAAAAATATGTATTATGTCAACTCATCTACATTATTAACTTCGTATCACAGTATATTTTTGTATTATAGGCAAGTGTTATTCAATATATTTGCTTGCAAATACACAAACACGGGGAACTAATATAAAGCGTATTAATAAGGGGAGGAGAAGGGGGCGGATTGGCGCAATTTATCACCTGCGATCGTTCCGAGATGGCATGTGTTTGGGGCATATATGTTTGTGTCTGTAGTTTGTATCCAGCAGTAGGTGTATGACTGTGCCTTTTCTAAGGGGTAAAGCAGTCGAACTGCATTTGAACTGACGTTTGAGAACAAAATTTGAACCATGAACCCATACTAGGTCCATGAAATGGTGGCCTAAATGGCCGCTTTATGCCCCAGTATATTTTAAAAAATTGCGTCTCAATATTTGATCTTCCATGTAATTGTTATTTAAAGTAATCACGTTTTCCGTTTGTTAAATAAATGTTATTACTCTGTTAATGAATATATGATCGATGTACTTGTTTAATCTTGAAACCTTCATGTAATTTTTATTTGTTTCGTTTATGTTAAAATTAAGATTTGCACGCCATTCTGTATGGCAGATTATGTCTTGCACCTCTATTAAGTTAAGACCCTATATTGTACCATATTCTTCTTGCAAATAAATTACTTCTATTCTATTCTATTCTATTCCGTTCAATTCAATTCAATTTGCTATTTTTTTTTTATAAATAAATAAAAGTGTTATGCATGATGAAATTAGTTTCATACAACTGATTTCAGTACCCCTGAAAGTACTTCCATGACATTAATAGTGACGTGAAATCAACAGTATCGCTAAAATCATCGCTCCGTTAACATCTAAACTTTATTTTGCTGCGCATAATGTTGTCACACAGATGCTTTCGCGACACTAATGTCACGTTTAGACGGTGAAATTAGCGGCATGAAATTAGTTTCTTAAAAAAATTGCACATGGCATGAAACTACTTCCTTTCGAACATAATACGAAAAAAAAAGTTTAAACCTGAAATTGACGATAAAATTAATGTCGTGACACTACTTTCATGCCACTAGTAATCACGGGGTATTAACCAGCGGGAAGTACCCTGTAAATTCAGCTGGATTATCCAATTCAGTATTTAAGGTAATGTTAGCTTTCCGTACCGATAAGATCCTGGTCGATCATTCACGTCGACCAGTCAAAAGGATCCAGTGACGTCAGCGCTTCTCGACAATTATCCGTAATGAGCCGACCCCGGAACGTGCCAGGATCGCCCGTCCCTCCGGGAAATACGGGATTCGGGAGGCAACACGCTCTCGAGTGGTCTATCTATGTGCATTTGATTAGCGAACGAAGTGATTCATGCTCGTACGTGATGGGTTTTTCGAGGTTCTGAGGGTCAAGGGGGTTCTTAGAAATTCACTGCCCGTTAATATTATGTACCTTACCTATACATAGGTATTCATTTATTTGGGTAATCAACAAGACATGCACTAAAACATTTAAATACACTTATGGACTACAATAAGGTGTAAGTGCTGACTTGATTATCGATTACCACATCATAGGCTTGTGGTTACTGGGTCGATTACTAATTAACAAGAAAACAAGATTAAAAATATTATATTAAAAAAGAAAGAAACAAAAAGGAGATCACTAAGTCACAGTTGCAATATTTTTTATATATACAGGGTGACTTCTTTTATCGTCTGGAAAAAAAAATGGTGTGATAGGTAAATGTAATAGATTCATTTGGCAATGTTACTTAAAAAAAAATGTTTTTTGTCAAACATTTTTTTCTTTCCTTAAAATAATATACATTACTCAATTGTAGTCAATAATACACGCTGAAATATTTGAAATAGTATTTTAAAAAGAAACAAGCTCGTAGCTTGTCTATTTGATTTTTCTGAGTTACCAAATTCGCAGCACCCAATAGCAGTTGAATTGAAACCTAAATTGACGACTACCTGTACATTTCTCCCCCCGTTGACAGAGAGGGGATCTGCTATTGACATGGCTCAGACGGCTCATTGATTTCATGAACAGACTCGTATATGATTTTAAGCGGTTACCGTGAATATTAAAATACTTATTTGAAGTGCTTGTTGGGGAAACGGGGGAGTGTCATATTAACAGTAGGTAAAATTAGAATTTATTTATAAAAAGATATGTTTTCACTTTAGCAACGCCACGCTTTAGGATTTATATAAATTTGGTGGAAACGAAACAGACACATACATAAATTTACTTTAGCGTTTATAATGTTTATAGGGGTAAAAAGGAATAGTGAGATTTTTAATTATGTTTAAGATTTTTAATTAAGTTTAATAACTTACCGAAGTTATGGTCATCAAAACGTTGCAGCCCACAGCTGAGCTATGGGTCTCCTTACACACGTCAGAAGTTACTATATTTAGGTATACCTATACATTAAAAAAATATTTTCATTTACAGTTGCGTAAAAATATTAAAGTATAGATATAAATAAAAATAATATGTAGTTGACAAAATAAACAAGGCATCTTAAAATTCGCCCCTAAAAATAATAAAATGATTACGTCTCCGGCGACAAGCGCCAGTATAGACGAGCTATGAACATAATATTATTTATCTCGATACAGCGAGTAAACACGACTTGTTATCGTTCGTTAGTCTAACATTATCGGCGCGGCCTGTAATTGGTACACACAAATACTATGCCAAAAGCTTTTACACGCGACGACTTTCGGTCTCGTATACAATTTTCCTGCGACTCCTCAAATTTTTGTAGGTACATGTTTTTGAGTCTCAGAATATTTAACTGTGTTTAGTTTGTGTATGTGTATTGTTCAATACCCACTTTTCACGAGAATATCTACCCCTAAACGTGATAGGTGGTGACTGGTGAGCCCATCGCCGGACCGGGCGGGACCATTTACACATGCTTCAGAATTAACTCTGAGACCTGCGGGTTTCCTCACGATGTTTTCCTTCACCGTCGAGCCAGTGATGAATATTACGTAAGTTTTGAAAAACTCATTGGTACATCCCCGGATTTGAACCCGAGCCTTACTGATATATATATATTTACTAGCGACCCGCCCCGGCTTCGCACAGGTGCAATGCTAACGCCTAACACTAAAACCTTTCTCTTGAATCACTCAATCTATTAAAAAAAACGCATCAAAATCCGTTGCGTAGTTTTAAAGATTTAAGCATACATAGGGACATAGGGATATAGGGACAGAGAAAGCGACTTTGTGTTATACTATGTAGTGATTTGTGACCATGACTGGCTGTCGTGTCGTAGAATGCAAGTGGAAGTTTCCATGTGACTCCCTCTTTACAGTAGCTCGTTAAGACACATTCATGTTTGCTTGTGAAACGGATATTTTTGTGCTTTCATATCACCTCCTAGCTATAGCGTGTTTGTAGCGAGATTGGTTTACTTTACGTTGTTTTCGTGAAGCTCGATCGATGTTGTATTGGTAAATTAATTATCTTTTGTCAACCGACATCAAGGAAGGAGGTTCTCAGTTCTGTGTTTTTTTTAGTGTTCCCTACCCAAAGGGTAAAGACAGGACCCTATTACTAAGACTTCGCTGTCTGTCTGTCACCAGGCTGTATCTCAAGAACCGCTATAGATGGACAGTTGAAATTTTCACAAAGTCGAGCAAAAAGCGGCACGGCCGTACCATCCTTTTCTCGAAGCAAATCACGCCATTTTCGACCTTATGTATTTCTGTTGCCCTTATAACAACAAATACTAAAAACTAAATAAAGTAAATATTAAAGGGGGGCTCCCATACAACAAACGTGTTTTTCTTGCCGTTTTTATGGATAATGGTACAGAACCCTTCGTGTGCGAGTCCGACTCGATTTTGCCCGTTTTTTTATTATTCCGCCAACTATGAAACGATTTTCATGATTCTTTTTTGGTCGGTGAATCATACTTCAGAGGTGGTCCTATATAAATTGTATCAACATCGGTCAAACGGTTTTAACATCAATGAAAGCAAAAAGTTTATACATCGAAACAATTTTTAGTGCTCTTTCTAGTTCTTTGCTATTTAACTTCTTTGTTTCATTTAATTTAAAAATGAAAGATAGCGGAAATATGGGTGTTAACCCCAAAACTAAATCAAATACTCATTTAGCTTTAGACGAAGAGGTGATCCATTCCTAGAAATACCCACTCCTTACCAGTATATTTTTGGTCCTCAGCTGGCGAGGTGCTGTTACACATGCCTTTGTCAATTCTGGGACCTGCTATTTTTATATATTTGGGAAACATACACAATGTTTTCTCACGATGTTTTCCTTCAACGTCGAGCAAGTGATAAATATGTATCCCTAAGTACTCGTAGGTCAATAGAGGTAGGTACGTATTAAGTTTTTACTAGTTTTTAAATATATAATATATATAATCTCACGCCTTTTTTATCCCCGAGGGGGTAGGCAGAGGTATTCCATTACTGGATATACCCACATTTCACGAGATATATTAGACCCCTAAACGTGATAGGTGGTGAGCCCATCGCCGGACCGGGTCTGTTTACACATGTCTCAGAATTAATTCTGAGACCTGCGGGTTTCGTCACGATGTTTTCCTTCACCGTCGAGCTAGTGATAAATATACGTAGGTTTTTGAAAAACTTGTTGGTACATGCCAGGATTTGAACCCGAGCCTCACTGATTTTCGGCCGCCTCTTTAACCGTCCGGGCTATCCTTGCACTTTAACACTAGTTTTTAACAGTGTATAATTTTTTACTTTTAAACGTCGGCCGTTAGCTCATCGCCCGACTGTGAGTCTGTTAATTCTTGGGACTGAGGGTTTCCTCCTTATTTATTTCTTTAGGAGCAGTGATAAGTGATAAGTTGATTACCCAGTGGTTACAGAGCCCACTTCTCATGAGTGAGGCTCGGGTTCGAATCCTGGCATGTACCAATTAGTTTTTCAAAAACTTACGTACATATTTATCACTACCTCAACGGTGAAGGAAAACATCGCATACATCCATACATACAAACTTTCGCGTTTATAATATTATAGTAGGACTTGTACTATAGCTTTCAAAAAAAAAAATTATATGGTAACCGCAAAGTGGTCAACCACAAAAAGTGAAGCAATAAACTCCACGACACACATTCGCGAATCAAAGCCGGAATCTGGATAAAGCCGTATACAGAAAGAAAGCCGAAAACCCATCGGCGCCGACCGGAGCCCATCGCAGGTAACCGCAGGTCTACGCAGGTAACCGGCGGAGGCATTTATATGAACAAGCGCTGATGGGCGCCGACCGGCGCCTGTCGTCATCGACAAGCTTTCGGCTTTCTTTCTGTATACGGCTTAAAGCCGTATACAGAAAGAAAGCCGAAAACTTATCGGCGCCGATAAGCGCCGATCGGCGCCGGTCTACGCAGGTAACCGGCGCAGGCATTTATATGAACAAGCGCTGACCGGCGCCTATCGGCGCCGATCGGCGCCGACACGCGCCGGTCAGCGCTGGTGCCGCCCGCCAATCATCGTACGACATTTTGCTCGCTCTGCTTCAATCTGTTTGCTTTCTGTAGAATGGACCGGCGCCGATCGGCGCCTATCGGCGCCGACAAGCTTTCAGCTTTCTTTCTGTATACGGCTTAACAATTCACCAGCTTCCACTCAATTTCAACATCGTAAAGAGTTTAAAACTTGTCTCTGTATCTCTGACCATTTAGCTTGAGCTCCCCGAGTTTCCGCCGCGGTCCCGGTGTACTCGTGTCAGGCGTTGCAGAGGGGTCAACGTTGAGTGGTTAAGTTACTTTGTTCGGGAGTAGGGTTACCGTACGACTTAATTGTGACAGAAAAGTCCTGAGATTTCATCAGATTATTAAGCAGACTAAATATGTATTCGGTTCTGTTTGCTTTTAATCCAGTAATTAGACGAACTTAACCGAGCGCAAGGATTTTGTAAAACTATAATTAATAACAATATGTAGCCTATGAATTCATTAATTTTAAAAAAACGCTCAATAGAAGTAGATTCTTAAATCGAAAGAGGGTAAATTATTGTTATGTTTTAAATATTTTTTTATTAAGTAGGTTAATTTTTGAAATTATTTAATTATGCGATTCTTTAAGTTGATTGTTACTTTTTAATGGAATAAAACTTAAAAACCTATTGTATTTTTAAGCGACTTCCAAAAAAGAGGAGGTTCTCAATCAGCCGGAATATTTTTTTATGGAGGTATGTTGCACCGATTACTCAAAAACGCCAGAACAGATTTTGAAAATTATTTTTTATCCCTTCGGAACATTTAAATTTTATCAAAATCGGTCTACCGGTTTAAGTGCTATTCTAAGATTCCTTAAATCCTCTAAAATCGTTAATATTCAGGGCCGGATCCATGTCGGGTCCTAACTAGGTCCTAGATACAAATTCCGAGATATGGTAACCCTTTGCAAGACGCATCACGTCCCACCGTTCTCCGATCTCACGTGCTCACAAAATTGGTGAACTGAACGGAAGTGTTGTCGGCAAAGAAGCGTGTTGACGATAAAGCACCTGGATTTTTACAAATTAGTATTCAGACCGTTTGTTTTGGCGGCTGTTTTTCTTCTGCGATCATTTCAGTGCTATTTTGTTTTCGGTTTCGCATTTGTGTTCGTGTTTCCCGAATAAATCTGCGGACTTTTTTTTTATTATTATTTCTTTTACAAATAATACCTAATACAACTTTAAACTCTCAAACTACAATGCAGTTTGACGAATAACGCTCTTTTCTTATATTTATAATTTTAATTTGCCATATAACCCTACACCTATCTATTTATTTATAACAATATATACCTACTTGTTTATCAAAAACTCTTACAAGGAAAGAATGTGTCAATTGTCCGTCTGTCTGTCAGAGCATATATATTCGAGGAAAATGTTCTTCAGATTATGTTTTAGCGTTTGTTTACAACGAATGTGATTTTCTCTTAAATATGGAATCTTATTATACTGGATGTTTTTTTTTAAGGTCTGGAAAAAAATATGACGTACCTATATGGTATCTAGAGCTGAAGTTATACACGAGATTATTTGTTAAATATAGTCATGTTTAGTGCAATTTACAAAATCTAGAAAACTACGCACAGTACTATACGCGCAGCTGGCGGTTGTAGGTATATTGCGCATGAATGGAAGCTACGAGCCTGTTTCTTTTTAAAATACTATTTCAAATATCTCAGTGTATATTATTGACTACAATTGAGTAATGTATACTAGTCTAGACAAGAAAAAAAATATTGGAAAAAAAAAATTTTTTTAAGTAACATTGCCAAATGAATCTATTACACTTACCTATTACACCACATTTTTTTCCAGACGGTAAAAAAAGTCACCTTGTTTATCTCAGTCTACCAGACGAGTGGCTTTGTTAGGCCTGTCAGACTCTGCAGTTTCGGTATAAATATTTGCCTCTCAACAGGCGAGTCGCAAGGGTCGCTCGTCGGCGACAGACTGCCAAGCGTTGACTGTGAATGCACACGTATATTGCTGTTTTTTTTTAATAAAAAAAAGGGGCAAACGAGCAGACGGGTCACCTGATGGTAAGTGACTACCGTCGCCCATGGACACCTGCAACTCAAGAGTCACAACTGCGTTGCCGACCTTTGAGGTGGGAGTAGGTGGAGGGGGGGGGGGGTTGTCTTATTAATACTTAAAGGTATTCGTCTCAACAGTAAATAATTGCCGAATGGATGAATGAGTAGAAGGAAAAAAGATATAAACGTTCTGTGTAGCGTAGTCATTATTTGCTAAAACTCCATCGGACAGACTCCCGAGATTAAAAGCCGTGGCAATATTTCTGTAAAAAACCCGCTTAAACCAGATAAAGTGGGATGTTATATGAAAAATCGTAGTTTCAGCTTATTCCGGCGGTCGATATTTCCTGCAGCCCGTTTCAGCTGCTACCATTTATCTAGGATATAACAGAAATGGCGATAGATACGCGTTTTTATATTTCCCCGGCGCGTGAGTTATGGGGGCACCTCGCTCGCCGTTTTGTGTAGTTGTCAGATCAGATTGAGCTGAAATGCTGTTGGGATTGTAGCTAAGTTGTCCATCTATACATTGATTATGACTGCTTTTTAAGCCGACTTCAAAAAATTAGGAAGTTTCTCAATTTGACCTTTTTAATGTGTATTCTCGGATAACTTCGTAGTTTATCAACCGATTTTGATGATTATTTTTTTGTATGAAAAGTGATATCTTAACGGTGGTACCATGATAAAGAAACCAGGATCTGATGATGGCATCCCAGAGAAATCGAGGGGAACCTTCGAAAATCGTAGTGGCGACTAGTGCTTGTTACTTTTTTGGTTTCTTGTTTGAAGTCGTAATTTTTTTGGTTAAAATTATCGATTTACAAATTGCTGTATAGACTATATTTTACAAATAAATAGATGGTTGGAGTTTATAAGTACTCTGTTAGCTTACTTACTACCCGTTTAAAATACAATAAAAAGTAGGTACCTACATTAAATAAAAATATACGTATGACTGCACATGATAAGATTATTCACAACACCCCCCTATTTGGCGCAGTTCGGCAGAATGTAGCCACTCCGAAGTATGACACTCCGAAAATGCCAAAAAAATAAGTTTTACTTTTTAGGCTACATCCACAAAATAGCCTAACATACTCACATACACCCAAAAAACATTACACTACTGCAGTCGTAAAAAGTCTACGTAACAAAACAAACAAGTTTAATTCAAATGAACCGGTTAGAATTCTTCAAACTAATGCGGTTGCAACTAACTACGAATCGCAGTTTGCAAACGATGTAATGCATTTTACAAACTGACATAAGGTATAGTTCACACATGGCTGCCGCGCCGTCCGTTAGCCGGGCAGCTCTCGCGCGATAGATTAATTGAATTACATCAGCGCTGCGCTAATGCGATTAAAATCTGCAACGGGCGGGGATTGGATTGCGAGCGCCCGTTCCGAGGCAGTGTGTACGTAGCTTTCCAGTATTTTTGTTGCTGCGATTGGTTTGTTGTAAGTGTCTTTATTTCGGACCCTTAAAAGGTTCCTGTTAGTATGGTAGGTGTTGGTTTTTCCTGAAGAGGTCGGCAGTACTCGATTTTTACTCCAGTTCAAAAAAGAGGAGGTTCTCTTATTTTTTGTTTGTATGTTACGCGATTACTCCGCCGATTATAAACTGATTTTGATAAGTCTCTCTTTCTTTGGTAGATCATACTTTAGAGATAGTAAACTTATTTTAGTTTAGTCCTGTCTTTGTCTTACCTCAAAAAAGAAAAGGGATACAAGATAACCTACCGAATTTAGTCCTGTCCGAGGCTATATTTTAGTCGTGACTTCCTTACTTATATACTAAACACGTTATGAAATGCCTTAGCTCATAGGACTAATTTAAATTTGACAGGGCTAAATATCTCTTCTCTCTTTTCTTTTCTAGGAGAAAGAAAATGAAAAAATTAAACTAAAATAAGTTTAGTCGCTGTAACGCAGAATCGAACCCTTGTTCCTTTATACACATACTGGACTCGATTCTGCAGACCAGCTAAAATTCCTAATTTTAAGTTAGTCTATCCTTCTCCATAGAAAACGGAAGAAAAAGGACAGAAACAAACCATAGAATATAGAGTAATGACAAACATGTAAAAACCAACTAATTTTATGTCTTATCTGTCACTTTTATCCACGACCTTCTTACATCGTTTCTAAAATTGCTAATTACGTGTATTTGAATAAGATGTGAATGCGTTCATAAGGTTCAATTTTGATATTTTGATATTTTTGAAAAGAATAATAATAATATAATCTCACGCCTTTTTTATCCCCAGCCCTTTTTTACCAGGGGGTAGGCAGATGTATTCCGTTACTGGATATACCCACATTTCACGAGATACATTGGACCCCTAAACGTGATAGGTGGTGAGCCCATCGCCGGACCGTGTCTATTTACACATGTCTCAGAATTAATTCTGAGACCTGCGGGTTTCCTCACGAAAGTTCAGACTATTAATATTGATAAGCATAAAAAAGTCAGCGCCCGTTCGATGCCGTGTCGTCAGCCACGTCTCACTCTATTATTAAACACCATGAATAAGAATATCGTGCCCTCACGCAAAATAACTGGCGTTATACCCCCGGGGGTTGCTCTTGTGGCGTACTCAAAGTCGAGCTATGGGGAGCTAACACGAAATAGATAACAGAACTATTTTGAGCTAAGGGAGTTAAGAAGAAATAGATAACTATTTTGTCGTTTGATGTGTCGTTTGATGTGGAGCCTACTGTTTGACATTTGATAATAATAAAAAAAAAAAAATCAACCAGAAACCTAAAAAAAGTTAAGAAGCAGTAGTCGCCACTACGATCTCTGGGATGATATTATCAGATCCTGGTTTCCTTATCATGGCACCACCGTTGGGATATCGTCTTTCCAACAAAAAAAATATCATCGAAATCGGTTCATAAACGACGAAGTTATCCGCGAACATACCTACATAAAATATATAGTTGAATTGAGAAACTTTCTCCTTTTTTGAAGTCGGTTTAAAAACGAATCCTAAAAACTGTTCTACTCTTATCATCATATTAATAATTATAAAGAGGAAAGATACTTGTATTCTTGTATGTTTGTAACGAATAAACTCAAAAACTACTAGAATGATTTAAAAAATACTTTCGCCATTAGAAAGCTACAATATCCCTGAGTACAAAGGCTATATTTTGTTCCCGTGTTACCTCGGGAATGAGAAATACATGGGTAAACAGCTAATAAGTGATAATATTAAACATACAAAACAAACTAGAAGAGTTGTTACAAAATCTAAATCAAAAGCAAAATCTTGTTTAAGTCATATTTACGTTTGTTATATTGAACCTAGATATTTTTTATAGATCTATGGTTTTTGTTTTATAACTTCTATCCGTGCGTGCGTGTGTACTTGTATACGTTATCTATCTAATTATAATGTTTGTATGTAAAACGGCATTTGGGCTTCATTTTTAAATCGCTCGCGTAACTATTGCCCGATATCTCGCCGTGCGTGATGGGTCTAAGCAGTAATTTGAGTTTCTTCCACGCCGGCGCGAGCGTAATGGTAATTGGTGGGGTGTGGCCAGGAAAACACTGTTTATGTACAGTCAAGAGCAAGTCAAGCTTTACACTACCAGTTTAAGCTGAGCTCTGATTTATACTGAGCGCCATAGAATGCAGGGCCGGTTCAAAGTCCGAAGTGTCAAGCTTAGCGTGCTCTTGACTGTACCAGCAGAAGCTACGGTTACATCTACGCGCCATTAGAGCAGAGTAGATCAAAGTCAGAAGTAAAAAAATATTTATTTCTGTAGGTACATAAAATATACTTAGAAAGGTCTAATAACAAGGCACTCTAAACTCGTCCGTAAAGATTGGCTAAATGTAAACAACAGCCCATCTCCACCGACCAATTGCTGGTTCCAAATGCAGTACCCCGAGAACCAGCAAGAAACTCAAGGGCAGCTCCTTTTAATCTTATGTATTACTAGTAAATAAGTTTTTATAGATCTGGACAAGAATAGTATAGGTACAAGTACCTACATTAATTATTAAAGGAACTGGAAACATTTAAAACATTACACTTTTTCTGGTGCAGGTAATTTTTTTAAAGATGTAAGTGAGTACTGAGAAGGGATTTCTTAATTTCCTCGGGAACGAAAACGCCGCTGATTTCCTAGTGTATATTAGAGGATTCAGTAAAGGAAAATTAATAATTTAAATTTATAAAAACCTCGACACAAAATTACACATAGACATAAACAGATTTATAGATTTTTTTAAACCATAGCTCAGAACACTTTCTATTAAATCACCTTTCAATCAGAAAAAGCGAACAGACATTCAGCTACACAGATACACAGAAACACACGTCAAACTTATAACACTCCTCTGTTTTTCGTCGGGGGTTAAAAAAACATACGCGACGAAAAAAATTCTCATCAAACTTCCTATTTTTTTTAGGTCGATTAAAAATGGCGGACAGGCAGTCTCTGTCGCCTGACTACTCTGTGACTGTGTATTTTCACGCCATATAGAGCTGCTCTGCAATTATCACTAATTTGGTAACGCTGAATATCTGTCAATCTGTGTCACAGTGGCCCACTGGGCTGTGGTTACGAGGTAAAAAATTACACGCAATGGGCGGGACCATCCTTAATTTTCTTGTATGCCGAATTGTGTTTTGGGTGCCTACGAAAATTACGATAACTATATTTAGAATTTAATGTATCTATACATATAATATAACTGTATAACGGGGCCGCATCTGTAAATGAAAATTATTTTTGTTTTTTTTTATTTGCGGTAGTGTAGATAGAAGTAGATATCAAAACACAAATTTTCGAAACTTTTGTCCGTCTGTCTGTCTGGTTTACTACTGACGGATTTTGATGAAATTCTTTGTCGAGATATATGAGTAACTGCGTCAACATTTTAAGTACTTTTTACAGCGGCATAATGTCTTATTCCGACGGGAAAATTAAAAAACTGGGTAAATATGAAAACACGTACTACTACGAAACGATAACACCTAGAAACTTGAAATATGGTATGTAGGTGTCTTATAGGTCGTAGGCAACCACTATGAAGGGATTTTTGGAAATTTCCACAGGAACGGGAATAAACTGAATCCGCGCGAGCAACGCTGCTGGGCACGCGCTAGTTTTTAACATAACTCGCTTTAATAATAGGGTTGGTTGTGTATGTTTATTTTCGATATAAACGTGACATTTACATTGTTTTTATCCGACTGCACTAGAAAGATGTTAACGTTTTTTGAGTGTATGTAGGAAAGTATAAGATTCAATTTATTTGGTGTAACATTATATAGCCTGAATTGTTTGACAGATTGAAGTGTAAGTATTGCAAAAAAACCGGCCAAGTGCGAGTCGGACTCGCGCACCGAGGGTTCCGTACAACCTTGCAAATTTATGGTTTTCGTAATTTTTCCTTTATCTATGCTATAAGACGTTGCTTCGTACCAAATTTCAAGATTCTGAGTTCACGGGAAGCACCCTGTAGGTTTTGATTCCCTTGCAAGTGTCGAAAATTTGCGGCATAAACGGCTGTATCTTTTGATTGCGTTGGCTTAGAAGTTTGATTTTTTCACAGCTTCAAGGGACAGTAGACCTGAGTAATTGATATAAATTTCAGCTTCATACCTCCACGCGTTCCTGACAAAAAGGGTCTTGACAGACGGACGGACGGACGGACAGACGGACAACAAAGTGATCCTATAAGGGTTCCGTTTTTTCCTTTTGAGGTACGGAACCCTAAAAATATATATATATATATATATTCTCACAGTAGACAGATGAATCCATTTCCAATTCTGGAAATACCCATTTTTCACGAGAATATTCGTGGTGAGCCAATCGCCCGGTATTGCAAGTTTCGTCAAAATTCTACATTTTTTATAGTTTTACAAGTAATATTTTAGGACTCCTAAACGTTACAAGTGGTCAGCCTGTTGCCAGAATAGGATGCCTCAGGATCAATTATAGGACCTGCGAGTTTCCTTACGAGGTTTTCTTTCACCGTCGAACTTGTAGTAAACCATAGTTTTTATAATACTAAACCATCTGATCGGGACAGATGGTAAAACCAGGGTGCCGTTACACATGCCTCAGAAGTGAGAATCAATTCTGGGACCTGCGGGAGTCACGATGTTTTCCTTCACCGTCGAGCGTCGATAAATATGTACGTAAGCTTTTGAAAAACTCATTGGTACATGCCAGGATTCGAACCCGAGCCTCACTGATTTTCGGCCGGCTCTTTAACCGTATCACTGCTCACTAGTAATGTTTTTATGTCAATAACCCTTCAACGCATCTGACTTAACATTATTTCTTTTAACCCTCGCGAAGCCGTAGCCATAATAATAACCGGAAACCATAAAACTGACTTCAACAATACTGTTAATATAAAATGGATCGCCAACAGTTTAATGTCTCTATTTGAATCGTTCTAATGTGAGTTTAATTGATGGATGCCGGTAATACGGTCTCTTAACCACCTCCAATTGGTTTTCGTAATTGTAGGTTTCGTTTGTTTGTTAATGACTATATTCCTTCTCGAGTTTAGATCGGTGTTTATTTAAAAACTAATTAGGGTTGCATTTTTAATTAAACTACCTAAAGCTACTATTGTAGACTCTCGATCAGTTTACTGTACCGTACAGTTGAATGGGTCTTTAACTGCATATGAAATGGCGCACCAAAAGACAATGTCAAAATGTTGTTCAAAGTAGGGACTTACAACTCGTCATGGAAGAAACAGTTTGCCGGGGCTAGGACTTAGGGCGAGAGGAGGAACAGAATGGGGGGTTTTTAGTCAGTCCAATCCGGACATAACGGCGGCTCATGGGCTCAAATAGTTTCATCGAACAGATATGTATTGAAGGAAAGCTAGAATCTAGATAAAGAATACCTGAAATCGATGAGCATGCATGAATCGTTGTTCCTATCAAGTGGCAGTCTATTATCTCTGTCTACCACAACGGGATGGAGGCGTGAGTTATGACTGTATGTATGTAATTATATTAAACTATCATTTGACTGAGGCTAATGCAAAATCGATTTGCATCAGCCGTTATTATAAGAACTGACAATAAAATAAAAGCTATACTTCCATACAGCTTTTTTCCAGTAATTAACAGAGAAACAGGTAGGGTGAAATCAAGTGACCATGACTTTGCAATACAAACGGAGCGTGGCCACAGAATATACAACGTGTAACAGAATAAGCGCAATTCCTAAAAATTAGTTTGTTCAGTATCGACGTCTTGTTCGATTTCAGCAATTTTTAATTTGTTAAATTTTTCCCAAAAATGAATTATCGTACCTGAATTTACTGCTTTCTATGGAAATCGTGCTATTATTAATCTATATTTAAGAAGATTGGTTAGACAAAACGAAAGTTCGGTTGCATCATATTTTTTTTATATTAATATACTAATTGGGGTGTATGAGGAATTGCGCTTTTTCTGTTACGCGTTGTATATTTATTTATTTATTTATTATACGGTACACCAACAGCACTACATATAAAAACATTTAACATAAAATACTTAATATATCTAATACTATTATATGTGTACCAATTATAGGCGTACACATCTTTGGCACAAAATAGGGACGACAGCGTAATAATAATAATAAAACTAGACAATCTTCAATAAAACTAAAAACTATAAAAATAAAAACTAATAAAACTAAACATATAAGTATAAGTATAATCTCACGCCTTTTTTATCCCCGAGGGGGTAGGCAGAGGTATTCCATTACTGGAAATACCCACATTTCACGAGATATATTTGGACCCCTAAACGTGATAGGTGGTGAAACTAAACATATCTTCATTAAAAATTAAAAACTTAAAACTAATAAAACAAAACTGCAGCTTCTACATTATTTCTGAGAAATGTGTTCCAGGACCTTATGTCTAAACATATTTTGCGAGTCATGAATAATAGTACTCACGTACAGAAGGCCGACTCAAGTACTTTCCTTTGAGTATTAGTAATTCAAAATACCAAAGATATATGGGGTACATCAGTGAACAGTTAATAGAATAGAATATTATATTTCTTTATTTGCGTCAAACTTACAACAACATTCAAAAATACAATCTTTAGGCAAAGGTATTCCATTCCTCGAAATACCCATTTCTCACCAGTAGGTATAATAAAATAAAAATAATTAATCTCACGCCTTTCATCCCCGAAGGGGTAGGCAGAGGTATTCCATTACTGGATATACCCACATATCACGAAATATATTGGACCCCTAAACGTGATAGGTGGTGAGCCCATTGCCGGACCGGGTCTGTTTACACATGTCTCAGTAGAATTAATTCTGAGACCTGCGGGTTTCCTCACGATGTTTTCCTTCACCGTCGAGCTAGTGATAAATATGTACGTAAGTTTTTGAAAAACTCATTGGTACATGCCAGGATTCGAACCCGAGCCTCACTGATTTTCGGCCGGCTCTTTAACCGTTCGGGCTATCACTGCTCTAGTAGGTATATTATAAAAAAATAATATAAACTGCATCTAACAGAAATTTAGTTTAAACACTCTAGTTGTTAGCATAATTATTTTAGCAAGCATCCGTCGCTCAGAATTCTAGGGAATCTGAGGATTTTCGGTAATTAGTCCCGTTTTCGCTACAATGCGCCTTAGCTCCAGTAATTAGGGGAAGAGATTGATTTACGAGCGCCAGTGGATTGTAAATCAATGTATAGTGTGGACTGATTTATGGATTGTCGTTATGTTTGTGCAGCGTTAATGAGCAGGAGTTAATGATAGCGGGGTGTATGCGAAATATTTCTAAGTTTCCTCTTATCTACACAGAAACTTCTAGATTTAATGAACTTTGCTTGAAAAATTCCTTATAAAATAAATAAATATAATCTCACGCCTTTTTTATCCCCGAGAAGTAGGCAGAGGTATTCCATTACTGGATATACCCACATTTCACGAGATATATTGGACCCCTAAACGTGATAGGTGGTGAGCCCATCGCCGGACCGGGTCTGTTTACACATGTCTCAGAATTAATTCTGAGACCTGCGGGTTTCCTCACGATGTTTTCCTTCACCGTCGAGCTAATGATAAATATGTACGTAAGTTATTGAAAAACTCATTGGTACATGCCAGGATTCGAACCCGAGCCTCACTGATTTTCGGCCGGCTCTATAACCGTCCCGGCTATCACTGCTCTTCAAAAATTCCTTATCTAGGATAATCTGACAAAACCGTTATGTTGGTGAAAAGGTATGTAAGTAAGCAGCCACATTAACGTGTATACCGTTGGACATAACAACTTTCAGTTGGCAGCGGGCCATTATTAATATTAAAATTAAAAAGAGCTGCCCTTGAGTTTCTTGCTGGTTCTTGGGGTACTGCATTTGGTACCCCGAGAAGAGCCAGCCAGAAAGTCAAGGGCAGCTCTTTTTAATCTCATGTCATCACTACCTACCTTTGCTACTGTTAGTTCTATGTTAGGGGTTTGGTTTCCGCACTTAGTCCCTAAAGCGGACCATTGTACATGAGCCATGGCGGCCTCTACTACTGTTAGTTATTACATAGACTAATTTATAAAGTGTCATTGTCCCCGGTGTATTTTACGGGCCACTTGACAGGTGACCAGCCCGTAAGACCAGGGTACACATGCCTCAGAACCAATTACGGGGTTTCCTCAAGATGTTTTCAATAACCTACCATTGAGCTAGAAATAAATATATACCTACGTCTTAGAAAAAGTAGTTGGTACAAACGAACGAGGTCAACCTCATGCATGCGATTTGAATTGGGACCCAAAATTTTGTTACGGTTGATGTTGGACGGTTGTATTTATACAAACTCATTAGAAAACTTCGCTAGCGCGGTTTAGAACTCGGCCGTCTATTAGCGTGTTCTATGTGTCGCTACAATTGTTTTATCATCATCATCAACCCGTAACAGCCCACTGCTGAGCTAAGGGTCTTTCCTCACACATGAGAAAGTGTTTGTATATCATTGTTATACATGCAAACACTTTAAAGCAGATTTATTTTCCCGTATTGAAACTTTGGAACGGCTGCTGTAAACAATAAAATTTACTAAATTAACAAACTCGACGGCCATATCTATATGAAAATGATCAAAACTCATCAACGCATAGAATCAAAACGGTAACGAGAAAGATTTTATCAAGAGATCGCGGTTGTCGTCCAATCAGACTTTATCCCTTCAAGATAATTAACTTAGTTTGATAGTTTGGGTGTCCTCGGGCATCGCACTTGACACGAGGTAATATGTTAAGTTGGCTGCGATTGCACGGAATGGACAACATTTCATTTTTACAGAGGGAGAAAAATAAGAAAGCGATTTGGGGATATTAGCATGCGGAATCACTACATAGTATAAAACAAAGTCGCTTTCTCTGTCCCTATATCCCTATGCTTAAATCTTTAAAACTACGCAAAGGATTTTGATGCGGTTTTTTTTAATAGATAGAGTGATTCAAGAGGAAGGTTTAAGTATAAGCATTGCACCCGTGCGAAGTCTGGGCTGGTCGCTAGTAAAATATATTTTCTTCAGAATTTTTTGATTATTATACATACATAAATACATATGCTCACGCCTTTTTCCCGAAGGGGTAGGCAGAGACAACAGCCCGCCACCTGCTACGATCCTGGCATACCTCACGTGCCTCATCCACATCCATCAATCGGTTCATACAAGCTCGTCGGTTTCGATTTCGGTTTGATTATTATTTACTGAGATAATCAATAATTTCTAAATAATATGCCAAAAAAGTTTTCACTCAGGCACAACTTTCTTTGTGTCTTAGCCTAAATGCAGAAAAAAAAATTGACAACGTTGGGATTTATCGTCGTATTGACATGTGGTTGACATTGCCATTTTGTTGATTTGTATACCCAAGCAAAGGTATGCCTGCATTATTTCTGAGTTTGCACCTACGCCCATACATTTGTAATAAGCGAATTTTAATTAAATAGTTTAGTTAGTTATTTTATATGTATGTTAGTTGTAAGGTATATATAAGCCTCTGAGCCTCTACTTACGTTATTTACGATCTATTAATGTAAATATTACCTGAAATAAAGATTTATTATTTTTATGGTCAATATATTTTTTTAAGTTAAGTACATGTTTTAGAATTAATTCTGAGACATAGGCTCACCACCTATCACGTTTGGGGGTCCAATGTATCTCGTCAAATGTGGGTATATCCAGTAATAAAATACCTCTGCCTATCCCTTTGGGGATGAAAGGCGTGAGATTTTTTATTTTTATTTATATAATTTAAGGGTGTTCAGAAAATGAAATGTTGTGTATTGCCGGAGATCATATCGAACTAACTTCAGTCTTGACGATAAGGACAGAACGTCGGGATAGGCACGGACGTCGCTTAAAATATAAATCAATAATAATAGAAACCTAACATCAAATATACAAATAAATACAAAACCATTTATTTTCTGTAGGTATAGAAAATACACTTAGAAAAGTCAATAGTCTAATAACAAGGCACTCTAATATTATTAAACTCGTGAAGATTGGCTAAACATAAACAGCAGCCCATCTCCACCGACGTGTTGCTGGTTGCAAATGCACCCCGTAAAGAGCCAGCAAGAAACTCGAAGGCAGCTCTTTTTAATCTCATGTTGTCATCGCTTCGTGTTTCACCTGAAGAGAAGAAGCGGCGTAAGAAACTCTACAATGGACTCGATTCTGGCTGACCACCTAAAATTCCTAATTTTAAGTTAGCCTTTCCTTCTCCATAGAATACGAAAGAAAAAGGACAGAAACAAACCATAGATTGAAGAGTTAATGTCAAACATCTAAAAACCTACTAATTTGAACTATGAACGTGCTTATCTGTCACTTTTATCCATGACCTTGTTAATCGTCGCTAAAATTGCTAAACACGCCATACATGAGCGGACTAATTTTAATTTGACAGGACTAAATATCTCTCGTCTCTTTTCTATTCTAGGAGAAAGAAAACGACAGGACTAAACTAAAATAAGTTTAGTCGCTGTAATGCAGAATCGATTCCAGTATACTTCTTATTTCTTATATTTTTTGTTTATTTTAATATTAGGAATAGCAACATTCTTACTTCTTAATTTGTTTTTATGGTTTCTTTCTTTAAAAAGAAAGAAAGAATCCCTCGTAAGATCACTTTGTTGTCCGTTATCTAATATATATATAATCTCACGCCTTTTATTCACGAGGGGGTAGGCAGAGGTATTCCATTACTGGATATACCCACATTTCACGAGATATATTGGACCCCTAAGCGTGATAGGTGGTGAGCCCATCGCCGGACCGGATCTGTCTACACATGTCTCAGAATTAGTTCTGATTATTTATATTATTATATCTAAATAACAATATTTTTTATGTTTTACTAGCAATATTGCGAACAATAGCAACACTTGGATGTGGTGGGAAGCCACGGTCCGTTTAATGAGTGACCATTTCACAATTTTGACGTACGAGATTGAGAAGATTGACTAAAGTCCGTCAAATTAAATTATAATACCACTAGTGAAATTATAATATCACGGCTGTTACAATAAGCCTGCGACAGATATAACAACTAGTGATGGAGATATGACAGGGCCGAAATGATCAGCTATTATGTATGGTCGTAATGGTTCGGTAACACGCTCTATTAACCGGCGGATTATTATGTCACGGCGATGATTATGGTGATGTAGGGGACTCATTGTCGAAGTACAGCCATCAGGGTACAGCTGGTGGCGAAATAGACTCGTACCATCAAATACTATATAAGAAAGCAAGTATTCATCATCATCATCAACCCGTAACAGCCCACTGCTGAGCTAAGGGTCTTTCCTTACACATGAGGAAGTATGGGGCTATAATCTCCCACTCGAGATGGTGTTAAGCTAGTGGCCACTTAGCAGTCAGAATTTTTCAAGCGACCCAAGGGTATCTGACATGGCTTAACGACTTCCATTGTGCGTAAAGACAACGAAAACCGGGACCAACAATTTAACGTGCCTTCCGAAATACGGAAGCGCTCGTGATGTAAATGCCACTAGACGATCACCCATTCACTGACTGACCGCACCCAACTTTGTTTAATAACTGTGATCGTTACATGCACACTGGCACCGCAGGGCTACAAGCAAGTATTATTAGAGGTATAAGTGTACGGAGGAGCGCAGGTGGAATGCTACTCCATCGTGAAAAGGGAAGATCTTCCACCAGGTGAGGTGATCGTGCCTGGGGAACGCGGTCCAACGGTTGATGTTGGACAGTTGTATGTATACAAACTCATTAGAAAATTTCGATAGCGCGGTTTACTATTGTTCGATACAATCTAAATAAACAGAAACCAGAAACAAGATAAGTGAAATTTTAATCGACAGATATGTATATTTTTCGAAATCAGCCTGTTAATGTCCCTGAATCTAGAAAAAAGAGGGGTCTTTCTTAAAACGTTTAGGGTCCAAAGAATATCTCGTGAAAAGTAGGTATATCCCGAATTTAAATACCCACCGAATACCTGCTTGGTAGGCAGAGGTATTCCAGTTCTGGTATACAAGGGGTGAGAAAAAAAGAGTTTATAAATATATAATTATATTAAAGAAGGTATTAAAGCTAATCAAGTTTTGTCTGACTGTTTGTATTGAAATAATGCGATGCTGAGTTTTATTTAGCTTGTTTTTCCGCGGTCATTTATGTACTTGTATTGAACTTCTATTTTTTCTCAAAAATATAAACTTTGTTGCTTTTCTAATCTTCACGTAGCAATAAATAAAAGTATTAAGGTAAAATATCGATTTTGGCAAAAAAATAGTATCCTTAACATAAGCCATCCTTCCTATGGCTCAATCAAAAGTAGTTCTGACGTGACTTACGATATTACATTCCATCAAACCACAAATTGCAGACACAATAGGACTACCTATTGATTCGTCTGCTTGTGGGTCACTGCTGCTGTATTGACAGCTAGTTGCAACTGACTTCAATCGTGTTGAGGGATGGAAGTCCTTTCAATAATTGAAAGAATTATATATATTCGAAGGTGAGAACAAGCTTCTGATAAAGCTTTATTACTGTCCTCTTAAAATATATTTTTACGACCGAGCAAACTACTTCTTGACACGAATTTCACACGTTCCGAAATAGCGTGAGTGTGTGCCAGGTCCATATAGCGGCTATTATTCGGAATTGCCCATTATTGTTCGCCTATCCCACTCAAGGAAAATAGTTATTTACCTGAGACTTTGAATGATAACATTACCCATCTGGCTATGGGCATTGGGTAATTGAAAATGAGAAGTCGTTTATACACGGATGCCTACATCCAACTACAACTAATGGTTTAGTTTAGTCATATTTAGCTGATTAATGCAAGATGCTAGCGAAAGAAATATAATAAAAGAAAATCTGAATCATAGTGTGAAGCAGTCTCTTTAACCGTAAGGCTATCACTGCTCTATATACTCAGCTCAGAGAAATATACAGAATGGATTTGTTGCCAAGCTCTTCTCTTCAACCGTACCATGAGGAGCTGGGTGATCGGAAGCCTTCCCAGTACCTTCTTCATTTGGAAAGCCTCGCCGTTCCGTCTGTACCTAAGGACTTTATGACAAAAGACAGACCTAGCCCTGACTAAGCTAGCTGAAATAGCAGATGAAGTATACGAGATCGCGCCGTCGACTCCTCGAGTTGCAAGCACCTCAGCGAACGATACATCTTCGACATTCAATGAAATGGCGAAACAGCTAGACGTGGAAAAGCCATGCTTCGGCACGCTTGGGCCAGCGCTCGACAGGAGAGATACCACGGTCTCACAGAAAACCAGCGTAAAGCAATGCATTGCGTTTCGTTGAGTGAGTGAGGTAACCGGAGAACCCAATCCGCCCTCCCCCTCCCCTCCCCTCCCCTCACCTCCCCCTACCAACGCAGTTGTGACTCTCGAGTTTCAGGTGTCCATGGGCGACGGACGTCACTTACCATCAGGTGACCCATCTGCTCGTTTGCCACCTTTTTATCATTAAAAAAAAAACAAATAACAGAATAACCTACCTATTACTTATAAAATTTGGGTCCACGGTGAACAAAGTATCGTATGCAACTTTTATATAATTTACGAGTACTTTTCGATGTAATTATGGACATTTTAGAAACAATTTCCGTGAGGGTTGAAATGATGCCCGCACTAGGCTGCAATAAATCTATTTTCAGTAATAAATAGCGCTATTAAGTGAACCCAGTTTTTGGCTAGTATCATGCAGATACAATAAGAAACTTGTAGAGTATGTTTGTTTGTAGATGGATAAGGAAAAAAATATCAAGTAAATGATGATAATACTTGAAATAAATCTTAGGGGTAACTCTTATAAAACGGGTCATCTTAATTATGGACCGATTGCAAAATAATTTCGAGAAAAAATAGTAAGATTTTAATAAGATAACATTTTAATAATAAGATTATATAGCCAGATAAAGAGTACCCGAAACCAACGAGCATGTATGAACCGATTGTTGGAAGTGGATGAGGCGCGAGAGGTGTGCTAGGATCGTAGCAGGTGGCGGGCTGTTGTCTCTGCCTACCCCTTCGGGAAATAGGCGTGAGCATATTATGTATGTATGTATGTAAGTTTTGTACGGAACAGCTGATCTTGTTTTAATTATTAAGATTTACAATAAAAGTGGCTGAGTGGTTACCAACCCCACTTGATTTATGAAATAATCGCCCTCCTCGATTCGCTTCGGTTGATCAAAATAAAATATATGTCTTTTAAGAAAATTTAAGTTAATAGTGATCGAAGCCTATTCCAAAACAATTTTCATTCAGAAAAAAAAACAAAACAAAAAATATTTTGGTTAACAATTCAACTCAAAATTGAGGCGAGTTTCAATCCAGAGAATTGTCTGAAAAATTGTATAAGTAGGTTATTTTTTTAAACCGATTTCAAAAAGGAGGAAATTTTTCAATTCGACCGTATATATGTATTTTTATGTGTGTTCGCGGCTAACTTTATCGTTTATAAACCCATTTTAATGATTCTTTTTTTGTTGAAAAGGTGATATCCCAACGGTGGTACCATGACAAGGAAACCAGGATCTAATGATGTCATCTCAGAGAAATCGAGGGGAACCTTAGGAAATCGTATTGGTAACTACTTTTTTTAGCTTCCTATTTGAAATATGTTTTTTTTTTGTTCAAAAGTATTATGCAAATTCACTCGAGTAACGCCGAATGGAGGAGCTAGCTAGCAATAAATCAGTCCTCGGACAAGCCTCGGCACGCCTTAGCGCTGCACTCTCCACTGTATATGGGTTTTATCAAAGATATTATATATAGAAAGACGCAGATATGTTACTAGAGCACGGAAAATGAGGCCAACAAATGTAGCTAATTAACCACATTTTATTTAGTCGCATTGTATTTCAAGTCGTATTTTAAGCGCAAATCTTAACAGATAGCTCTCTTTTTCTTTATTATTCGTTCCGTATAATCTTTCCCCGTCATTGTTGTATCCTATAAATACGCTATGAAGTAAGTATGTACATGTTGTAGCACACTCGTAGGGGATCAATTTTCAAACGCAAGCAGTATGAATATAACTCATCCTTACTTTAATATCTTTGGGTTTTATATTTTGCAGGAAATAAGGATAAATGTGCATTCTGCTGGAGTTAAATATTTAAGTAAATAAATGAATAATTACACCGGCAACTGAATACTAGTCTTTTTTAGTTCTTTTCGAGATTTATTGTTATTGTACTCTCTTCTTTATTACACTGAAAAACTATTATGCCTTAGACTAGGTACTAGTACTCAGAATACTACTAAGAAAGTGTCGTGTCCAAACGTATTTATGTGGACAAATATTATAACATATAACTCTAAGAGTAAGAAACCGACTTCATCTTATATGGTTTTCTCATAGATACCATTGTCAGAACTGGACCAAATTGAAATGGGACCACACGGGAACCATCAGCTTTCGCAAAAAGAATCGTCAAAATATGTTCAGCCAGTCGAAAGTTCAGAGGTAACAAATTCCAACTAAAAAAACTCCTTTTCTGAAGTCGGTTGAGAACTAGAAAATTTATTCTCAAGGAGGTTGGCAAAGACAATGGCATTCAATTCAAGGAAATACTCGATTTTTAACAAATAACGCATAACGCTTTTTAAAGCATACTGTCAGTCATTCCACACTTGCAGCCTGTGGGTTAGTTTTAGTCAGAGGACATACAGCTACCTACGAGTCCAATATAATAACGCATTTAGGTCACTGCTGGGGCTGCCGCGACGGTGTAGCGCGCCGGGCATGTTCGCGGAGGCACAGGCTGATGGCTTCCATGCGATTATGAGGGAAACTAAATGTCGCTGTATGTCCTCTGACTAAAACTAACCCACAGGCTGCAAGTGTGGAATGACTGACTATAATAATAATAATAATAAGACCTAAAATAAATAAAGAGTAAGTATAATAATAATAATAATATAATCTCACGCCTTTTATCCCCGAGGGGGTAGGCAGAGGTATTCCATTACTGGATATACCCACATTTCACGAGATATATTGGACCCCTAAACGTGATAGGTGGTGAGCCCATCGCCGGACCGGGTCTATTTACACATGTCTAAGAATTAATTCTGGGACCTGCGGGTTTCCTCACGATGTTTTCCTTCAATGTGTATATACAATATGTATATAAAAGTAAAATATATAAAAACATTTACAAAACAAAATAAAAATTACACATTATAGAAAACGTAACCTAGGGTGTCGCCGGCAGCGGGGCTGAGGCCCAAGCTGCCGATGGTCAGGGTTGCAGAGACAGGAACCAACGGACTATCCGCGCCGTGTCCAAGATCACCGCCTTCTGTATCTGACTCTTGATCCAACCACCTAGCGAGAGTCATTATTATTATTATTATTTAACCGACTTCAATAAAGAAAGAGGTTCTCGATTCGACTATATTTTTTAGTATAATTCGTTTAAGTCTGTTTTTTACTACTTAAAGTTCTATGTTATTAATACTTTTATACAGTAAAAAAACTGACTTCAACTTATATGGTTTTCTCATGGATGCCATTGTCATTGACATTACATTAGACTATCAACTGTTTTCTTTCATTGCGTTTAATTTGACAGGAAATCGTTCCTATTTATATTCCCGTGACGTGAAATATCCTGATTATTAGGTGCAATCAAGCAGACATAAATCGGGTTCCGGCGACGGAAGCGAAATAGGGTGGGTTTGTCGTCATTATCGTTTGGTACTGTCAAGAGCACAGCTTTACTTGTAGCGCGAGTCTGACCTCTAATGCTTTGTAATAAGAACGTTAGAAAGTCCAATGTGTCAAGCTCCAATGTACTTTTAAATTGTAGATAGCTCCAACGTACTTTTAAATTGAAGATCGAGTTGGGGCGTTGGCAATAATAATCTTATAATCAATATTAAAACACCAAAAAAACTGTCATGATTCAAATAATAAATATAATAATAATATAATCTCATGCCTTTTTTATCCCCGAGGGGGTAGCCAGAGGTATTCCATTACTGGATATACCCACATTTCACGAGATATATTGGACCCCTTAACGTGATAGGTGGTGAGCCCATCGCCGGACCGGGTCTGTTTAGACATGTCTCAGAATTAATTCTGAGACCTGCGGGTTTCCTCACGATGTTTTCCTTCACCGTCGAGCTAGTGATAAATATTTACGTAAGTTTACGTATGATTCAAAACGTTACCTTATTTCTAATCTGGATTAGTTTTATTATAAGTAGGTAATTATAGATTTACTACAGGCTTTCTTTAGTGCTCACAAAATACCTTAACATAATTCAAAGCTAAAAATAATAGTTTAGAGTGCCTTGTTATTAGATTATTGACTACGTGTAATTTTAATTACCTAAGAAAATAAAAACATTTTCATTTTCATTAATTTTAGTAACCAATAACTTCTCTGTATAAGGCAATGTTTGAGCTTCCTGGATATTTGTAAACTAGTCCGTATGTAAACTGACTCCGTTTTTCGCGTCGAGTGCGTGTGGATTTTGTTCCTGGTCAATCATACCTGTCCGAATGGGGCACTGGCTCATCGCTCAGCGCCGTGTGTTAACTTAACTGCGTGAAAACTCGCCCTGGTTTTTCATCACCATCGATATCGGAACCAATAGATATACGTCACTCAAACGCAGGGCCGTGGTTGGACCGGGGTCACAGCGGTTCACCGATTTACGATTTTGTAACTGATGAGTCAATGTCACTATTTGACATCGGTCGATCCGAATTAACGGCCGAAATATGGAAAGGGAGGAAAAACATATTGGCTGTGTGTAAAGTCGGTTTTCGGATAATCATTTTATGTGGTAACGTGATAAGAAAACATAGATGAAAAATTGCATACTGGAGTGGAAGAGAGATAGATGCGTCACAAGCTGAACGCTTAGGCCGATTGTGCCTCTCTATCGCTTGTTCCGCGCTCTCGCTTGCACGTCCAGCTCAGGCGGAACGTGACAATGACTCATGCTTTTTTTTCTTTTTGGCGTTTATCACGTAAAAAATATGATTTGAGAAAATGGCTTGGTGACAGGCTCGCGCCCATTGAAAAAGTTGTCAAAACATTTTGCAGTTGCAAAAGACGTCATAAAAAAATTATCGGAAAAGAATTAGATGATGGGGAAATCCTAAAAATATGTGATTTCGATTTATATTACTACTATTTTCCCGGTGATTAAATCAAAAGACGATGCAAGTCGTTGCTTCGAGCTCCGCTTGAATAATCTGACTGATAGGTGGCCCACCATTATCTCATCATCAGCCTACATTTGTCCACTGCTGGACATAGGCCTCCCCTAATGAGCGCCATAGCGCCCTGTCTTCGGCTCTACGCATCCAGCATCTGCCTGCAGCCTTTCGCAGATCGTCATCCCATCTGGCCGGAGGGCGTCCTACACTACGTTTGCCGAGTCGCGGTCTCCACTCCAGACCACGTTTACCCCAACGGTTGTCGGAGTTGGTAAATAAAAGATCCTCCGAGACGAATGGTTTTGACCAACTGGGGCTATGTACACCCATCTATTAGATAGTTTATATATTCTTACATCTATGGATCACACTAATTAAAACCGAAGGAGGGCCCTGCACGCGCGAGCCCAAGTTTCGTATAATTAACCTAATACCACTTTGTTTTATTAATACAAAAGGCCTAGTATTTACATAATTTTAATGATTAGCGGCAACCGGTGTTGAGGGGCTTGAAACTTGTGTTTACCCGACTGCACCCGAACGATAAATAAGTAAGTAATAAACAAAGATATAGGATGTACGTAGCGAAAAAAATCTAAATATATCCTACTAATACAATAAAGTAGAGAAAATAATGTAGAGATAATATATGCATGTTTGTTCCTTTTTCACGCAAAAAACTAGTAGAAACTTTACAGTTATATAGCTTACACATCAGAATAACACATAGGCTACAGTTTATCCCTGTATTCCCACGGGAACGGGAACTACGCCGGTGAAACCGCAGGGCGCGGCTAGTATGGTAATAAATCTTTATTGTGCTACTACTTATTATAAAGAGGAATGGTTTGTATTTATGTATAATTGTAACGAATAGATTCAAAAACTACTAGACCAATTTTAAAAATTCGTTCACCAATGAAAAGCTTACTTTTCTGGGAGTAATATAGACTTTATTTTATCCCCGTATTCCCACGGGAACGGGACTTACGCAGGTGAAATCACGAACACCTAGTCACTAATAAATCGTAACTATTAAAATTATCCATGATAATCAGTTTGTTTGTTGGTACTTTTTAACTCCTGAACCGATGAACCGATCTTAATGATGTTTGGTGAGGTTTGAGTGATAGATTGGACCTTGGAGTAGGTATAATTATACTACTTTAAAAAAAAAACATAGTTCCTAGAGGAGACTTCTTCTGCCCATATATACATACCGAAGCGGTGGAGTCGCAATGACTTTCAATAAGAGGACTTATAAGCCCCTACATTGAATAAAAAACTTGAGAGGTGTCAAGGGACACCCGGATGGAACGAAGTTCCATCATCATCATATTTTTTTTAAAAAAGAGGGGGCAAACGAGCAGACGGGTCACCTAATGGTAAGTGACTACCGTCGCCCATGGACACCTCTTCATGTCATCATCATCATCATCATATCATCATCATCTCAGTTTTATCTTCTATTTCGAAATTATTTGAAAAAATCCTAAATAAACAACTAAAATCCTTTTTAGATGAACATAATTATTGCTAACAACCAATATGGTTTCAAATCTGGTGTGTCTACTGAAGATGCGGTTGTCGACCTTACAGAATCAGTGGCCAGGAAGCTGGACGGCAAAATGAAATGTGTAGGCATATTTTTAGATTTAAAAAAAGCATTTGACACGGTCTCTGTTCCTCTCCTGTTGCTCAAGCTGGAAAGGACTGGTGTACGTGGGGTTGCTCATGACATCTTTAAAGACTACCTTCATAATCGGAAAGTTACGGTGAAAATAGGTACTCAATTGAGTGAAGAGGAAGGTATAACTTTTGGGGTGCCTCAGGGTAGTGTTTTAGGTCCGACCCTTTTCCAGCTCTATATCAATGACCTATGCAAGCTTTCGCTGCCTAACACCGAGATATTCACTTACGCAGATGACACTGCAATCGTTGTGCATGGTACAAACTGGAATGAAATTAAAGTCCGGGCAGAGACTTCCCTACAAGCTGTCATGGGCTGGCTGAGTTCTAATCATCTAACCCTCAATATTGAAAAAACCTTCTTCATTCCTTTTTCCATCAGATCGGACACGAAACCACTCTTGACATACTGCATTAAAGCCCACTCTTGCAATGAACCTTCCAAAAGTGCCAATACTTGCACATGTCTAACTCTCAAGCGTGTATCCTCCACCAGATATCTTGGAGTACATATTGATGAAGGTCTCAATTGGTACACTCACCTGGATATGCTTACAACTAGAACTAGACGCCTCATATATATTTTTAAGTCGCTCAGAAACTGTGCAGATCAGGACACCATTAGAATGGTCTACCTGTCCTTGTGCTCATCTATCTTGTCATACTGTATATCCGCTTGGGGAAGCGCTGCCAAATCTAAATTTATTTCATTAGAGCGAGCTCAGAGGGCTGTATTAAAAGTGATGACAAAAAAACAGTTCAGGTATCCAACTAAACAACTGTATTCTGAATGTCAAATCCTAACAGTTAGACAACTCTATGTGATCAGCGCAATCTTACGGAAACATCGACAAGTCCTTCCTCCGGACCCGTCTAGACGGGAACACCAAAATGTTTGTCCTCGGGTCATACACAGAACTACTTTCGCACAACGTCAGTTCTATGTGATAAGTTCTACACTGTACAATCGCATTAATAAACATTTACACCTTGTGAATCTTAGCAGACATGAAGCCAAGATAAAGCTACAAAAATGGCTTTTAAACCAGAACTATGAGACAACGGAGGAATTGCTTGGAAATACTTTATAATGGTTTAAAAAAGAATAAACATATATATTTATATATTTTCTGCAACACACTTCCTATCACACATCACACAAACCACATACACACCAACACCCTTACTTATTCTACACTAACAACTTTTTCACTAACTCTTACTTACATTGTTTAGGTAATATAGAATTGTATAATTATAAATATGTATAGTATTGTATAATAAATAAAATATATATAGCACAAATATAGAGGACACAAAAGGTCCTACCGATTGCTGTGTTCGGTGGAACACTGTCTCCTAAAATACAGGAACACCTAGTTTAGGTGACAGGGTTTAGAAGTTTTTGCCCACCTTTTGAAAAAATTCACCAAAAGTATTTTATTAAAGTAGTGTTTAACTACGTTTTTATATATTGTTATACTTACTCTGTAACTAGCTGTAAGAAAAAGGTTTTTATAAAATAAATTATTATTATTATTATTATTATTATTATCATCATCATCATCATCTCATCATAATTATTAGATTTATCATGGAACTTCAAATAGTTGTAACGACCGACACTTTTTGTTATAGAGCAAAAAGTGTCGGTCGTTACAACTTTTGGTCTTAATTTTTTCCGTCTAGCCCCCTTTCAGAACGCGCGATAAGCAACTACGTTCCAAAACTTTTGACTTTATCTTTGATGCGAGAGAAAGACTTCAAAAAATTAAGTATCACCAAACTCCATTTTAAAAAAACTATTTCCTAATCATAATTATTGCTTTTTAACCATCAGTGCTATTACTCCACTTTCAAACCGAATTCTTTTCGAGTGACAAAGAAATGGTCAAATTTATTTTTGTACAAATCGTAAGGAGCCGTGACTGGAGACAATATGTTACATCACTATGCGTTACTAATTCCTATCTGAAGTCGAACATTTGGGGCTATAACTACCAACAAATAGCTTCATTTCACATACCTGTATAAACACTGTAATAAGATTCAAAATTGCTTGGCCTATTTGTTTTAAAACATGTCATATTGATATATGGGTATGACGCAGCACCAGTTTTAAAGTTTGGAGACAAGAATTAAGTACAGCGATAGAATTTGGTTCGTATTATTAATAGTGTAGAATGACATAATGAGTGTTTCGGTTTTATTTTGATTGAGCAATGCGGAGTATATTTCAGGTGATGCGTCGATGGTTCGCTGGTAAGAGAATTAATTGGGTTCTATGGGATAGAGTTATTTCTTTGTGCAGTAGAACAATAAATAAATTGTAGGATACAATTCACACACGGTTATTTGTCGCAAACTAGACAGAGGACTCGATTCTGCAGACCAGCTAAAATTCATAATTTTAAGTTAGCCTATCCTTTTCCATAGAATACGGAAGAAAAAGGACAGAAACAAACCATAAATTGAAGAGTAATGTCAAACATTTAAAAACCAACTAATTTGTACCTTATGAAAGTGCTTATCTGTTACAATAATCCATCACCTTTTTACATCGTCGCTAAAATTGCTAAACACGCATTAGTTGACAGGATTAAATATCTCTCGTCTCTTTTCTTTTCTAGGAGAAAGAAAATGACAGGAATAAACTAAAATAAGTTTAGTCGCTGTAATGCAGAATCGAGCCCAGAGCCTGTATGTATAGGTTCTAAAGGTACTAAAACTAATTTAAATATTGAGCCACGCCCATCATAGTATTAAGCAGTGATAGACACAGGGTTAAAGAGTTCGCCTCTCATGGGTGAGGCTCGAGTTCGAATCCCGGCAAGCAATAGACCAATGAGTTTTAGAAAAACTTACGCACCTACGTATGTACTACATATTTATGACTAGCTCAACGGTAAAGGAAAAAATCGTGAGGAAACCCGCAGATCCCAGAATTAATTCTGAGGCATGTGTAACAGACTCGGTCCGGCGATGGGCACACCACCTATCACTTTTAGTCAAAAGAATATACCTACTATTGAAACGTGTGGATTTCCAGAAATGGAATACCTCTGCCTATCCCCTCGGGCATAAAAGGCGTGGGATTATTTATTTAGGACGTCATATTTCAGACTAGCTCTTCCACGCTGTTCCCAATAGAATACGGGAATAAAATATAACCACTCTAAAGAGTAAAAAACCGACTTTAATCTTCAACTTATATGGTTTTCTCATGGATGCCGTTGTCAGAACTAGACGAAATTAAAATGGGACCAATCTGGAAGCACCAGCTTTCAAATAAAAAAAGAATCATCCAAATCGGTTTTCCCAGTCGAAAGTTCTGAGGTAACAAACATAACAAAAAAATACAGACGAATTGATAACCTCCTCCTTTTTGAAGTCGGTTAATAGCCTATGTTACTTCCTGATAGCGTAGCTTTCCATGGGCGAAACATTTTTTAAATAGGTCTACATATTTATTTTTAGTATATTCGCTTCAAACCTACAAAAATACAAATCTTTTGTTGCACGTCATATTTCGTACCTATAGATGTAGATATTTAGAAACCCGGGAAGTTTTATAGGCCACTATTTATCACAGAACGCAGACAAACACACGGGGCAAAAGGTAGTATAATATAGATTTTTGTCCAAACAATAATCTATGAAAAGAATCTAAAACAGACAACATAATTAACGGTGTGCAAACGCATAACCTCTGTCTCGTGAACTCTTGCGCACATTTGTTATGATGATGGATGGAGTTACTCGTGTACGATCTCAGCTATTAAAATTTTACCGAGACCCTCAATGTGTTAAATGTCACGCATTACGTTAATACCCGCTTTGTTTCACGTACTCGGATTTGTATAGAGTTGCGTTTACCCACCTGTAGAGAGCTTTTAGCTTTGATTTACATGTTAGCGTCACTTTAATTGTAACTAAGTAAATTATGTAAACAAATGTTAGTCGAACGTAACCTTACTTCTGATTGTTGTGTAGACAACTTTGCAAAATAAGCAAATGTAAGTAGTTTGGATGTCAATTCTACAATTTGGTATCATCAAGCTGATCTTATGATGGAGCCACGAATCAGGTAATAGAACTGATGTTATACACACAAACTTAAGCAAACTACACACTTAGTTATCACAAAGGCAAATGCTGCACTTTTTAATAGTGTAGGTATTAGTCGGAACCATAAACGTGAGGCAAAATGTGTAAAACTTTTCAAAATAGTAGATTGTGTCATAAGGGAGCAAAACGATATTTTTACGGCGAGGGCGTTTCTTTAAATCACGAACATAGTGAATGTTTCTAGGATAGAATCCCGAACGTAGTGAGGGATTCTAATGTAGAATCATGAACGAAGTGAGGGGTTTAAAGTACGTAGCCCAAGGTAAAAATAATTTTGCGACCGAATGATACACTCTGCTTTTCATACCTCTCTATGAGAAAAAAATATTGATGGCATTGTTTGCTTCTTTTTTCAATATTTTCCGGTGTTTAACAATCACTGCTACTTGAATTCAGTTTAAAATATAAAAGACACAAACAAATTGATGTTGGAATTCGAAAATTTGGCGTAAAATAAAATGTAAATTGTGAAAAATAACTACGAGAGCGCGCGCATTGCCACAGCAATTTTTCTGACAGTGTGGCACGACCTTCGAACGCTATTCAGCCTTGTCAACCTAATGCGGCGAAAAATGGAACTAATGTTTTGTTATAGTATTTAAGCTACAGTGGCGCCAACCTACAATGCAAACTTATTTTGCTAATCTCTTTGGCTAAGAATGTTGACGAATATTTTTAATTCTAAATTCAAAACACTTTTATTCGCACTTATAAAAACCCTATCAGAAAAGACTTACTTTGCTCCCTTTTTTTGAGGACCAAAACGTCGCTTTTCGAATAGAAGGTATGAAAAGGTATTTTTCCGACCTATCTACTACACATTCACATACAAGCGATAAATTATCTTATATTTTTTTTTGATAGCATTTTTTGTCTGTTATACATACTATGTAATCTCTCAGTTTCATCCATCCTAAGGTTGTCTGGGAGAGATCGCTAAAAGCGATAAGACCGCCCATTGTACTTTAGTTAATGTTGGTATCCATATTGTGTTGTTTTTGGTGTACAATAAAGAGTTATTGTATTGTATTGTATGTAAAAATCTTCTAGAGTTTTAAGGTTAGACTACTTTATGGTTTGATTTTCATTCAATTAGAGTTCTTTGTTATAAGGCTATCGCGTTATAAATTAATCCTGTTTATAATAGTTGCAACAACTCTATAAAATCCAATAGAGTATAGTTGCGCAAACGCAGTTTCAGTGGCATATCGACGGCCGATTGGTCGACATCTGGCGCCGTAATTAGACGCTCTCTCATTACACACTTCAAGCTTCTTAGCAATCCTTCAAAACGTTCCTCATACATCGCGTGCTCATGCCTACTAAAGTTCGGGGTTTTAATAATACTGCAGCGATGGATGCTTGGGCAAGCAATGCTGCGTAATGCACAAAGTTTCAAAGTAGGGTAATGATCACACGTGCTTCTGCGCCGATGCTAAGGTCCCGGTTAACTATTAGTTACAATGAACCCTTTCATTTAAACTGCGTACGATATTGGTTCTTTCGTCATTTGGGACGTTAATGTCTCTAGTTTAATGCTTTGGTTTTTAATGTGCTCTGCTTCGCGAGTGTTTATAGAGATTGGGTACACAATTTTATTACTTTACAACTTACAGGCTTATAATGAGTAAGTTACACTCATGTGTTGTTATTTGTAGTGACTCTACCTTCTGAGTCGGAAGTCGCGAGTTCGATTTTCGCTCGGGACCAACATTTGTGTGCATGAACATGTCTGTTGGCTTCGTGTCTGGTGGTTTAATATTTATTTAAGTACGTGTTTATTGGGTTCGATTCTGCATTACGACTAAACTTATTTTAGTTTATTCCTGTCTTTATTTACCTCAAAAAAAGAAAAGGGATAGAAGTTAACCTACCGAATTTAGTCCTGTCAGAGGCTGTATTTTAGTCGTGACTGGTGGATGGACAACAATAGCTAAGGACAGAGAGAAGTGAAGACAGTTTTGGGAGGCCTTTGCCAAAAAGAGGCACTCAGACAAGAGTGAATAAAATAACAATTACAATAAAAAAAAACTATCAAAGTAAAAATAAATAAAGGTTAAATTATTAATGTTGTATTAAATTAGATGAAGAACAAATGAAATTGTAATATTCTATCGATTAATTATGATGTCTGATTAAAGGCTATTAATATTACTAAACCGATTTAAAAAAAAATTACCAATGGAAAGCTACATTATCCGGGAATGACATAAGCTACATTTTATATCCGCATTCCCACGGTAACGGGAACTACGCGGGTGAAACCGAGCGGAACAGCAACTTCACTACATAGTTTAAAACAAAGTCGCTTTCTCTGTCCCTATATCCCCATGTCCCTATGTCCCTATGTATGCTTAAATCTTTAAAATTACGTAACAGATTTTATTGCGTTTTTTTAAATAAATAGAGTGATTCAAGAGGAAGGTTTTATTGTTAGCATTGCACCCGTGCGAAGCCGGGGCGGGTTGCTAGTACCTTATACAACGCGTAACAGAAAAAGCGCAATTCCTCATACACCCCAATTAGTATATTAATATAAAAAAAATATGATGCTGTCGAACTTTAGTTGTGTCTAACCAATTTTCTTAAATATCGATTAATAATAGCACGATTTCCATAAAAAGCACTAAATTCAGCTACGATAATTCATTTTTTTTTAATTTAACACATATTAAAAATAGCTGAAGTCGAATAAGTAGTCGATACTGAACAAACTAATTTCAGGAGTTGTCCTTATTCTGTTACATGTTGTATAAGTAAGCTATTAATCGAGCATCTTTCACGTTTGTTTTCCAGGAAATTCGGCCGTTGCTCTGAATTATCGTCCCTTTGGAGATCGCAGAGTGCCTCGCCGTCCTCCCGCGGTCATTTGTCATAGTCGCAGTTATGCGTGAGCAGTACCTAACTTGATGTTATGTTAGGACCGAGCACGGTCAGGACCGAACTAAGGAAGGTTACGTATTTATATGACTAAAATTAAAAAAACCTAACGCTAAATAACCTAAGTTCAAAATACCTAAAATCAAAATACCTAATGGTTGTTTGACTTAAAGTTAAAATACCGAAAGCTTAAAATGTCAAATGGATATATTACTGAAATTCAAAAGGTTAAAACTTGAAATACCTATGTACAAAGTCTCTGAAATCGATTTACCTCACCGTTATTTGACCGAAGTGACAAATACCGACGTAATGTTCAAAATGTAAATAAAAAAACAAGTAATATTTATACAATCAGAGAAGATTACTTAAGCTTTGCAGATTGTTACTTGTTTACTCATATAATTCTTAATTATTGTGGTGGTAATCCAAATAAAATAAAGACTTACTATAAATGTTGGAGGTTAGGTACAGGGACTAAACAATCGATGAATGGATAGGTAAAGAAAGGAAATTCAGATGTTACAGATGCTAAGGATCAGTGGAAAAGAAGATTAAGCTACTACTAAAAAAAAATTGGAATGGTAAATTTTAATGGTGAGAAAAAGATTTAGAATAAGGTAGAACAAAATTCGTCTATCCTAGTGTCGTGGGAAGTATCTTTAAAATTCCGTCATTTTGCGAATCTGACATTTTGCGAATCCGTCATTTTGCGAATCTGTCATTTTGCTAATCTGACATTTTGCGATGGTTCCTCCGATTTTGATGGTATGTACTCGTTTTATTTATTTTCTTGCTCTATATTGAATCTGTTGTTCTTGACGGGTTAATTTGTAATTTGATATTATTAGATTTTTTTATGATTATTTTATTAATTGATTTATTTTTGTGTTGAATTTTGTAAAGTAGTAGAGGAATCATTTTAAGAAAACAATTTTCGCACAGAGTTTATTCTGTTTTTGAAATAAATAAATAAATATTTAATTACATGTCATGATTTTGGGTGAACTATGCAGGGGTCCAAGTAAGAAATACAAAGTATTCAGTCGGAAAAAATATTTTTCATACCATCTATTCGAAAAGTGACGTTTTGGTCCCCAATAAGAGGGAGCAAATTAAGTCTTTTCCGATAGGATTTTAATAAGTGCGAATAAAAGTGTTTTGAATTTGGAATTAAAAATATTCTTCCACATTCTTAGCCAAAGAGATTAGCAATATAAGTTTTCATCTAAGGTTGGCGCCACTGTAGCTTAAGTACTATAACAAAACATTAGTTCCATTTTTCGCCGCATTAGGGTGACAAGGCTGAATGACGTTCAATTGTCGTGCCACACCAACAGAAAAAAATTTGTGTCAATGCGCGCGCTTTCGTAGTTATTTTTCACAATTCACATTTTATTTTACGCCAAATTTTCGAATTCCAACATCGAATTTTTTGTGTATTTTATATTTTAAAATGAATTCAAGTAGCAGTGACTGCAGTAATAGTTAAACACCGGAAAATATAAAAAAAGAAGCAAACAATGCCATGCCATCAATATTTTTTCTCATAGAGAGGTATGAAAAGCAGAGTGTATCATTCGGTCTCAAAAATATTTTTACCTTGGGCTACGTATTTTAAACCCCTCACCGTAAAAATATCGTTTTGCTCCCTTATGACACAATCTACTATTATATTCTACTTCGTTACCTACTCTTCAGCCATTTTACTCCTTGTTGACAAGAGACTCATTCCTGTTTTACTTCACAATCGAAATCAAAAAGTATTAGACTGCCTGCCAGTGTCAATTCACAAAGTAGGTAATATACAATACAATTCTCAGTTTTCATTAACAACGTTATTCAATCGTGTCAGTTAAAAGATTTGAAACAAAATCAAAAATAGTAGAAAAAAACCTCTACTGGTTCGTCCCTTCATTAAGCTTGCCATTGGCAGGTCGCCCTCCGAGCGGATAATAGCGTTTCCGTGTAAATAATATAAAGGAGACATATCTAGAACTACCAATAAATCGCGCGAAGATGTCAATGACTTGATCTAATTTCGTTTCATCAGGCTGTGACTCTCATCATCATCATCAACCCGTAACAGCCCACTGCTGAGCGAAGGGCCTTTCCTCACACATGAGGATGTATGGGTTTTAATATCCCACGCGAGCGCGGATTGGGAGATGGTGTTAAGCTATAGTGACCAGTCAGAATTTTTAAGCCACCCAAGGGTATCTGACATGGCTTAACGACATTAATTGTGCGTAAACACAACGAAAACCGGGACCAACAATTTAACGTGCCTTCCGAAACACGGAAGCGCTCGTGAGTCTCATATCATACGAGTATTTGTTACTAGCGGGTGCCTAGCAGTGTTGCCCGCGCGGATCCAGTCTATTCCCGTTCGGAAATTTACAAAAATGCCTTCATAGCGGTTGCCTACGACGAATAGGACACCAATACACCACCTTTTAAATTAACATGAAGTAGTCAGAAACGTAAAGAAACTCTTTTTAGGGTTCCGTACCTCAAAAGGAAAAAACGGAACCCTTATAGGATCACTTTGTTGTCCGTCCGTCCGTCCGTCTGTCAAGACCCTTTTTCTCAGGAACGCGTGGAGGTATGAAGCTGAAATTTATATCAATTACTCAGGTCTACTGTCCCTTGAAGCTGTGAAAAAATCAAACTTCTAAGCCAACGCAATCAAAAGATACAGCCGTTTATGCCGCAAATTTTCGACACTTGCAAGGGAATCAAAACCTACAGGGTGCTTCCCGTGAACTCAGAATCTTGAAATTTTGTACGAAGCAACGTCTTATAGCATAGATAAAGGAAAAATTACGAAAACCATAAATTTGCAAGGTTGTACGGAACCCTCGGTGCGCGAGTCCGACTCGCACTTGGCCGGTTTTTTTTAATAGATAGAGTGATTCCAGAGGAAGGTTTTAGTGTTAGCATTGCACCCGTGCGACGCTGGGGCGGGTCGCTAGTTGTTACTAAAAGTGAGGGCTTTATTTTCGCCACGAGGTGCATCAAAGCTATTCGCTATAATATCAATGTGGGTAAAGAATGCTGCTAGCAAAAATGACATTTAAGTGTTTCAGGGGGTACTTTTATTGATAGTACAAAGCCGATCTGATTGATGTAAGTTGACATCACTACATAGTATAAAACAAAGTCGCTTTCTCTGTCCCTATATCCCTGTCCCTATATACCTATGTCCCTATATCCCTATGTCGCTTTGTATGCTTAAAACTTGACAGTTTATATAGCTTATTCATCATAAAAACACTTATTTAATATTTTATCCCCGTATTCCCACGGGAACGGGAACTACACGGGTGAAACCACGAGGCGCTGCTGGTAGCTTATAAATAAATTACCTTTGCCCATACCTACATATTTTAAAAACCGAAATAGCCCGAAATTTTATATATATACTTCTATTTCTAGTACATCGAAACAAGTTTTATTAATTTTTTTATAAAAGCATCCATTTTGGCCATTCCTGGGTCATTGCCTTTCTTATAACAATCGGTTTGTTTCAAGCGCTTTAACCACTTGTGTATCTTCCTGAACTTCTTATCGATGGGTACGAAATAATTCAATGTAGTAAACGTTGCTACACACGACAGATCTGCCACTGTGAGGTGATCACCTGCTATGTATAGTGAGTTTTCTAGATATTTATTTACGAAGCCGTATGCCTCTTCAATGCTTGCGATTTGATCCTTAGACGCTCCCGTCGCTCTCTCGTCTTTGATGCTTAGCATTACAGCCTTCAATCGTGGATACAGTATCGATGTATCAAAGAACAACATCTCGTCGACTTTGCTTCTTACTGTGACGTCATCAGGATACACTTCTAAGCGAAGATCACCACCATATTTTGAGACCAGATAAGTAATAATCGCATGGCTGTCGGCTATGGAAACGTTGTCGTCTATCAGTAGCGGGATTGTGTGCTTAAGGTTTATCTGCAGATACTCGGGCTTCATGTGTTCCCCGGCTAGTATGTCTACGTCTTTAAGGTCCACCTTAAGGCCAAGGAGATGGATGACCATCAGAACCGCGCGGCAGGGCGGGCTGACGTCAAGCTGATATAAAACCAGTGACATCTCGATCTTGCACTGCCTAAGACTGGCTCGTTGCTAAAGCACCGTGTAGTTTTTATAGGTTTTACTAAAGTAATCTGTACAAGGTCAGTGAGTATAATACAGCGGTATAGGTAAGACAGTCTGTATACGAAAAATATATTTTCGTATTTTTTTAAATATATTCTCTTGCAATGATTCAAGGAACGAGGACGCCCTAGAAGGACGTTCACTGAACAAATTAGTGACGTCCTTCAAAAAGGGTCCGGAGTGCGAAGAATAAAAGAGCGTGCATGAAAAGGCTTATGGATGTGAAGGAAGCGAAAGAAGTATGCAGAGAGCGAACAAAGTGGCGATCCATCGTCTCTGCGTACCCCTGTGGGAAGAAGGCGTGAGCTGTATATACATCCACATGCTTTTCTCCGAGCGGCTTACTGAGGTGTTATGCCAGGATGCTCGCTTTTGTAATGATAAGCCTACTTAAATATTAGTAAAAAATAAATTAAATAATCTCACGCCTTTCATCCCCGAGGGGGTAGGCAGAGGTATTCCATTACTGGATATACCCACATTTCACGAGATACATTGGACCCCTAAACGTGATAGGTGGTGAGCCCACCGGGACTATTTACACATGTCTCAGAATTCATTCTGAGACCTGCGGGTTTCCTCACGATGTTTTCCTTCACCGTCGAGCTAGTGATAAATTATATGTACGTAAGTTTTTTGAAAAACTCATTGGTACATGCCCGGATTCGAACCCGAGCCTCACTGATTTTTGGCCGGCTCTTTAACCGTAAAGGCTACTGCTGCAAATATTAGTAACTATTATAATATATTAAATAGTAGTACTTAAGTTAGTAATGGCGGAGTTTTAAGATAACAAACATAAAAAAGTACAACTGAATTGAGAACCTCCTCATTTTAAATTTGATTCAATTGAAATAATTTATTTCTGTAGGTAAAAAAATACACAATATGGAATCGTCAATAGTGTAATAAATAACAATGCAAGGAGATTGGCTGAATGTAAACAGCAGCCTATCTCCATCGTCAAGTTGCTGGTTCCAAATGCAACTCAAAGGCATCTCTTTTCAATGTCATGTCTTATTAATTTTAATCGGTTTGTGTTTTTAATTGCCAGAAATAAACTTGACAAAACACAACCCTCTTCCTGGTGCATTCGGTAAAAAAATCTCAGTTTTAAAGATGATTACGGATAAAACCACACGCATTGACTAGTCGCTAGAATAAGTACCTAATTACCTTATTACGCGATTGAACTCACCGTGATATTATAAGATTATTAGTTGATGTTAAGTGATTGTATATCGTTACTTGAATTTGTACTCTAAGTGCACTCTCAATTAGTTTATATTTAATTTGTAAGTAAAAACTCTTTATTTAGTGTTGCTGTCGTATAAAGTGATTTGCATTTTTCATGGAAAGTAAGAGCAGTGATAGCCCGGACGGTTAAAGAGCCGGCCGAAAATCAGTGAGGCTCGGGTTCGAATCCTGGCATGTACCAATGAGTTTTTCAAAACTTACGTACATATTTATCACTAGCTCGACGGTGAAGGAAAACATCGTGAGGAAACCCGCTTGGTCTCAGAATTAATTCTGAAACATGTGTAAACAGACCCGGTCCGGCGATGGGCTCACCACCTATCACGTTTAGGGGTCCAATGTATCTCGTGAAATGTGGGTATATCCAGTAATGGAATACCTCTGCCTACCCCCTCGGGGATGAAAGGCGTGAGATTATTCATTCATTCATGGAAAGTAATTTAAAATTAGTATTTGCGGTTAATTTGTTGTCTCTGGCCTCAGTTGACGGGTCTCTTGGCTCGGTTGGTAGTGACCCTGCCTTCTGAGTCGGAGGTCGCGGGTCGATCTCCGTTCGGGGCCAAAATTTGTGTGCATGAACATGTCTGTTAGCTTCGTGTCTGGGAGTTTAATATTTATTTAAGTATGTTGATCAGTTGTTTAGTACCCATAGTACAGGGTCTGCCTAGTTTGGGACTGAATAACCGTGTTTGAATTGTGTCCCATAATTTATTTATTATTTGGTATCGCTCTTTGAGGTCCGTTCCCGCTTGGTAACAAACATACGTGATTTTTTTGTTAGGGATTTAGGAAGGCAGTTGTGTTGAGTATTAAAGAGTATTGGATAGGTGGTTGAGCAATGATAACCCTGTGTTTAGAGCCTGCTTCTCGCCGCTTTCGTGAACAAAAAAAAATGCAGGACAGGGGGAAAAATTTTTTTTGACTCTCCGTTGTCCCCATCATGGGGATACGGCCAATGGGCACAACGGGAATACACCATTTATTTATTGTGTTTATTCAGTAATAAAATTTATTTAGAAAATGTATTTTTGGACAATTTTGGATCAGGTTAGGGCACAGGTGGTTTGTTAGAATGAACTTTTGCAAAAAGGTTCCTTAAATACTTACATAAAAGAAAAAAAGAAAGATATTGTACTAGCTTCATGCGCGTGGACCGCCTAAATTAGGTCCAAGGAACGTAACTGCAGTCTCAATCAGGCCGGGCGTATCGACAGTACGTGACAGTCTACGAGAAGGAAACACATTCAATGTTTAAACTGTTATACAATCAAATACCTTCATGTGCTTTTATTAAGTGTAAAAATAGCATCAAAGCAAAAAATAAACCTCACGGGCGCGTGTAGTTGTTTGTAGTCCAAATGTCGACGATGTTTTCTATGAATGTACAGTATCTTCCTTATTTACCTAAGTTTAATTATCGTAAGTGAGCACTAAGGGTGAGGCCAAACGAGCGTAATTTCGGTTGCAGAAATTCGTTTCATATAAAACTTCAACTCATTTTGCGTCGCCGTGTGAATCAAATAGGACTTTTATATGAAACCGAATGCAATAGAATTTCTGCAACCGAAATTCTGCAACCGAAATTACGCTCGTTTGGCCTCACCCTAAGAAAGGATTTCTAGAATTCCAACGGGAACGGGAATAACCGGGGTCCACGCGGGCGACGCAACTGGGCATGCCATGCATGTGAAATTAAAAAACTTGGTTATCAAATCAAAAATACAATCGAATGGTAAGGTCTAATTAAAATATTAACCCAACATGGCCGTCGATGGGTCCGTAATCTGCGCATGAAATATGGAAAGATAAAATCGTGGTTGTTATCTGAGTACAGTCGTTCCCATTCAAATGTTCGCTGGAATTGCGGGAACACATTGATATTGGCCCTTAGTTGTGGTCCAAACGAAAGGAGGCGGAGTTTAAATTAAATGCTTACGAAGGAAAACTATAATCGACCGTAAACAAGTTGGATTAATTAGAAAACAAAAAATAGGTACAATCTGTATGTCGAGTATAAAGTAGACTAACCTAATCTGGAGAAGAATTCGGACATTTCTGCTTCTATCTATAGTTCTAAAAAATTTCTGGAATATGTGTGATACATGATGGATGGATGTGGATGATTCACGTGAGGTATGCCAGGATCGTTGCAGGTGGCGGGCTGCTGTCTCTGCCTACCCCTTCGGGAAAAAGGCGTGAGCATATGTATGTATGTATGTATGTGTGATACATTGACATTATTTTATATATTAATATTATAATATCTACGATTAATATTATACCAGAGCAGTGATAGCCTTACGGTTACCTAAAGAGCCTGCTTCACATTATGAAAATCAGTGAGGCTCGAGTTTGAATCCTGGCATGTACCAATGAGTTTGAAATTTGAGTTTGAAACTTACGTACATATTTATCACTAGCTCGACGGTGAAGGTAAACATTGTGAGGAAACCCGCAGGTCCCAGAATTAATTCTGAGACATGTGTAACTACCTACCTACACTACCTATCACGTTTAGGGGTCCAAAGAACATCTTGTGAAAAGTGATGGGTAATCCCAGAAATGGAATACCTCTGCCTACCCCCTCGGGGATGAAAAGGCGTGAGATTATTATTTATTATTATCTACGTGATGTATCTTAATCAAATAATTTTAATACTATAATTTGCATGCTTACATGTAAGCTGAATACATTATACACATATTAATATAAATATTTGACTGTATTCTCGCAAATAAAGATATTTTTCTCTTGCATTGCACCATCCAGCATTTACACCATTGAGCGTGGGTACACATTCGAATGTGGGCTTCCATATAGCAGTTAAGGTCGTTCCCGAATATCTCGGTCGTTTGGTGACCGTCTCTCCAAAATAAAGAAGTATCTATTACTATTACTTTCGAATCGATGTACTGGAGGTGTAATTTTATTGCCTATGGTGTTGTTTCTGTAACAGATAATGATACAATCATATACAGGCAGACGTAATCAGGCTTTATGACCAATTTTCCTTTCTGTCAGTACCAAGGAGGAGTAGTAGTCATGATCATATAGATGTCTCAGGGCAAAATTCTGGGGTTTCCTTCGCAACTAGTAAGGGGGCGTCCATAAATTACGTGAAGTGTTTTTTAAAATTTTCTGTCCCTCCTTCCCCCCCTGGTGTGATGTCGTGAGATTTTATTCAACCTCCTCCCCCATCCCCCAATCTCACGTGAGATTTTTCAAAATGTGGGTTTCTTACGTAAACGCGTCGGATTGTTATTGTAAAAAAAAAAGTTGCTTCGTGCTTTTATTTAAGACTAGTAATCAATATTGCTGAGAGTTTAATTATAAGTGTAATAAAGATTAAATCTTAAGCATGTACAATCTGGATTAAATGTACCAAAATACTATATATTTTTTTTGGTTTCAATCAGAAAAAAAATTGCGTGATATTTGCAGAGACCCCCCCTCTCCCCAACGTAAGATTAGATGAGATTTGACTCCCCCCCTTAAACATCTCACGTAATTTATGGACGCCCCCTAATACGTGAGTAAATTTTAGTACTTATACATTTTTCAAATTTAAAAAATCAGGTGGTTCTCAATTCGACTGTATGTTTCTTTGTATGTATGTTACGGTATACTCTGCCAATGTTTAATAAATCATATTTCAGAGGTCGTATTTAAATTTTAATAAAATCTGTCGAGAGGTTATTAAAAAATCAACAAAAGTCTAAAAATGTTATACATCCATAATGTTTTAGTACTATTCCTATTTATTGCTATTATAGTCCAGGCAATGAAGCGGATTTTTGTATGAATACCCCAACATTAATTCCTCAGTCGATGAAACTTTGCAGGATTGTAGTTTTTTAGTATAGGTTTTTTTTGGATTTTTTTATGTAAGTATTGTCTCATACTATACTACAATTCTGCAAAGTTTCATCGACTGAGGAATTAATGTTGGGGTCCACTACCTTTATTGCCTAGACTATTATATCCGTAGTGTATGTACTACCACACTAACCTAGTTTAAGTTAATGTAAGGCTACTAACCAACTAAGAATGAATGAATGAAGAATAAAAACTAAGAATTTACATACATAAAGTTAGTTTTTTAGGGTTCCGTACCTCAAAAGGAAAAAACGGAACCCTTATAGGATCACTTTGTTGTCCGTCTGTCCGTCCGTCTGTCAAGACCCTTTTTCTCAGGAACGCGTGGAGGTATGAAGCTGAAATTTATATCAATTACTCAGGTCTACTGTCCCTTGAAGCTGTGAAAAAATCAAACTTCTAAGCCAACGCAATCAAAAGATACAGCCGTTTATGCCGCAAATTTTCGACACTTGCAAGGGAATCAAAACCTACAGGGTGCTTCCCGTGAACTCAGAATCTTGAAATTTGGTACGAAGCAACGTCTTATAGCATAGACAAAGGAAAAATTACGAAAACCATAAATTTGCAAGGTTGTACGGAACCCTCGGTGCGCGAGTCCGACTCGCACTTGGCCGGTTTCTTATTATTCGTTGAAGACAGTTTTATACTCTTTATTAAATCTATTCGTATGCGCGTCCGACTCGCACTTGACCGGGTTTACGCCATTATCAAAGATATGTATTATATATAGAAAGACGTAGATATGTTACTAGAGTACGGAAAATGAGGCCGACAAATGTAGCTAATTAACCACATTTTATTTAGTCGCATTGTATTTCAAGTCGTATTTTAAGCGCAACTCTTAACAGATAGCTCTCTTTTTCTTTATTATTCGTTCCGTATCATCTTTCCCCGTCATTGTTGTATCCTATAAATACGCTATGAAGTAAGTATGTACATGTTGTAGCACACTCGTAGGGGATCAATTTTCAAACGCAAGCAGTATGAATATAACTCATCCTTACTTTAATATCTTTGGCCATTATAGTATTAGTATGGAAGTAGAAGCTGAATCCTTTCTTACAAAAGCTTATCAAATTTTGTTTGCGTACATCTAATACGCACTTAAGCGTACAGTTCAAGTCCCAGAGTACTCCGTACAAGGATTTCTTGTGGAGTACTTACATTATGTATCTAATGCAGGGCCCTTTATCACGAGCATGCTTCGGTAGGTAGGGTAGGGTAAAACATAAAACATTTGGCTAAGCGCGAATCGACCTGTTTCCGCTAGTCTCGTATCTTTTTTTGCGTATCTTGTAGCGTAAACCCAAAGAGGTGTAGCGATACTACATAGAACGGGCCAATAAACGGGCGAGTTCTAAACCGCGCTATCGATGTTTTCTACTGAGTTTGTATAAATACAACCGTCAAACATCAACCTGTGACCTCAGTCCCCAAGGCACGATCACGCCACAAATTTTTTTCTTGCCCACAATAAATAGTATCTGCTTAAATATTTTTTTTTGATAAAAAACCTAATCTATTTATTCATATTATATAGGTAGTTTTTTTCACAACAAAATAGACATATTATTATGGTATTATTAGATAATCATCGATTTTTAAAAGTTTTTTAATAAAGATATAATAATAATAGAGAGCAGTGATAGCCCGGACGGTTAAAGAGCTGGCCGAAAATCAGTGAGGCTCGGGTTCGAATCCTGGCATGTACCAATGAGTTTTTCAAAAACTTACGTACATATTTATCACTAGCTCGACGGTGAAGGAAAACATCGTGAGGAAACCCGCAGGTCTCAGAATTAATTCTGAGACATGTGTAAACAGACCCGGTCCGGCGATGGGCTCACCACCTATCACGTTTAGGGGTCCAATATATCTCGTGAAATGTGGGTATATCCAGTAATGGAATACCTCTGCCTACCCCCTCGGGGATAAAAAAGGCGTGAGATTATATTATTATTTATTATTATTATTTTTAATAAAGTAAATAATATTTGTAACTAAAGAGCCGCAGCTTCACATGTGGCTCGCGAGCTGCAGTTTGCCGACCCCTGCCCTAGGGCATAGAGATACAATCGTAATCATAAAATTATTACCTAGAGGTAAAAAATATATATTTCGTACAAACTGAACAGACGCTTGAGATCAAAATTTATGCATTTCTGCGTAAACCTTTTGACGGATTTTGAAATGCGGGGTGTCGTTTCTCGACTGTCTCTGAGAGACAATCGAGGGCCTCCATTATGGCTGGGGTCATACTTTATATTTACGATATTTCAGCCGTTTCTTTGAACTAGAAGTACCATAATAATAAGGTGGTGAGCCTATCTCCGGACCGGATCTGTTACACTTGCCCCAGAATTAATTCTGAGACCTGCGGGTTTCCTCACGATGTTTTCCTTCACCGTCGAGCTAGTAATGAATTTGTACGTAGGTAAGTTTTGAAAAACTCTTGGTACATGCTAGGATTCCAACCCGTGCCTCACTGATTTTTATCGTGTGAAGCAGGCTCTTTAACCACAAGGCTATCGATGCTCTGCTATTTAAATTACATAGAATAGTTTATCTATAATTAAACACAAACCAACCAAAAGACTAATGGTTTAATGTGTCGTCCGAAACACTGAGTGGCTTAAAAAATTCTGACCGTTAAGTGGCCACTACCCTAACACCATCTCCAAGCCACCGTGAGCTCTCGTGGCAGATTATACGCCATACTTCCTCATGTGCGAAAAGGTACCCTTAGCTCAGCAGTGGGTTGTTAGGGGGTGGAAACTGGTAATAATGATGCTATAATAATTCAGGGTTTTTTTGTAAGAAAAAGTTCTCGCGGAGCCCTAAAAATGAAAATGGAAGTGGCTGTTACGGGAATACAATTATTCTGAACAGGGTTGTCAAAATCAACTTATTGATATCGCTTCGAGACACTTAAGCGAAGGTAATAAAGTCTTATACAGAGCGCTATCAGATAGATGGCTGTTTGATAAGAAGCCGTAACGATTCCCTCCTCTCACCTCTTTGGGTACCTGTTCGAATTTCATTTAGCGGGAAGCGTGGGGGGGGGTGGTACGAACATCGTAAGGGATGTTTACGACATCTTTTTGTAACATTAATCAACTGGCCCATGGTGCCCAGCGGGTCCTGTGTGTTCCCGTTCCCGTGGGAATTTCCAGAAAACCTGTTTGCAAAATTGTATGTTGTTCCGGCTTCGGCTGTGCGTTGATTGATCAGTCAGTCAATTAGTTAATGAGTTGAAAAGTTGAAAACAAAATAAAAAGGTTAATTAAAAAAATAAAAAACCCGACTGCCTAAAATGCTGGATACAAGACCTCTTGTGAAGTAGGAAGTCCTGCACAATCTTACAACAATATCGTCCGACTGCATGAGGTTCTTGTAAGATTTTGCAGCAAATGGTCTTTAGTACTTCGTACTTCACTAATAGGTCTTGTTTCCAGCTTTTTAGGCCCGGCTGCCTAAAAAGCTAGTTTTTAATTTTTTTAATTAACTTTTTTATTGTATACTTTTTAGTTAGTAACCAACTTTAAACAGTTCTAAGTCATATATGATCATTCGAAATCAGTAATGGTAAAAGAAACCTAAACATGATTTTCAAGACGATGGGACCCTGGGGTCCTAAGGCCAAGCGGTTACTTAAGGAGGTGTCGGCGCGTCTCATCGAGGCTTCTGGTGACCACAGAGTGGGCGGCGCGCGTTCTGGCTCAAAGATTGAGTCTTGCTATCCAGCGTGGTAATGCCGCCTGCTTGCTGGGTACTATGCCGCCTCGAGAAGACGCACTCAATGATATTTTTTATATTTAAGTGGTTTTTATGTACATATTGTTTATTAAAATTGTAACTAATTAATGAATAAATACTATTTAATTTTCAAATACATATTCAATGATACCCCACTTAACATATTTCGTCGATTTTATTATTTTTCTTTTTTACAATTTGGCTCAACAAATCAACTTAGAAACAATTCTGGAACTTGCGGTTTTCCTCACGATGTTTTCCTTCACCGTCGAGTTAGAATCCATAACCGAGAAAGAATATAAATACTGGTCATTTTTATGTACACGCGTATGTTTTCGAAATAACTCATTGGTGCGAATGAGAATCGGGCTCTTTAACCACTGCTTTATCGATTATTTTTGTGTTTACAAAATATGGTTTTCTTATTTCGCTGCAATACATTTACGTAAGCTGATAAGGCAGGTTATTGACCTGTCCCTTACAGGGCTCTGAAAAGGGAGAGAAGATTGATATAAGATAGGCCAGATCGTCGACTACACATCGCGCCCTGATTTGTTTCACGGATCCACCGCAGCCCCGATCCCTTTGATACGAACATTATTAGATTTACATTAAGATCTTCCACCTTTAGTCTTTTTTAAACCGACTTCAAAAAAACGAGGAGGTTCTCAATTCGACTGTATGTTTTTTTATGTTTAACTTAGAACTTTCGACTTTGTGAACCGATTTTGATGATTCTTTTTTTATTTATTTATTTATTTGGAAAACTAACAAGACATACTAATACAATCTTAACGCTAAAGTTGTAAACATTTTATGTTGTGTTAATGAAAGATTACTACAACATTCACAACAATAGACGTTCTAAGTTATGGAATTGAATAATTTAAACTTTTTTTATTTTTTTTATTTGAAAGCTTGTGCTTCCCGTGGCATCCATGAGAAAACCATATACGTTGAAGTCGGTTTTTTACTCTTTAGAGTTATATGTTATTGATTTTCTTGTTCTATGTTATGACTGAGCTTGCTCAGTCAGTCAGACACTTTCTCCTTTGATATACAGATGGATAGACATGCTTCTTCTCTACATAGTATAAAACAAAGTCGCTTTCTCTGTCCCTATATCCCTATGTATGCTTAAATCTTTAAAACTACGCAACGGATTTTGATGCGGTTCTTTTAAATAGATAGAGTGATTCAAGAGGAAGGTTTTAGTAGCATTGCACCCGTGCGAAGCCGGGGCGGGTCGCTAGTAGTATATATAGAGATACATCGCACATCGGGCTCAGATTCAAACAGCCAAATTGAACCTAAGTCCCAGTACAAAAACCCCAATGTCCAATGAAGCATGCAAAAATCGTCCATCTCCGTAGTTGTTTTCAACTTTTTCTGGATTGTCGGCGGGATTCAGGACATTGACAAACATAATTTCATTTATTATAACTTTCCAACTTATTATACTTTCGATACAAAGTATTTGTAGAAGATTCGAGTTTGACGAATTTCCATGTCAGATGTTAGACGGTACGCCATTAAAAGTTTGCAGATTTTTGTAAAACATTTCAGACTGTTGTCGTTAAGATTTGAAATTTCGTCTGTAGTGACAGTCTTATTTGAAATACATAAAAAAAAGCATGAGTATTATGAAATTCTATTCTATTCTATGTCCTTATGTCCCTATGTCCCTATGTCCGTATCTCCCTTTGTATGCTTAAATCTTCAAAACTACGCAACGGATTTTGATGCGGTTTTTTTTAATAGATAGAGTGATTCAAGAGGAAGGTTTTAGTATTAATAAGCATTGCACCCGTGAGAAATCGGGGCGGGTCGCTAGTATATAAATAAGCTGAAGTCTTTTCACTACATAGTATAAAACAAAGTCACTTTCTCTGTCCTTATGTCCCTATGTCCCTTTGTATGCTTAAATCTTTAAAACTACGCAACGGATTTTGATGCGTTTTTTTTAATAGATAGTGATTCAAGAGGAAGGTTTTAGTGTTAGCATTGCACCCGTGCGAAGCTGGGGCGGGTCGCTAGTTTCCTATAAAGCTGATAAAAGAGACCACGACTTGCTACGAACGGCATAAGCCATTTAGAATCATCGGATTTTTAAAACAAAATTTGTTGAAATTATTTTTTAAAAGTCGATAAAAAGTACCCGACACCGACGAGCATTTATGTAAGTACGATTATTATGTGCGATTGATGCATGTAGCCAGGATCGTAGCAAGTGGCAGTCTATCGTCTTTGCCACCCCTTCGGGGAAAAGGCGTGAGAATATGTACGTAATACAGACAGAAAATGTCAATGTGTCTACCTATTACGGCTCAAAAGATACGACTCCGTGACAGACGGACAGATAGCAGCTTAGTAACAGGGTTCCATTTGGTTGGCACTTTTTCCGGACGGAACCCTTATTATTAATTAAAATGTGTAAATTGTTTCCAGCAGGCATATTCACGGAGGCTCAGACACCGTTTCCGTTCGATTCAGATCGAGTGAAAAATTTTCCGAAGTTGAATCTATCGACTTCAGAAACTGTATTCTAGGCGTTTCTGACAGCCACGGAAAATTTTCTGAATCCTTATGTCAAATAAGACATTCGTTTTCGATACCGACATCTCTGATAGTCCATCTTCGACAGATTTTCCGATTCCGAGTCGAATATCGAATATCGAAGCTCCGTGAATACGCCTGCTGCTCAGCCCTAATAAGCTAAAAACATGTAACTTGTAGTTTGTATTTTCCTCAGTGTTTAAAAGAATAATGTGTTGACGAGTTTTTTGCCCCGCCTCTTCTCCAACACACATGCCGAAGCGGTGGAGTTGCAATGACTTTCAATAAGACTTATAAGCCCTTACATTGAATAAAAACACGTCACGATAACTCCAAACTTGTGAATTGTCAAAAGTGCCGGAATCCTCGCAGAATTTGCCAAGTTGCGGCAACTCGCTAATGTTATCCACGTAGCGGTAGCTAAACTAATTACAGTACAGGTGGGATGCAACATCAAAACACACTGTAAAGAGCATACGCGCCCGAACTTACTCCGCTAACTTGGGATCGCTTGAAGTTTCGAGGCGGCGTGATTCAGGGGACGCCGCGGGATGAATACACTGCAAATTCTAATACAAATTCATTTATTTTCAGTAGGTATATAAAATACACTTTGAAAAGTCAATAGTCTAATAATAAGGCACTGTAAACTCGTCCATGAAAATTGCAATGGCTAAATGTAAACAGAGTCTATCTCCGCCGACGAGTTACTGGATCCAAATGCAGAAACTCAAGGGCAGCTCTTTTTAATTTCAAGTTTTACTAGTAAATATGGTTTTGCAGGTGTATACATTTGTCTGCATATTATACCTACCTATGGAGGAGCGGAGGTGGAATGCTCCTCCATCGTGAAAAGGGAAGATCTTTCGCTAGGCGAGGTGATCGTGCCTGGGGACCGTGTTCCAACGGTTGATGTTGGAGAGTTGTATTTCATCATCATCAATAAGTAACAGCCCACTGCTGAGCTAAGGGTCTTTCCTTACACATGAGGAAGTATGGGCGCTACAATCTCTCAAGCAAGCGAGATTGTGTTAGGCTACTCTACAGAATTTCAAGCCGCCCAAGGGTATCTGACATGGCTTAACGACTTCCATTGTGCGTAAGCACAAAACCGGGACCAACGGTTTTAAACAGTTGTATTTATACAACCTTATTAGAAAAATTCGATAGCGCGGTTTAGAACTCGGCTACCTATCTATTGTCGCGTGCCATGTAGTGTCGCTACATACCATTCATAAGGCTTAATTTTTTTTTTATTAATCGACTGGTAGATAATGCCTTTAGGCATTACTAGCGGATGCCCAGCGGCGTTGCCCGCGCGGATTCCGTTTATTCCCGTTCCCGTGGGAATTTCCAAAAATCCCTTCATACCGGTTTCCTATGACATATCAGACACCTTAATACCATTTTTCAAGTTTCTAGGTGTTATCGTTACGGAGTAGTACATATTTCTCTTTGTAACCAGTTTTGATATTTTCCCGTGGGAATGAGATATTTTCCTGGAATAAAAAGTACCCTAGATGTTGACCCGGGTACTCAGTTATCTCCATACCAAATTTCATCAAAATCCGTCCAGTAATTTTTGCGTGATGCGTGCACAACCAGACAGACAGACAGACATACAGACAGACAGACAGACAAAAATTCCAAAAATTGGTGTTTCGGTACATCAATAACTATATACACTACCGTTAAAATTTTCAAAAAATATTTAATGTACCTACAGACACGGCCCCGTTAGAGTTTTATTATATGTATAGAAGTTCGCCATGGGTACATTTTCTTGGTACATGAAGTTAAATAAATAAATAAATATTCATACCATTTTAATCGCTTTTTGTAAACAGCACCATCTGTGCGACGAATGAAAGAATTTGAAGTAAGTTCACCAACATAAAGTTATGTTAAAAGGATAAAGAATGTAAAAAAATGATAATTTTTCATTTTAATTTGTTTTTTTTTGTATTATTGATTTTTTATAATCGATTTTTCCCGATCAATCTGACATCTCTATTTCCAAATCCATTGAAGGACGTAAACAGTTATTTAAATTAATTACTCCATGGACCTCCGCTTTCCGCTCGTCCCACCCGTCGGCAATTAAGCCGCATATTATTTAGGCTCGCATGAAAATTGTTCAACTAATAATGTAGTCGGGGCACGTTCGCGGATCTATTCCGGCGGCCATAGTCGCAGTTACCCGGAGTTGTAATTAAAATTATAAATGGTATGCCGAATGTGGTCGGGTGCCGCGATGGAGTTTAAGCGCTCGCATTGGGGAATTACTGTATAAGATTTTTCATACCATCTATTCGAAAAGTAACGTTTTGATCCTCAAAAAAAAGAAAGCCAAGTCTTTTCCGATAGGATTTTAATAAGTGCGAATAAAAGTGTTTTGAATTTGGAATTAAAAATATTCTTCAACATTCTTAGCCAAATAAATTAGCAAAATAAGTTTTTCACCTCTCTAACATTGCAAAGGAACATCGTTTTCACCGAAATTAGTGAGCAAAGTCCACTCTGTTTTAAAGAGTGAGTTAAAGTACCGGATATCCGGTTGTCAATTCAAATTCAAAACCAAAAAGATTGAAAACCTCCTTGCTTCGGTTTGAAATTGTTTGAAAAGTTTTTATCAAAAAGTTTTTAGTTTTTTTCGTCGTGTTTTGTTGTTTGGCGGGCGCTACTTAATTTGTCACTTTTGTGTTGGATAATATCAAAATTTGTACAAGAAAAGATGGATACCAGTTCTAGTGAGGATGAAAATGACCATCTGACACCTAGTGAGTGTAGGTACTTATTTCAATTACTGATTTGTACTCATTTAACTACCTAGTTACCTGTTTCCTTTGCTCGTTTATAGAGGTGAAAAGTTCTGTACATCAACACGAGAGGAAGTTTTTTGCATGTCGCTCTGTGAAAGTCTCGATACGAAATATCATGTCAGTGTTTAACTAACTTTCCTCTCTTGTTGTGCAAATAACTATTGTATTTAAGGGTGGCGCCACTGTAGTTTCGCCAAATAATAATAATAATAAACCATTTATATAACAAAATATTAGTTCCATTTTTAGCCGCATTAGGTTGACAAGGGTGAATGGCGTTCGATGGTCATGCCACACTGTCAGAAAAAATGCTGTGGCAATGCACGCGCTTTCGTAGTTATTTTTCACAATTCACATTTTATGTTAAAAACAAACTAGGTAAATTCTGTCTTGGGGTCCTGGTCTTCCTCCAACGGTCGGTAAGTTAAATTATTTATAAGAGAAGGTATGGTAGAAAAAATTATCTACATATTTAAATGCTTGTAATTTCGAGTGTGAGGGTGTGTGTGTGTGTGTGTTGGGCGTGTATAAAGAGGAAACAAATATATTTTTGTATGTTTGCAACAAATAACCACAAAAACGACTGGATTGTTTTTAATATTTTTTTACCAATGGAGAGCTTACTTTCGGGAAGTAACAGGGGCTATAATTTTCCCACGGGAACGGGACTTACACGGGTAAAATCACGCTGAACAGCTAGTTTTAATATTTTTGTATTTGCAGTGCATGTCACAGTGAAACTACCTATATTTTACAGCTACGGTAACATCTGTAGACATTATCAATCCACAAATAAAGATAATGATTTGACGAGTAAGTCTTTCCCTCCCCTAGTAATATCCCTCCGTTATACATCCGCGTAAGTGCAAACTCAAACAAAATACAAATTCAAATATCAGAATACAGTTGCGGATGTTTAACATGTGCACTAGAGAGGGAAGTGCAAAGAAGAGGTATAGTCGTTAGCGCCTGCCCCCAGGCCTCTCTGACAATGGCCCAAGATAAACTACCCAGCTAACAACGGGCGAAATTCTGCCTCTGTATCCAGTACAATGCTCGTTTACTTTAAAGGGAGGAGTCTATAATGTATGCAAAGGAACTTGGAGCGTGCACTGGGACTAGATACCGCTTGTTGGAGAGGCTCGAGTGAACAGTTTTTATAAGTGGCTCTCTAGTGGGTCTGCTTCGGATGCTGAATGTTGCAAATGTTATTTTTGTTTCATTAGTACGTCTATGGAGACGGGCTGTTGGCTCATGCTAGACGGGGGTCGCGGGTTCGATTCCCGGTGCGAAAAGGTATTTGTGTGTGACCTGTCAGTATAAGAATGAATGCGAAAAGAAGAATGAATGATTATAATTAGTTAAGAACTAGAGGGTGCCCAGCGGCGGGCGTTACCTGCATAGATCTAGTTTATTCTAAAATAAATAAATAAAATAAAAAGTTTATTCCCTTATAGTTTATTCTTCTATGGATTGAAAAAAAAGTTCCGATCAAAACCAAAATAAGGCATTCCCATTATTAAAATTCTCAAAATTATAAATTATAATTATAATTTATATTACAATGTTTTGGTGTATCTAAATTAGAAGAATAAATTTATACAAATAATTATTTAGAAGTAGAGTTGTTTGTATTTTAGACGAAGTCATCTCTAGAAATACATAATCGATTTTAAAAATTATTTCTTGTGTAACATTTATTATGATATTTGACAGTTGTTTGATTGTTTTTTGTTTATATAAACAGAGAAGCTCGTCAAGTAGAGTTTGAATAACCCTGCCATAATAACCCTAAATACCTACTAGCTATAGAATAACACATCATGTGAATTCTAAGGTAGGTATATACTCAATATTGTATTGTATATTTAAGTCAATAAGGCAAAAATACAATCTTGTAAGTTAGTACTAGACATTCTATGTAGATGGCGCTACTTACCTCATCATACGAATGTTTATAATGCGGAGTAGTTTCAAACTTACAGTAATTTATAGCTGATTTACTTGCTCAATAATAAAAGGCAAAGAATGTTAAGATGTAACAGTTATTAAACGTTTTTTAAACAAGATTATCTGTAGTAAAATTATTTGTTTACATCTTTAGTTACAGATTAATGAAACAGATGGCGCTAGCTGTGGCACTAAAGTTGACAAATACATTGTACTCAAGTTGCTGCCGAATTAAATAATAGTACCTAATATGAATTTATTTATCAAAGTTTTTTATTTATACCGTGATGCCTATCAAAGAGCTTTCAGCATGTATGGTGGAGGTGGAAGCAGGTGAGCGACGGGCTTGTCAGAGCTAACCAGAGAAGAAATTATACAACATGTAACAGAATAAGCGCAATGCCTGAAATTAGTTTGTTCAGTATCGACTACCTACTTATTCGATTTCAGCTATTTTTAATATGTGTTATTTTTTTCCCAAAAATGAATTAGTTTAGCTGACTTTAGTGCTTTCTATGGAAATCCTGCTATTATTAATCCATATTTAAGAAAATTGGTTAGACACAATGACACAACGAAAGTTCGATTGCATCATTTTTTTTTATATTAATATACTAATTGGGGTGTATGAGGAATTGCGCTTTTTCTGTTACGCGTTGTATAGAGGATTTTTTAATCTACAAAATATTTTCAAAAATATTATCATTGTAAACAAAAAGAAACTTAAAGCTTAGATTTAGAGAATTTGTCAATTTATAATAAAAACTATTTAGACTATAGATACCTGTAGCTGCTTACTAAATTTTATATAAGAAATAAATATAAAAAAAAACCTCAACATAATTCCTCTATGAACTTGTGTATACGCTTCTACAATAAAATACCTATAGCTTTTGTAGATTTACCAGAAAAAGTTAATTCGTAGGTACTTACGAGTATAATAATGAATTTATAGTATAATACTTGATGGGTAGGTACCAAAGAGATTAAAATATAATAAGGCATAGAGGGGACAAAGCGAGGAAAATTTGAAGTCAAAAGTTATTCCAAGTGGAATAAGTCTAGTACAATTTCGACCGAATGACAGCTCGCGTTCATATTAACTGACATGACAAGGACATGACGCTTAGGCTTCAAAGTTTTGTATGAAATTATTCCCAATGCCCCCTCTATGCCCTATTATATTTAAATCTCTTTGGTAGGTACCTATTTAAATGACAATGATGTTTGGTATAAATTTTCTCTGCTAACATAGCCATGTACCTACCTTATAGTTCGTGTTGTATTGATTGTTTAAAAGAATAATGTGTCGTGGAGATTCTTGCTTCACTTCTTCTCCTCAGCTAAAATATTCTGAAGCTGCAATGACTTTCAATGAGTGTATTTATAAGCCCCTACATCGAATTTTATTGCTCAAAATACTTAATATGTAAATAAAATACACGGGACACGGGCGTATTCACGGAGATTCGATACTCTATATCGGAAGATCTGTCGAATCCTTATGTCAAATATAACATCTGTGTATAGCCCATCTCGAAACCTTTCGACAGATTTTCCGATTCTGAATCGAATATCGAGTATCGAATCTCCGTGAATACGCCCCCGGAAATTAAAATGGCGATTTAATTTCGCAATTCAATATAAATCCCCACTCAATTAATAGTATTCGGGGAATAACCGCGCGAGGGAAGCCAATTGTGTAAGAATCTTAGAATTAATATCGTTCAACGGAAAAATACTCGTGAAAGAGGAAACTGAATGGCGCTGACTCTGAAAAAAGCCTACTTCAACAGAAGTGGCAATCCGGCTAAAATAATTTCCCAAGAAATATTAGGTGTGTGGCCATCGAGTTGGGGATTTCGTGTTGAATTCCGGACAATAATCGGGTGAACCTTTCCAAAATGGAGAGGCGGTCAAGTGTGAGACTTAAACATAAATGGATCTGCTTTCATCTTGGGTAGGTTTATATTTAAGTTCTTGTATTCATCAAAACATAATGTTATGAATGGCTTGAAAATATTCATCATTATCAACCTGTAACAACCCACTGGTGAGCTAAGGGTCTTTCCTCACACGAGAAAGTATGGGCTATAATCTCCCACGTGATGGTGTTAGGCTAGTGGCCACCCAACTGCCAGAATTTTTCAAGCCACCTAAGGGTATCCGACATGGCTTAACAACTTCCATTGTTCGTAAATAACGAAGACGTGCCACAGGAATTTATATCACGGGCCTGTTGACTGAGTTGGTAGTGACCCTGCCTTCTGAGTCGGAGGTCGCGGGTTGCATGAACATGTCTGTTGGCTTCGTGTCTGGGTGTTTAATATTTATTTAAGTATGTCTATCAGTTGTTTAGTACCCATAATACAGGCTCTGCCTAGTTTGGGACTGACTAACCGTGTGTAAATTATGTCCCACAATTTATTATTATTATTTATATCACGAGCTTGAAAATATTATGATTGTTTAAAGGTAACGAACGTACAAGCAGGCAGATTAACTGTATAGTTAGACGAAACACAGACTGCGTCGCAATCAATGATTTTAGAGTAGCACTAATAAAGCAGAATTTATTTCATAGTGCTAAAGAGAGACTGCTCAATGTGATTTCGTTAGTAACCCCCCAAAAATTTTAGGAAAATTGGAAATAATTTTTTCGTTTTTAGATGATGCCGTTGCAGAAAATAATCCGAAAAGAAAAATATGATTTTTGTGTTTTTATCTATAATAATTATAACTTTTAAAATTAATCACAAATAATCATCGTTCTATTTAAATGTATGAATTTATGAAGTAATTTAGAAAACGCTAATAAAAAACTAACCTAACCGACACCACTTTTATTACACTACGAATTTCAAAGTGGATTTTATTTAGGTACGTCTTTTTATGTATATATTTATACTTAATATACTTTTTACGTATTTGTTTATGTAATAGTATGTAAGAGTAGGTATGTTCAATAAAATATAATATTAAATATTTATTTATTTAATTAGTGCACCGTTTACCCTCAGTTCTAATCTCTCAGTACCATCCATATTAAAGTTGTCTGGAAGAGATCGCTAAAAGCGATAAGACCGCCCATTGTACTTTAGTCAATGTTGGTATCCATATTGTGTTGTTTTTGGTGCACAATAAAGAGTTGTTGTATTGTATTGTATGTACCTAGATTCGAAAAGAAATAAAACGAGGGTATTCTATTTTCAAATGAAATAATAAAGTGAGTATTTTAAAAATAAAAATAAATTTGAATTGAATATCTACTGCAGCTTCACAGACCTTAACAGGATCGGGTTAAAATTCAAAATACGATGTTTAATAAAGAAATTAGAAAGTGATGGAATAATGGAAATTAATGTCTTTACTTTTATTACAGCGGCAGCTGTGCCGACATGTGCCAGTTTTATGCTGTAATTTGCCGGCGGAATAGAACCTGGGACTGCAATGGAATCCGTCCAATCGGCAGATGTTTGCAATATTAATAGATACCAGAAGAAATAAAATAAATAATCTCACGCCTTTTGTCCCCGAGAGGGTAGACAGAATTCCGTTTTTAGAAATACCTACGTTTCACCAGCTAGAAGGAAGATTTAATCAGTTGTATTTTTTTCTAAATGCTTTGTATTTCAACGAGTTATCACTAGTTAAGAGTAGTATATTACACATTTATTGAAGTAAAATAAGAAATGTCTCATATCACATGTAATTGTCGATCGAGGCGAAGCCGATGTCTACAAACATGTGATCTGAGGCTTTTTTATTTACTTCCCGAGGTGTTTATACTTTTTTTCACCTAGGCGAAGTCGGAAAGCGGCAACTTCGTTTAGCGCAGGGGGCCGCAAGTTGCCGCTTTCCGCGCAGAGCGATAATGAAAAGTATTTTTCATTTATATTAAACAAAATGTAACAGAATAAGCGCAATTCCTGAAATTAGGTTGTTCAGTAGCGACTACTTATTCGATTTCAGCTATTTTTAATATGTGTTAAATTTTTCAAAAACATGAATTAGCGTTTCTGAATTTAGTGCTTTCTATGGAAATCTTGCTATTGTTAATCGATATTTAAGAAAATTGGTTAGACACAAATAAAGTTCGATTGCATCATTTTTTTTTTAAATTAATATACTAATTGGGGTGTATGAGGAATTACGCTTTTTCTGTTACGCGTTGTATATAAATAAGAAAGCCTCAGATCACATGTTTGTAGACCTTAGCTTCGCCTCTGTCGAAAATTATACATGTGTTCTGAGGCATTTCTTATTTTACTTCCCTAAGTATGTAATATACCTACTATATCCGACTACTTATACCTATTTGTTCGTCAGTATAGTTTTGTAACAACTACATATGAATCAAGTTTATCCTTTTAAAATGTGAACATAGGCATAATATGAATCAGTTAGACGAAGTATGTCGTATGATGTCGAATGACGTTAAGAGCGACAGGCCTGACTGGTACAACAGCTGATCGCTCGTCACCTGCCCCAGGTGCGCACGAGTCACTTGACAAGTGCAATTTGAACGTGCGTGGCCATAGGGGATAGCGGATTTTTACGACTAGCAGCGCCCTACGGTTGCGATTAAGTAGGTCCCGTTACTTTGGGAATACGGGGATAAAATATAGCCTATGTTACTCTCTGATAATCTAGATTTCCATTGGTGAAAGAATTTTTAGAGTCGGTTAAGTAGTTTAAAAAACAAACAAACAAAGTCACTTTCGTATTTATAGTTTAGGATACTTACTTATTACATAATATCTAAAAGGAGTGTTGGCTCAGTTGGTAGTGACCCTGCCTTTTGAGAAGGAGGTCGCGGGTTCGATCCTCGATCGGGGCCAACATTTGTGTGCATGAACATGTGTTGGCTTCGTGTCGGGGTGTATAATATTTACACAATTCCATAAAAAAATCTGACAAAAGAAACTTAATTTTTATTGATTTCTTTTGATTTTTCATTGATCATCGTGAAATGAAACGATAGTTTAACTTTTCTAAATTAAAATTCTAATGAAAAGTATAATAATTACGTTGTCTGACACCATACACACGTTTTTGTCCCAAACTAGGCAAAACCGTTTCAAATTGCTTCCTGGATTCGGAAGCGTTTGACTAACACCTTGTATATTAGAACTCAAAAACATTGCTGTGTGTTTTATTTTGACACAAACAACTGGTATATGTTATACATTAAAATATTATTAGGAGCAAAGATAGCCTTACAGTTATAGAGCCCGCTTCTCATGGTGATAATCAGGGAGGCTGGGGTTCAAATCCTGGCATGCACAAATGATTTTTTCAGAACCTATACGCAAATATTCCTCGAAAACGTCGTGAGGAAACCCGCAGGTCTCAGAATTAATTCTGAGGCATGTGTACGGTCCGGCGATGGGCTCGCATCCTATCACATTTAGGGGTTGAATATTCTCGTGAAGAGTGGATATTTCCAGAAATGGAACACCTCTGCCTACCACCTCGGGGATAAAAGGCGTGAGATAATAATAATAAAATTAATAATTATTATTATAAATTACAGAATCTCTGTGCACTCATATCCTTTTGCTTCGTTATGCGCAGGCGCACGTCATGGGGCATCAATGGCGTGCGTGTGTTCAGCGTGTGCGTATACACAACTCGATATTATACAGACTCGTCAGCTGACGAAATTTGGGTAATTTACGGACTTTATTTGTGAATGGGACTGTATGTATGTGGAGGGTTTGTTGCGCGTATAATTCAATAGTAACGGTTTTCTGAATAAGCTGATAACATCTGCACGTTTTGTGTGTATAATTTACTACGTTTCATGCAGGTGTTTAAAAATAAATAAGTTTAATGGAGATAAAAATCCCTGAAACGTTATAGTCATCATATTGTATCTAGGATGGAAAATGGAATGCTGAAGTGGTTTTTATGCGAGCTTTGTCTTCGAAAAATTTTATTTGTGATAGCGGGTGCCCAGCGGCGTTGCCCGCGCGGATCCAGTTTATTCCTGTTCCCGTGGGAATTTCCAAAAATCCCTTTATAGTGGTTGCCTATGGCATATATATAAGACACCTACATTACATACCATATTTCAAATAGCGGGTGCCCATAGCGACGTTGCCCGCGCGCATCCCGATTATTCCCGTTCCCGTGGGAATTTACGAAAATCCCTTTATATGGGTTGGCTACGATGTACAAGACACCTTCACACCATATTTCAAGATTCTAGGTGATATCGTTTCAGAGTAGTACGTATTTTTCTTTTTACCCAGTTTTTATATTTTCCCGTGGGAATGAGATATTTTTCTGGAATAAAAAGTACCCTAGATGTTGACCCGGGTACTCAGCTATCACCACACCAAATTTCATCAAAATCCGTCCAGTAGTTTTTGCGTGATGCGTGCACAACCAGACAGACAGACAGACAGACAGACAGACAAAAATTCCAAAAAAATGTGTTTTGGTATCTATATCGATAACTATATACACTACCGTTAAAATTTTCAAAAAATATTTAATGTACAGACACGGCCCCGTTAGAGTTTTATTATATGTATAGATAGCTGTCAGCAGAGGTTTTCAATTTCTTTACGACAAGACTTCAAATTCGTCTATCCTAGTGTCGTAGGAAGTATCTTTAAAATTCCGTCATTTTGCGAATCCGTCATTATGCGAATCCGACATCTTGCGAATCAGACTTTCTGCGAAACGCGAATGGTCAGATAAGCAGAATGTCAGAATTCCGACATTTTGCGAATCCGTCATTTTGATTATCTGACATTTTGCGATGGTTCCCATTTCACCATTATGTTTTTGGATATTTAATATACTTAAAGGAAAATGATATAGTATAAGTACAATATGTAACAGAATAACCGCAATTTCTGTAATTAGTTGGTTCAGTATCGACTACTTAATCGATTTCAGCTATTTTAATGTGTTAATTTTTTTCGAAAAATGAATAATCGTAACTAAATTTAGGGCTACCGAAAGGGAAAATAAATAATAATAATAATATAATCTCAGGGCTCGCTAGTTTACAATATAGACAGCTTCACTTTTCCGAAACTCTCACGGGAACCGAAAAAACTATCCGTGCGAATAACGACAAAACACACATTTCCTTCATTACTTTAAACGGGTCGCTTAAGACTGAACGGCGTTCCAAACTCGATGATTATATAAAGCGCGTTTCATGTGGCACTCTACATGTGTTACTAGAGCGCGGAAAATGAGGCCGACAAATGTAGTTAATTAACCACATTCTATTGACGGCTCATTTTTCAATCGTCAGGTAAACTTTATCTGTAGAATATATTGATGCTGTCACTCTCTGACACAATAGAAAGGAAAAGTGACAGGTGATGTTTATTCTTCAGATAACTTTTAACTGACTATTGAAAAATCTGCCCTTAGTCGCATTGTATTTCAAGTTGTATTTCAAGCGCAACTCTTGACAGATAGCTGTCTCTTTCTTTATTATTCGTTCCGTATAACCTTTCGGCGTCATTGTTGTATCCTATAAATACACAACGCTACAAAGTAAGTATGTTAGTATGTTGTAGTCACTCGTAGCGGATCAATTTTCAACCAGTATGTATATATTATGCGCAGTATGAATATATCTCATCTTTACTTTGGCACTCGCTAAATAACTGCGGAGACACAAGGGTTATAACAGTAAGTGGAATTAAGGACGTGTTCACAATGAACAGGAGCTGTCAAGTTAATAACTTAATTGTAGGTGTGAACTTTGGAACACGTAACGAGGTCTTCAGAGTTTAAGGGCACAGACTAGGTGGCTGATGTAGACGCTGTTGTAAAGTAACTAAGTAACCCTAATAATAATAATAATAATAATATAATCTCACGCCTTTCATCCCCGAGGGGGTAGGCAGAGGTATTCCTTTACTGGATATACCCACATTTCACGAGATACATTGGACCCCTAAACGTGATAGGTGGTGAGCCCATCGCCGGACCGGGTCTATTCACTCATGTTTCAGAATTAATTCTGAGACCTGCGGGTTTCCTCACGATGTTTTCCTTCACCGTCGAGCTAGTGATAAATATGTACGTAAGTTTTTTTGAAAAACTCATTGGTACATGCCAGGATTCCAACCCGAGCCTCACTGATTTTCGGCCGGCTCTTTAACCGTAAGGGCTATCACCCTAGTAAGTAACCCTCTTACTCCATTACTTTCTTATTTTGAATAATAAAATTGACAACCTAGGTGGTGGGAAGGGGAGGGCTGAGTGTACCGTTCTCGTATAGACGCGGAAGACCCTTCGCCCCACTTCGTAGCTAGATTTGGTAGCCAGCTTCGAGATGGGAATGTTCTTTTCCCATTTCGAAGCCGGCTACGAGTTGGGAATGTTTTAGTATCATTTCGTAGCTGGCTTCGAAATGGGAAGAAAACAGTCCCATCTCGGAGCCAGCTTCGGGGAAGATGGTCTGTGGGTTGCGGTAGATCGCAGCATGTGACTGAATGACGCGCGCGGCTGTTGCGACAATAGTCAACGTATGAAAATGTATGGCGCCATATCCGAAGTCTGCGACAGACGCGTGCGGCCGACGTCTGTCATTTTCATACATTGACTTGTCGCATCAGCCGCGCGCGTCAGTGTATAGGAATAAGTGTATTATTAAACATCATAATAAAAAAAAATTTAATGTCACTAGGGTGACTGTCTAACGGTCCATCTTTGCTTAACGAGTGTGATCGTTACAGACACACTAGTAAAACTACTTTTATCTATTATCTATATCTATACATATAATAAAACTCTAACGGGGCCGTGTCTGTACATGAAATATTTTTGGAAAATTTTAATGGTAGTGTATATAGTTATCGATATAGATGCCGAAACACCAATTTTTGAAATTTTTGTCTGTCTGTCTGTCTGTCTGTCTGTCTGGTTGTGCACGCATCACTCAAAAACTACTGGACGGATTTTGATGAAATTTGGTATGCAGATAACTGAGTACCCGGGTCAACATCTAGGGTACTTTTTATTCCAGAAAAATATCTCATTCCCACGGGAAAATATAAAAACTGGGTAAAAAGAGAAATACGTACTATTCCGAAACGATAACACCTAGAAACTTGAAATACGGTGAGTAGGTGTCTCATATATCGTAGCCAACCGCTATGAAGGGATTTTTGGAAATTCCCACGGGAACGGGAATAATCTGGATGCGCGCGGGCAACGTTGCTATGGGAACCCGCTATTTGAAATATGGTATGTAGGTGTCTTATGTCGTAGGCAACCACTATAAAGGATTTTCGGAAATTCCCACGGGAACGGGACTAAACTGGATCCGCGCGGGCAACGCCGCTGGGCACCCGCTAGTGTAGAATATAATGTGCCTTAATCCGAATTTATCAATAAGGCAATAAGGGTGTACAAAATGTCATGGTCCCATATGCTTCCTGTGAGATTTAAGTAATTTCAAAAATGCTGACGCAATTAAACACAAGCAATGCCGGATGCCAATTAAAAAGAACTGCATCCGATTGCTGTATGCGAGTGCAGTACTTTGAAATGAGGTTTTTGATTTTATTAATTTACTAGCGGGTACTAAGCGGCGATGCCCGCGCGGATCCAGTTTATTCCCGTTCCCGTGGGAATTTCCAAAAATCCCTTCAAAGCGGTTGCCTACGACATATAAGACACCTACATGGCGTAGGTTTATTATATTATTATGAGATGTCAACAGATGATGTAGGTACCTATTTCTGTTCGCTATAACAACACATACTAAAAAACAGAATAAAATAAAAATCTAAGGAGGCATACAATAAACTTAATTTTTTTGCTGTTTTTATAGATAATAATAATAATAAATTGTGGTGCACAATGTACAGGAGGTTATTTAGTCCTAAACAAGGCAGGGCCTTGTACCTACTATGGGTATCTACTAAACAACTGATAAACATACTTACTCGGGTCACCCTTGCCTCGATTAGACGCGCGGATAAGTCCTTCAAAAACTTCTTAGCTTCAGGGCCCTAAGGGCTCTGACGACAGCGGGTCTCATATTCGGGTCAAATATTTTTCTCCGCTTAGACGCTTCGGCAAAAACCGCAGCTGCACCAGGGCGAGAAGCAGTACAAACTATATGCGACGAAGCCAGGGTGTCAATGCAGGTGGCATCCCAAACTAAGCATCTACCTAACTTCCAAGGAATAAGCGTCATCCCGTCTGGTCTTTTCCCGTCAGATCTAGATATCCTATTAGGTCCCAAAATTGCCGGGATATTGGTGCTAAAGCCCGACGAATGACGTCAATCAAAGTCGCATGACGAGAGAGCCGACCAGCGCTCCTCTGGCAGGACAAGCCATGGTGCCCAAGCTCATCCACCGCCTCCCCACACATACATTGATGAGGCGCAACGGTTGTCCTGACAAGGACAAAGTTTCGTTATCCAACAGGTTACCCAAATTAGCTGATGGAGAAGCGTGCAGATAGTAACTAAAATAAATAAAATATTATTCAGTTGTTCACCACATATACCTTTTCCATGGTAGAACGTCTTATTGGTGACTTTGTAATATTTTACAATCTTAATGCGTTTAATTGATGGCAACCATAATAACGTTGTTTAAGAGGTATAAAATGAACATTAAACGGTTTGTATCACGCAGCCGTCGCAGGTAATAGTATTACGCAGGGCGGTAATTAGGATATGCCGTCCCGGGTCGACAAGAATTTGCGCCTTCAGCAATTATTTTAAAACATTGAAATTCGGGTTGAAATTTTAAAGTTCGGTGTTTGACCAATGAGTTATTCAAATGAAAATGTATTTTATTCTGTAGTGTGAGGATAGGCACTACGGCTCATGAGCCTTGCCTGTATTCCGCGCTCCTGTCAGTTGGCCTTCACGCCACCGGGACCGCACATGTCACACACACCCATCTTAAACCAACACCAGAGTTTATAGTAGGTAATAAGAACTACACCTTAGAAAAGTCAATAGTCAATAGTCGTTTGCCCCCTTTTTTATCATAAAAAAAAAAGTCTAATAACAAGGCACACTAAACTCGTCCATGAAGATTGACTAAATGTACAGCAACCCATCTCCACCTAAGAGTTGCTGGTTCCAAATGCACTACCCCGAGAAGAACCAGCAAGAAACTCAACGCTTACGTACAGTCAAGAGCAAGTCAAGCTTTACACTACCAGTTTAAGCTGAGCTCTGATTTATACTGCGCGCCATAGAATACAGGGCCGGGTCAAAGTCCAAAGTGTTAAGCTTAGCTTGCTCTTGACTGTACATTGTCACTTGCTCGATGGTGAAGAAAAACATCGTGAGGAAGCCCGCAGGCCCCAGAATTGTTTATGAAGAATGTGTAGCAGCACCACTGTCTCACTGATGGGCTCGAAAATTTGAGTCCAAAAATATAACGGTGTAAAGCTTAGATAAAAGCAAAAGAGGAAGATACGGTATAGTCATAGAAATCATCGTTGACATTTGGACTACATACAACTACACGCGCAAATAAAAAAAGAGATAGAAAGACGTACTCGGGCACAAGCGCGAACGAGTTGACTAGGTACAACGAATTACGCTACTTGCACCTAATTTAAAGGATCCACGCGCGAGGCGCCGGTACCGTATCTTCCTCTTTTGCTTTTATCTAAGGTGCAAAGCGGTTATTTAAAGCATACCACTCCAAGTCAGCTCTTAGCTTAGCTCAGCAGTGGGCTGTTATGGGTTAATGATGACATTTTAAAATGGTATTAGATAAACGTTAGAGTTTTAGGACATTATGCGCCCTTGTCATGCCAGTGCCACTCCTAGGTACGGTTCTGGCATCATGCATTTAGTTAATTAGGGTGTGGCCTCGTTTAACTTTCTGTCAAACTATACTGACATTATTTGAAGTATGATTTAAGGTCCATATCTGAAGAGTCCTATATTTAATTCTATATTAAATTAACATCAATTAGCTGTGGATTGCTTTCTTCACACTCATTTAACTCTATTAATGGTTTAATACGTTTAATGTGTAATGTAGGCTTATCTTTCCGTAGATCTTTGGCGTTTTTATCGAGGCACTAGATCGTAGGTGTAAATGTGTTTAATTTCGGAGGTCATCAGCCTCCCATGTGCGCGTACGCAAAGTTGTCGACGCGTGTCAAACTATCTACATAGTTATTTTGTACAAACTTAAAGTTTTTCAACAAAACAAGCAATACGACTTTAATGTACTATAAATAAGGTCTGTTATTATCAGCACTTGATTTCGGAAGTTCCAAATTTTACGGTTATTTTTTCAAAGTCAGATGTTTGATTTGATTGTTTCTATTCAGAACACTGGAAATGTTAATTGCGGACACAACGTTTTTAAATAGAACAAATGGAGATTACATATATATTGTTTTGTTTGTATTGTTGGCCGTTTGTTACTAGGCGGTTGTTTTTGCGTTCCGTTTCACGGTAACGTAGATAATAATGTTCAGTTATTCCAATTAAGAGGGTAGGTACTTACTTATTACAGCAACTGTAGAGTATCAACAATTATTTGCGTATTTTTTATTTGTTGGCTTTTTATAATAGCAATATAGGTCACCGGTTGAATATAGTGATGGATATAACAAGGAGCAGTGATAGCCCGGACGGTTAAAGAGCCGGTCGAAAATCAGTGAGGCTCGGGTTCCAATCCTGGCATGTACCAATGAGTTTTTCAAAAACTTTCGTTCATATTTATCACTAGCTTGACGGTGAAGGAAAATATCGTGAGGAAACCCGCAGGTCACAGAATTAATTCTGAGACATGTGTAAACAGACCCGGTCCGGCGATGGGCTCACCACCTATCACGTTTAGGGGTCCACTATATCTCGTGAAATGTGGGTATATCCAGTAATGGAATACCTCTGCCTACCCCCTCGGGGATAAAAAAGGCGTGAGATTGTACATATATAACAAATTCTTTAACGTTTTAGGTAGTACGGAATCAACACGAACTTTGACAGCTTTTTCTGTTAATGTTTAAGCAGATCTACACTAATAGTATAAAAACTAATGATTGTATTTTTTGTTTCTATTGAATAGGCTCCGAAACTACTAAATAAATAAAATAAATAAATAATCTCACACTTTTCATCTCCGAGGGGCTAGGCAGAGGTTATCGATTACAGGATATACCCACATTTCACGAGATACATTGGACCTCTAAACGTGATAGGTGGTGAGCCCATCGCCGGACCGGGTCTATTTACACATGTCTCTGAATTAATTCTGAGACCTGCGGGTTTCCTCACGATGTTTTCCTTCACCGTCGAGCTAGTGATAAATATGTACGTAAGTTTTTGAAAAACTCATTGTTACATGCCAGGATTCGAACCCGAGCCTCACTGATTTTCGACCGGCTCTTTAACCGTCCGGGCTATCACTGCTGTAAACTACTAAACCGATATTAAAAATTCTTCCACCATCTTCCACCAACGTAAAGCTTACTTTTCTGGGAATAACATGGTCTAAAATTTTCCCACGGTTTATATAAGTCCCAATAAGTCCCGTTACTTATGCTTGTGTATATTTACTAGTAAGACATGAGATTAAAAAAAACTGCCCTTGAGTTTCTCTCTGGCTCTTCTCGGGGTACTGCATTTGGAACCAGCAACTCGTCGTTGGAGATGGGCTGTTGTTTACATTTAGCCAATCTTCATGGACGAGTTTAGAGTGCCTTGTTATTATAAACTATTGACGTTTCTAAGTGTATATTCCATACCTAGTACCTACAGAATAAATGAGTTAGAGTTTGTTAAATCGCACGGAACAGCTAATGTTTGATGAAGTCGTTCAGACTATTTTCTTCACCAAGAATAAAATTCTTCTTCTATATACTGTTATCTATAGTGCCCTAAAATCTGTCTATACGCCACTCAAGTCCACGTTGTGTGAAGCTTAATATAATTGAATTCATATGTGATCTTTCTGGTACACTACACACATCAAAAGCCGAACAAAGCAGTGTCATTGCGCCATACTGCCTTACACTCAATACATCACACACGTGGCGTATAAAAAGAACCACGTTACCCTTTCAATTTAAATATTCTATTCATACTAGACACAGAGAGATTGATGCGTCACATTAAAATATGTACGATAATAACTTACAATGTTCAAAGTTCATTATCTGGTCGTAACAACAGTCTTATTACAAGCGATGAAGGCGTTTAATCTATTTTGCGGGACGCAAATGATTTCTTTGTTACTTCCACTGCGTGAAGATGTACCTACTTTGGAAAAAAACCGTAGTTAAACCCTGTATGGTTGTAATAAAGATGATTTTTGCTATTGTATGTGTCAAATACAATTTGTATTTTGTAGCGGTGACGAAGTTGGAAAATATTCGGCTTTGGAACATAGATGTCGAGTGATAGTATGACAGGGCTATCAAATCAGTTAATATTGCTTTTGAGAAATGTATTACAAAATGTTCCTACCTGTAAATGCATGATATTTTTAGGGTTCCGTACCTCAAAAGGAAAAAACGGAACCCTTATAGGATCATTTTGTTGTCCGTCCGTCCGTCCGTCTGTCAAGACCCTTTTTCTCAGGAACGCGTGGAGGTATGAAGCTGAAATTTATATCAATTACTCAGGTCTACTGTCCCTTGAAGCTGTGAAAAAATCAAACTTCTAAGCCAACGCAATCAAAAGATACAGCCGTTTATGCCGCAAATTTTCGACACTTGCAAGGGAATCAAAACCTACAGGGTGCTTCCCGTGAACTCAGAATCTTGAAATTTGGTACGAAGCAACGTCTTATAGCATAGATAAAGGAAAAATTACGAAAACCATAAATTTGCAAGGTTGTACGGAACCCTCGGTGCGCGAGTCCGACTCGCACTTGGCCAGTTTTTTTATGTAGATATGAGTCTACTTCTTTGAACGATTTCACGAAGTTTGAAGTGTGAGGTGTCACAAAATTTCTTTTAGTGCACAAAGTGCCACAGCCTACATTTTTTTACTAGCGTGAGCCATAAGAATGATATAGGCGTTAACAACATTCTAAGGCCTTTTAAAGGCAGTAGAAATTTTAAATTGCTTATAAGTACACTTACTTGTTTTGTGTACAAAATAAGCTACATGCATCCCTTTTTACTGTAGGACATGCACAAAATCGGTAGTATAATGCAGCAGTAGTGACACAATCATGCAAAATTTACCCAAACAGGCACAACATCAGTATGAGAATGATGCAGTTAGTTACACAAACATGCACAATTACCCAGCAGTCAATATCACAATCAGGCAGTAACTGCAGTAAGTGACACTTTAGGCACAGATGAACCAACAGGATCTCAGAATAAGGCAGTAGTCACACAATCATGCACAAAATACTCCAAAATTCAAAGTACCTAACGGTATCAGAATGAGACAGTGACATATAATCGTGCACAAATTACGTAAACATGCACAGATAAGACAGTGATACAAACATGCACAAATTACCCAGCAGTATCGTCGTGTAACATTTTTTTCCAGATAATAGCTTATCCGTATGTATTGCTGTCCTTCGCCCGCTGATGTACAGGAGTACCTCCTACGAGAGAATATATTTTTTTTTAAAAAGAGGGGGCAAACGAGCAGACGGGTCACCTGATGGTAAGTGACTACCGTCGCCCATGGACACCTGCAGCTCAAGAGTCACAAGTGCGTTGCCAGCCTTTGGGTGGTACAGTCAACAAAGTTGTTAGGGTTACACGGCCAGTAACTAAGAACTCATTTTTCTGGGGTACTCATAAATAAATCTTATTGATTAGTGTTTATTTCGAAAGGTATCTTTGATCCCTACAATTTCCAAAAAAAAAACTATAAGTAAATACATTTACAGCTTTAAGAGAAAACTGAATCTTAGTTTTTGGTCATGTAACACTAACAACTTTGTTGACTGTACGCTCTCTTCTTGAAGGTTTGAAGGTTGTATCGGTCCGGAAATACCGCCGGCGACAATTTGAATATCAGTACAAGGAAGTAAGTGACACAATTATGCACAAATGTCCCGAAAACTAGTAATTGTTTTGTGCCATCCTTAAAATTTACGTGTTTGTTTTCCACAGAGCGCACTCCTGAGTAGCTGTGACGCATCTCCGGTGAGTCACGATCGTTTTAGGCAACCAAATTTCTTATTACACCAACTTTCGGTATAGCTACGAGTTACGTGTGTTATAATATTATTATCATATACATGTTAACGCTAAGGTGACGATGACTCGCCTTTTAAAAAAGGTGTTCATACTATATTTGGGTATCATTGATTACTAACTCTGTTCTAGATGTAACTTTAATTTTAGAGTTGTTTTCGACGCTTTATAATTATAATTTATGTTGAAGTTTAATTGAAATGGAAGAAATCGTGGTTGGATGAATGCTTTAAATATTTGTAGGGGAAACAGGAACGCCATCTATTATGATAACTAGAACTAATGAGTCGTGTCGCAGCAATGCGGTCTAGTCTATGAAGATTGGATCTAATCGTTGTCAGTGTTACTATGTTAATTAATTGGATCGATTAGAAGAAATGGCAACCCAGAAGTAGTTTTGAATTTGAACGGCTGTCAATCATCGGACAAATGAATGGAGATTATGATCGTTGCATGGTTACGGTAATGTCGGTATTCCTAAATAATACTGAGTCTGCGTCGAGGAGTCTGAATAAAGGATTACGCAAGTGAACATAAGCCAAGTGAGAGGAGTCACAAGGTAAACGTGACAGAGCTGGAACATATGCACCAGCGGTGCCGTGGAAGGCGAGATGGGTCATTGCTGCATCAGGTAATGTTTGTACAATGAATAGACAATAGCGAGGTAAGGGGACAGTTGACTTGTAGGGAATCAAGACATGCGCGAAGTAAGCAGTAAAGAGGGATTACTGAGCGCAGCCCGCGTTTAGGTCAGTGCCATAGAACGGCGCCATAAAATGGTGGTGGGTCTGTCCCCAGGAGGGTGGGTGGACCGCCTGGTCCCATCCCACAATCTAGCTTGAGTACCTACCCGCTCATGTATTTGGAATACCTTTAGCAGACTATTATTCTGTTGGTGTGATGATCGTAATATTGTCTCTTGATCTACTTGGTGACCTTACTTAATAAAGTGACTATGTACCTTGTTGTGTAACCAGTTTAATTATTACTTACTACCCTGCCCAGAGTAGATACGCCCACATAGATATCGTATCGGCTAATCCTGAATACTTCTGATGCGCGGGAGACCTCTGAGTATCATTAATATTGTAATGAGTGTAGCAAGCAGGGGCCCCTCCGCCGTCATATTTATAGAATTTTGAAGCTAGGTTAGGGCACAGAATAAATAATAGTACTACGTAGTTATGGTATGTTTAGAAGTACGTCAATTCTAATAACATAGGACTCTAAAAAATAAAAAAATCTACTTCAACCTTAGGTACCTATATGGTTTTCTCATGGATGCCACTGTCAGAACTAGACCAAATTATTTTTAAAATCGGTCCAGTAGTTTTTGAGTTTATTCGTTACAAACATAAAAATCTTTCCTCTTTAAAATATTATTGTTGATATATATTATTGTAGAAGTGTAGATAAATAAACTTAGGCCGTCTACGCTATTGGGTTCGATTCTGCATTACAGCGACTAAACTTATTTTAGTTTATTCCTGTCTTTATTTACCTCAAAAAAAAGGGATAGAAGATAACCTACCGAATTCAGTCCTGTCAGAGGCTGTATTTTAGTCGTGACTTATTTACTTATGCACTAAACACGTTATGAAATGCCTAAGTTGACAGGACTAATTTTAATCTGACAGGACTAAATATCACTTGTCTCTTTTCTTCTCTATGAGAAAGAAAATGACAGGACTAAACTAAAATAAGTTTGGGCGCTGTAATGCAGAATCGAACCCATTGTCGCCTTAAATCGCACCCAATGTAAAAGCGAATCGAAACTGTGGCTTTTCAATCTGTGATGGATAGCTCGATCGGTCTTGCACACCGCCTCCGAAGACGCCGAACATTGTCCCCTCATCTCATCGATATAACCAAATAGATCTGTCAAAGACAGTGACAGTCCTGCCCCCTTACTCAAGGTGCAAACGAAAGTTTAATTTGCTTAACGTTCGCTTAGATATATAGATATGCTAGATCGCAGAACCTTAGACCGCAAAGTAGATTACCCATTCCTTTTCTCCACCAAAGATGTGTTAAACCGGACCCTACGCAATGATTGTAAGAATGTATTTATTTACTTAATTTTATATATTTTATATAATAAGATTCCTGGTATAATAAAAGAGGGAAGTAATCTTCAACTGTTTAAAAAATACAAGTATATTTTAAAGAAATGTTACCTACTACACGGTATCGAAGAACTTCTAAGCGAAAAAATATAAAATAATAAATTAAAAAAAAAAATAAGCGTGTTTTATGTTTCATAACATCGATATAACCAAACAGATGTGTCAAAGAGGAGTGACATCCCTGTCCCCTTGCCAAGCGGCAAGCAAACAAAATAATCTAAAATACGAATATAAGACGACCTTCACCGAGCTGCTAATTGGATGAAAAGTATTTTATATCAAATTTAATATGTTAAAAAAGATATCGCGAGTGGGTTGGCTGAAAAAATTCAGTCCACGATATAATTAATTAAATATTTAAAATATGAGTGTATCGCTATCCTTTTCTATTTTACGGCTAATAGAATGCGCACTTTCTTTCATTCGATGATGGTTCGCTGAGACTTTTCAGTCATAAGTACGTTAAATTCACTCGCAGAAATTTTTTAATATTTTCATTCATGTCAAGACTGTTTTTATATTATATAGACTTCATACTTTCGATTGGTATGTGATTTGTCTATTGGCCAAACCAGTGCAATGTTAAAAAAATATATAATTATATCGTGGACTGATTTTTTTCAGACAACCCACTCCCGATATCTTTTTTAACATATTAAATTTGATATAAAATACTTTTCATCTATTAAGCAGCTCGGTGAAGGTCGTCTTATATTGGAATCCTCTACTAAAAGTTTGATTCGCTTAGCGCTAGCTTAGCGTTCGCTTAGATATAATACCACAGTTTAACAATCATTAATCTGTGGTAATACTATAAATAAGAACTACGTATCAGTGACTGATGACTATATTTCTTTGGAGTATTGCGTAAATTTTATTTGGTCGCGCTATAGTGCCGTGCGCTTAATCAAACGCTTGTGTCAACTGTCAGTCCCTTACATTTGTGATTCTATTAGACAGGCGTTTACTTTTTACAAACTTCACTTGGTTGGGTCCTATGTTGTGTCCAAATGCGTACTGCATTTGGAATCAGGAAGAAACTCAAGGACAGCTCTTTTTATTGTGTCCTACAGTTTATTATCATAGTATTTCTTCCGCCAAGTGCAAGTAATTACATCGACGTACCAGTCCCACGATCACTTCAAACCAAAGAGATTATAATAATAGGGCATAGAGGGGACAAAGCGAGGAAAATTTGAAGCCAAAACTTATTACAAGATGGAATAAGTCTAGTGTGATTCGACCCGCTAGGAGTAATAGTGTTCTGTGGATTCGACCGGCATTCGACCGAATGACAGCTCGCGCTCATACTAACTGTCATGACGCTCTTGAGCTTCTAAGTTTTTGTATGAAATTTTCCCAATGCCCCCTCTATGCCTCTATATTTTAATCTCTTTGCCTCAAAAGAAAAAAACCTCATTGAGGTCGGTATACCCGTCAAAGTCAGTTCGAATTATTTGATGTTAACGCTTACCGTATCTGCGATCTAAATGATTGGAGTGTTAGTATAGCGTAAAACAATGGCGCGGGAAGCTTCCCTGTAGGCGTGGCGGATAAAGCCAGTATTAAGCGGATATTGCTACAGCTCAGCAATCAGTGATTTCCTCTTTTCCGCTACCAATAATACCGAGTATCGATTAGGCTGACGTATATGCTCGTTTATTTTCTTGCTACACGAACCTAGCGGTTCCTAATTCCCGTTTCCTTAGAAATACGGGAATAAAACATAGCCTGTGTTACTTAGTAATAATGTAGCTTCCCATTGGCGAAAGAATTTTTTAAATCGTTCCAGTAGTTTTGGAGTCTATTCGTAACAAATATACAAAAATACAAATCTTTCCTCTTCTTATTAGTAGTGTAGATTATGTAGCTAATGGAAAGGTTAGAGCAGTGATAGCAAGCACAGTGGTTAAAGAGTCCGCTTCTCATTCATGAGGCTCGGGTCTAAATCCTGGCATGTGTACCAAATAGCCCACTGCTGAGCTAAGGGTCTTTCCCCTTGGGAAGTATGGGCTATAATCTCCCACGCGAGCCAACTGCAGATTGGGAGATGGTGTTAGGCTAGTAGCCACCTGTCTGAATTTATCAAGCCATCCAAGAGTATCCGACATGACATTTCTGGGAGAAACATTGGCAACATAGACGAAAACAAATCTGTCTCATTTCAACATAATAATCCATCTCTTCTTACATATAAATATTAGTTTTTATATATGAGCCCACAAGGAACACATCACTGTACTTTATTGCATTATAGTTCATACTTAAAGCTCTGAGTTGAACCACACGCGTCCCATAAATGCATCTTCTAAAATCAATAATAAACAATGGGGAACTTGCACTAATATTATATTGATAAATTATCTTAATAATTCAATAATGATAGTTACTAGAAGTGCATTGCTGAACAATAATTCTAAAATTATAAAACTTATAAAAATTTTTTTACCCGATTTTTTTTTCTTTCTTAGACTAATATACATTACTCAACTGTAGTCAATAATACACACTGAGATATTTAAAATAGTATTTTAAAAAGAAACAGGGTCGTAGCTTCCATTTATGCACAATCTACCTACAACCGCCAGCTGCGCGTAGTACTGTGCGTAGTTTTCTAGATTTTGTAAAGCTCTAAACATGACTATATTTAACGATTAATCTCGTGTATAACTTCGGCTCTAGCTACCTTATACGTCATATTTTTTTCCAGACGGTAAAAAAAATATAAAAATAAGTCGGGTTTTCCTTCCTGACGATTTAACTCCAGAACTGACGAACCGATTTCCATGGTTTTGCAATCGTTGGAAAGGTCTCGGGCTCCGCAAGGTTTATAGCAAAGAAAATTCAGCATTGCACCCGTGCGAAGCCGGGGCGGGTCGCTAGTAAATAATATAATATGAAAAGTTTACTTCATAAGATGACGAATGACGTCACGTGATATGCACAAATATTTGTGCATATTTTAACTTTTTATTTTTGGTATCTTTATGTAATCCTTAAATCTTTAAGATAAATTAAAAACAAAATTTTATGCAATTTCCCCATTATTGAGACAATATAACTAAAAACAGTTGTTTCCTTTTGGCGTCCCTATACCCTTACGGAACACCGATGGAATCGCAGCGAAACGCTAGAAGATAATAATAATTTGCCTTTCCCATAAAGACATAATATTTATCTTGATATTGCTTTAAAATTTTGGGGTTCACAAAATATCGTAACTCATTTTTAATTGCTGCGTATTTCACGAGCGACAATAGTGGGACGGCGAATGCCTGTAGGCCGGGACAAAGCCGTCTCAGAAACAATTAGGAGATTTAGATGAGTTTGTGCGTAAATTGAACTAGCGACCGCTCTCGGCTTCTGTTGTGTTTTTAGCCCACTCTCCTGTTCATAGCAATACTTTCGAAATACGTTCTTGACTCAGATGTGAGGCACTAATGCTAGAAAAATGTGTTGGTGGACTGCCTAGGCGGATTCTCTCTTCGTCTTGTGTCATCTGTAAAGCTGGGGTCCCACGGTCCGCTATTCTACGGATCAGCCACACTCAGCCGACGAGCACGGACGGCGACGCACCGCAGGCAGGGCCGGTCCAACGGTGCGTGTCGGTGTGTGTAGATGTTTTTATGTTGTCATAATGCAAAGCGAAAGAAAGAGAGAGAAGAGCGCACCTTTGAAGTTACCGACTCACGATGGATACGGGCGCACCGCCACAGACGTTCTGTGCTATCACGGACGTCGTGCGAGCTGGTCTGCGTGCATCCGCGATTTTACGGACCGTGGGACCCAAGCTTAAAACGCAAAATCTATTAAGTGTGACGTCATAGCTTTGTGATTGTTCTAATCAAGAGTCAATTTAAATTCACCTGCCACGTGACGTAACTTAGAGGTCAAGAGGTAGCATACGAGTAGATCCACTTACACACAGTTTGAAAAATAAAACAATTTAAAAAAAGTCACCTACTTAAAATAATTATAGGTACCTACTGATCTATAAAAATACATGCATACATACATAAAGCTCACGCCATTGCCCCACAGGGGTAGGCAGAGACTACGGATCGATAATTTTTACGATCTCTGCATACTTCCTAATAATAATAACGAAAATACCTAAAAAAACTTTAAGTATCAAATTAGCTATTAAAGTCGATTTTCTGTGGTCGGCTCACGATGTAGCAAACGTTAATTTGGTCGCACGTAAGCTAATACTCTTGTGGAGTAACCGCGTTACAATGTAAACAGTAAAAAATAACCTAATCTGGTTAACTCTGACAAAACAGCTAAGGGCTTTGACCCTATACGTCACGGAGAAGAACCGGGTAAACGGCACAGTAGTTGCCCTGCGACGATTGTACACCAAAAACAACGCAATATGGATACCAACATTAAGTAAAGTACAATGGGCTATATGAAGTACGTGAACGTCGTAATCAAGTTTAAAGTCATGTTACAAACAGATCATTATAAAATCTATGGGGGCGCAAGACAGTTTAACAAAAACAATATTAATAAGCGGAAAAAAAAATATGAATATAATTAAAATGAAATACTTTTATTACTAACGCTTTTATATTAAAGCGAAACCAATAACTCATCATAAAATCTCCAAAATTGTTCATCTAATAAATCGAAATAAGGTAGATTGGTTCCTTATACAGTATATTTAGTTATATTTATCCTTAAACGCAAAAAAATACATTTGGTAATTGACAAGGGAATATAAAAAAACGGATTCCCGTACACACTGTACATCGCCGCTGGGCAATCTGCGCATCTGCTGGTCATTAATATTTTAACGATTGACAACCATAAAAATAAGATGTTAAATATTCACAAAAGTATATTTATGTCTCAAAAGTACTTAACCCTTTTTTTATGCGATTCGAAGTTGCTCCCGTGATTAATGTTAGTAAATTTCATGGATAGTAAACTGACGAAAAACGTAAACTGATGAAATGTTGTATGTAATTTATTTCCCACCTTTCATATCGTCGGTAACTGATAAACAAGTATTTAAACCAAAATCATCTTTGACTGAATAATTTAACGTCTCAACGTTCAAGTATTCGATCGTATGCAAAAATGTGTTTGTTGAAAAACTCCTAAAAAAATTGTAGAGCGATAGTAATTGGACCGGGAAGTCAAATACGCTACTTCTGTCTTAGTGTTATTCAAATCAGCAAGAGCCAACAACTGTGGCCGCTACCCCACAAACGTATCCGACCTATTTCGGCGTAAGCCACATGTCTCAGATTACCGTGTGTGAAATATAAAAGAAAAAAGATGTGTGGTAATAGCACGACATGCTAGTAACATATTGTTACTCGTTAATTTGTTTGTTCGTACGTAGTAAACAGACCGCTCTAGTTACATAAAATGGGGTGGGCAACACGAAAGAATTTATTTACAACTCGTGATAAGACGCCGTACTTAATATTGTTTTATCCTTGTTTTATTTATGTAGGTTTCTATGAGGAACCATTGCAAAATGTCAGATACGCAAAATGACGGATACGTATAATGTCAGATACGCAAAATGACGGAAACGCAGAATGTCGGATAAGCAAAACGACGGAATTTTAAAGATTTCCTACGACACTAGGATAGACGAATTTGAATTCTTGTCGATGAAATGATGATAATCCAGTAGATATTTTGAAGAGTTCAACAAAAAAGTCAGTTAAATCTATTATGTACGGCACTACGGTAGCACTAGTACTACGCTAGTACCACATGAGTAAAGAAACGGGCTAGGACTATTTATTGTACTGTGACGGTAGGTTGGTGGGCCTACGTCTTGGACTGGAGAAGGTAAATAAATAAATTGTGGGAGACAATTCACACACGGTTATTTAGTCCCAAACTAGACAGAGACTGTACTATAGGTACTGAACAACTGATTTACGTTTGAAGAACCCAGTTTTTACCAGCGTGTTTTTGGATTCCTAAACCTCTGATACACATAGCTCAGAACCAATTCTGGAGCACATAACAGCACTAATAGTACATTATGATATAAGTGCGGTAGGTTGAAAATTACAGCCGAGGCGATATTGCTAGCCCGAGCCGTAGGCGAGGGCTACAAGTAAGCAGAGGCTGTAATTATCAAAGCGCACGTATGTCATACGACGTTTTATAACACATTTGCGAGGAAATAAAATAAAACTCCGATTATGGTAAACGAATAAAAACAATACAGCGTTAAGAAAAAGCGCGCGGCGCGCATCATCATTCTTTTTTAAGAAAAGGCACAAAAAACAGCCAGTACTTATTACTAATAAAGTAAAGAAAAGAAAAGAAAGAAAGAAAAAATGTTTATTTTTGCCACAGTTACACACACACATATAAAGCAAAAGTAAAAAGTAAAGTAAAAGTAAATTAATATTTTTGTGTTTTTGTTACAGATTAATTGGTTGTAATTTACTGTCAATATTAATTAACTTAAATAATTATGTACATAAATATTTTTTTATTATATTTTATCTCCCAAAGTTAATTTTAATCATAAAATGTTGACAACTTTTTTGACATAAAAACTCTTTGCTGAGATTTTAAAAAGTACCGTTCGTTTTAAGACGGAGCATCTTGATAAACCGTGCGTTTTACTTTACACTTACCGCACTTGGGCGTAATGAGATAGGTAACGATATTAAAATTGGTGAAATAAGACACCTTTTACGAGCAAATGTGTTATAAACTTTTTTGACATAAAAACTCTGCTGAGATTTTAAAAAGTACCGTTCGTTTTAAGACGGAGCATCTTGATAAACCGTGCGTTTTACTTTACACTTACCGCACTTGGGCGTAATGAGATACAATACGATATTGAAATTGGTGAAGTAAGACACCTTTTACGAGTTAATGTGTTATAAAATAATTTAACTTGTAATTTGTATTAGTGTTCATTGTCAAAAGAATAATGTGCTGAGGAGTTTCTTGCCCCGCTTCTTCTCCTCAACTATACATACCGAAGGCGGTGGAGTCGCAATGACTTTCAGCAAGTGGACTTATAAGCCAGTACAATACCTTAAAAATAAAGAATTAGCGTCCTAAAGGTGCTCACGGAGTATAATAATAATAATTGTGGTATAGTCAAACATGGTTATTTAGTCCCAAACTAGGCAGGGCCTGTACAAATGGTCTGCCAAAGACGTTTAAAGAAAAAGTTTCTCTAAGAAAGAGAATGATTTTCTTCCAACCTCATTGTGGTCTGCATTCCGTTAGAGGTCTGGAAATATTCTATAAACAAAATCCTGGCTTTACGTAACTATAACTTATGTAAATGTAAAGTGATACATAATTTTAATAGAATGTTCGTAATCTCGAAAACACTATTGCGTTTAAATGTGAGTTTTAGATAAACGATACTCAGAAAATGACTCAATAGTAACTACAAACTGTGCAGCGAATGTTGTTAGTACCGTCAGCAGAAAAATGCTAAATTAAATATATTATGGGCAAGCAGTGCAGCGTCACAGCGCGGGCCTCGTTTTCTTCTCGTTTAGCAGGAATTTTCTAAAATACTTACTTCCTAACAAAAGAAGAACCCAGTTCTGCACTATCACTACAGAGTATAAAACAAAGTCTCTGTCCCTATATCCCTATGTCCCTATGTATGCTGAAATCCTTAAAACTACGCAACGGATTTTGATGCAGTTTTTTTAATAGATAGAGTCATTCAAGAGGAAGGTTTTTGTATTAGCATTGCACCTGTGCGAAGCCGGGGCGGGTCGCTAGTCTATTATAAATTGTAGAAATGCGAAAGTGACTTTGTTTGTTTGTTACGCTTTCACGCCTAAATAACTAAAGCTATTTTAGAAATTATTTCACCAATGGAAAGCTACATTGTCAGAGGTTGCATAGGCTATATTTTATCTCCGTATTCCCGGGAACCTAAACTCGAAAGCCACCCAAGGGCATCTGACATGCCTGAAAGACTCCCCTTGTGCGTAAACACAACGAAAACTGGGACGGTTTAACGTGCCTTAAAACACGGAGGCGCTCGATATAATGCCACTAGGCGGTCACCCATTTACTGCCTGACCGTGCCCACCTTTGCTTAATCAGTGTAGTCGTTACAAACACACTATTAAAAGAGCAAAGATTTGTATTTTTGTAACAAATAAACTCAAAACCTACTGGACCGATTTTAAAAAGTATTTTACCATTGGGAAGCTACATTATCAAGGAGTAACGAAGTCCCCGTATTCCCACGGGAACGGGAACTACGAGGGTGAAACCGTACAAAACAGCTAGTTCATCATAAACACACATAAAAAATAATTACAGAAAATTTTGCTGATACAACCTATTTTGCTGTCGGTATGCATAGCAACATACTCTCATTATTAAGTTGATAAATGGTATGTAATTCGTCTCGGTTTTGCTAGCTCGTTGCTCCTTCGGTCCGCCGTCATCACTATCTTATCGCATTCTTTATCTTTCCAGATTTTACTTAAGCTTTTTGTGTGGCGGGCCCCTAAATAGGCGGAAGCGGAGAACAGACTGAGCTTATAGTCTAATATGTTTTTCGGTACGGATATGGATAGAAACACATTTTTTTTTAGGGTTCCGTACCTCAAAAGGAAAAAACGGAACCCTTATAGGATCACTTTGTTGTCCGTCTGTCCGTCCGTCCGTCCGTCTGTCAAGACCCTTTTTCTCAGGAACGCGTGGAGGTATGAAGCTGAAATTTATATCAATTACTCAAGTCTACTGTCCCTTGAAGCTGTGAAAAAATCAAACTTCTAAGCCAACGCAATCAAAAGATACAGCCGTTTATGCCGCAAATTTTCGACACTTGCAAGGGAATCAAAACCTACAGGGTGCTTCCCGTGAACTCAGAATCTTGAAATTTGGTACGAAGCAACGTCTTATAGCATAGATAAAGGAAAAATTACGAAAACCATAAATTTGCAAGGTTGTACGGAACCCTCGGTGCGCGAGTCCGACTCGCACTTGGCCGGTTTTTTTTATAGGATGTTGTTAGGCGTCCGATATTTTAAACAAAATATTTATTCGTTTTACCGGACGACTAAATAATTTAATTCATCCGATAACCGGACGAATAATTATATTCATTTGTCCGGTTATCGTACGCTATTTTACCTAGCAACAACCGACAATTATTATCAGTGACCCACGCCAGGTAGTCAAGATGAGTTGATTATCTTATTGTGTTTGTATTCACACAGCGTGCTATATTAACCGACTCGACGCTATGTAAGGCTATTAATTATAATTATTATTGTAAAAAATATTTATTAGTAAGACATGAGATTAAAAAGAGCTGCCCTTGAGTTTCTTTCTTCGTTTCTCTTCTCGGGGTACTGCATTCGGAATCAGCAACTCGTCGTTGGAGATGGGCTGCTGTTTGTGTTTAGCCAATCTTCATGGACGAGTTTAGAGTGCCTTGTTATTATAAAACATTGACGTTTCTAAGTGTATAATTCAATACCTATAGAAAATAAATGATTTTGAATTTTTTGATATAAAATGCAGCGTAAGCGCGCAAATCCTCTTATTGAAAGTCATTGCGACTCCATGGTTAGTGTATCTCAGTCCACATCCTTATCCGTTGAACATCCTAATGTTAGTTTCGTGGCCGCACCCCTAAAGACACAGGATTAATGATGTCGTATTCGAATGACCATTAATATTTTATGCGTATTGCGTGACAGCTGCTACCATTTTCCTGTGTGGAAAAACTTTCTCTCTATAAATTGTATGCAATCTAGATTATGAATGCTAAAACGGGGAGTCATAACGTAGTGTTTAAAAAACAAATCGTGAAATGTATTTTTTTTTATCTCACGCAAAAGTAAACAAACTGCTGCGGACTAGCGGAAAAGGCAATAAATTAAATTGTGGGATACAATTCACACACGGTCATTTAGTCCCAAAACTAGGTTGAGCCGGTTCTATTAGTAGTAACATTTGGTAGTATAGGTACATAGTATTCTATGGGTAGATAAAGGATTATGATTATCTTTAATTCTATACAAATATTATAAAGAGAAAAGATTAGTATGTTTGTTACGAATATACCCGAAACATACTGGACCGATTTTGAAAATTCTTTCACCAATGGACAGCTACAATATTCCTGAGTGACGTATGCTATATTTTATTCTTGTATTCCTACGGAAACGGGAACTACGCGGGTGTAAACAGGTTTAATGAAAACAGTGCTTTTAAAAACCGACCAAGTAGCAATTTTTTATGAAACCTATACGTGTATCTATGGATAGGTCTCCAAAAAAAATTTGAAGTTTTAATATATTTTTTTCTAAACTGAATAGTTTGCGCGAAAGACACTTCTTAAGTGGTCAAATGTGTGTAACTGTACCCGTAACTTCTAAAATAAGAGAATGATAAAACTAAAGAAAATATATGATTACATTACCATGCAAAACTTTCACCGAAAATTGGTTTGAACGAGATCTAGAAAGCAGTTTTTTTTTAATACGTCATAAACCGTAAACGGCCTACCTTTCATTTGCTTCTTATAGATAACGGTACGGAATCCTTAGGGAGTGAGTCCGACTCGCACTTTGCCGGGTTTTTTTATTCTTGATCCATTCCGTATTTTTTTTGGAACTCCTTAGTGCCGTTTTTGAGAGAGCGATTATACAAATGTTGCTTTTCAATAGAGTAGGCTATACTGAAAGTTTTCAGGAAAAGTTTTGATAAATCGATATTATTCTGCCGTACTAGAATTAGTAGGACATTAAGTTAAGTACATAGCAGAGTGCAAGGGAAGGTTGCGTGTCGCATAATCGTGTTTTAAATTAAACCTCGGTGTCGTGCGTTCGTTAAGTTTATGTTTAGTGGGGCCCCTTTATTTTTAGGAAGCGTCCTAGGATGACATTGCAGTATTTGCAGTACCCTTGTGGAGCAGTGATAGCCTTACGGTTAAAGAGCGTGCTTCACATGATGATAATCAGTGAGGCTCGGGTTCGAATCCTGACATGTTTTTCAAAACTTACGTACATTTTTATCACTAGCTCGTTGGTGAAGGAAAACATCGTAAGAAAACCGGCAGGATGTATAAAATACCCGGTCCGGCGACGGATTCACCACCTTATTACGTTTAGGGGTCCAAAGAATATCTCGTGAAAAGTGTTAAATCCAGCAATGGAACTCTGCCTACCCCTTCGGGGATAGAAGTCGTGAGATTAATAATTTTATTTTTGTTCTTGTAGAGGTGGAATGCTCCTCGATCGTGAAAAGGGAAGCTCTTTCTCCAAGCGAGGTGACCTATTTATACCAACTCTTGTAAAAACTTTGGTTTTAAACTTATGACGTCATGAACTGGCCGTCTATGACACCTCTTGTTCTTTTCTATTCACTTTTGTATTAAATTTCCGCTTTTGATGAATTGTTATACTAATTGTTAAAAGGTATGTGTCATTGACTATATTATTTGTTATTATATTTCTTAGGAGTATTTCGTCAAACTAACTTGGTAGCTCTAATGGTATCCTAGCAACTATCACGATATAAGACAGCCACTTGTAAATGCCCATAGGTCGATTCCCCTAAAAGAAAGATTATGAAATCTATCAACCCGGTGCTTTTATACGCGTCGTGCATTCATGTACCTAAGTTAAAAAACAAAAATGGACACGATAACACAGATTAAGGAGCTCCAAAATGCAGATGCAGAACTTCATTAAACTACGATAAAATGTATTAGGTAATGTGTATGTAATGTAATAGTGTAAGTTCAAGTGGGTTACCATTTCTTTTTTGCAAATGCATATATTTTAATTTTTACTACTTAGCACTAGCTTTTAAATAAAAAAATAATCAAAATCGGTTCACCCAGTCGAAAGTTCTGAGGTAACAAACAATAAAAAAAAAAAGAAACATACGCTACGAATTGAGAACCTTCTCCTTTTGAAGTCGGTAAAAAATATAAATGGCGTTATGGTATAAATCTATGGCGCGTGATCAAAGCCATACGTTCCAGAACTTTCTATAGACGATCCTAATCGAAGTATCCCTTCTCCGAAGCCCTTGGTCTATGGTCCCACATCTACCACGGTTGGCATACAAAAGCCGGGCCCGTCTGACAAGTCCCGAGTTTTTTTGCTCCTGTGGCCTCGGGCTACAACATCGACATGGAAAAAAGCCTCTCTAGTCAGTAGATACGTTTGCTGGGTTCGTTTATTCAAATACTGTTGGCTGCAGTATAACGTAAGAACAAATTAATGAAATTCTTTAAATAATACAGCTAATGTTATGATAAAATTGTGTGTTTATTTGTATGTTGGAGGTTTGAAAAAACACATAGTTCCTAGAAGACGGGATAACTAAAGTTCAGGTAGAGCAGCTAATCTACACTAATATTATAAAGAAGAAAGATTTGTACATTTGTATGTTTGTAACGAATAAACTCAAAAACTACTGGACCGATTCGTTATCTACGACATTGTCACTGAGTAACATAGACTATATTTTATTACCGTATTTCCACGGGAACGGAAACTACGCGGGTGAAACCACGTGGACTAGCTAGTAAATGAAAAATTGTGTTCTGATTTGGATGAAATTTATCACAGATGTTTTATAACTTGGATTGATACATAGAATACTTTTTGTCACAAAATACGGACGCAGTCGCGGACTAAGGCTAGTAATAAGTAAGTGGTATTGATTTAGCACTTTGACCACAATAGCCACAGCTCAATTGTCCGTCTGCTAAACTAATACTTGCTCTGAGATTAAATAGCAAAATTCTTAGAATCTTTGCAGTTTGTCCTTAGGATAAAGCCAAGTCCACATTGGACTAAAATGACACAGTAAGCCATATCTACTCGTTCTGATATCGATGCACTGCGGTCTCGGGGGAACACATGCGCGAGCGCAGTGTGCGTGTAGGATGCGACTTACATGTGCGCGTGATCAGCTGATGCTACAGCTGTGCCTGCTGCGTGTGAGGCGTGGCGAATCATTATCTAGTTTACGTTTTATTGATAGTGTTTCGTAGTTACTTCTAAGCTTTAATAGCTGTTGAATTCCGAATTTGAATATGAAATACAATAAATAAAAAAAAGTTGAGTCTAGTTAGGGACATGATTGGTTGTGCCTGGCATCATCTAAATTATTGTAATTATCGTCTTGACAGATATCTCAGGTCTCGTAGTTAAATTACTAAACAAGTGACGATATTTCTGGCGCTACAACGTTTGTCGATGATTTATTTGTCGCATTATTTTTTTTATCGTCTGAATACATATTTCTTTTTATTCGTCTATTACGTTGCAACGGCGTCGTTTGAATTACTCTATGTACATAGCTTAACTGAAGAGTATAGGCACAGATATTAGAATACGTATAGGTAACTAACTGGTTTAGTCGCTTTGATATAGGTACCCACCTACAACACTAGCAAACGCCCAGCGACGTTGCTCGCGCCGATCCCGTTTTACTCGTTCCCGAATTTCCAAAAATACCTTTATATCTATTTCACATAATCCGTTTAGTATTTAGGATGTACTTACGGACCAATTAAATACTTACATTCTTATCGCTATTAGCTGCTATGACTTTAGTGTTAGTTTTTTTTATATTCTATGAGTTTTATTATTGGAAAGCGGGTCGAGTGCCAAGCGGCATGGCCCGCGCAGATCCTGTTTATTGTCGATCCCGTGGGAATTTCGACCAATCATTTCTTAGCGGATGCCTATATGCTCTCAAATAAACCTATATCCAAAAATTCCTAGTTCTTTAGACCTTAGCTTAGGCTGAGCGTTGATAATTCAGTCGATCAGTCGGTAAGACTTTGTTTCACTGCCGCCCAACACAAATCGGATTATCCTATTAAAAATATCCTATAATAATGATGATAATAATAACAATTGTGGGACACAAGTCAGACACGGTTATTTAGTCCCAAACTAGGCAGCGCCTGTACTATGGGAGCTAAACAACTGATAAACATACATAAATAATAAACGACAAGAAACGAAGCCAACAGGCATCTTAATGCACACAAACTGAGCCAACAGGTCCGTCAAGCGTTATCGAGCGATATTTGGTCTAAGTAAATATATAAAGATGTACGAAAATAATATTTTTAATAAGACAAATATGTAATTTGTACAAATTTTAAAATAAAAAAGATAAAGAAGTCTCAACCAATCAAGACTACCTATAATCAGGAATAGCAGCAAAATGACTGCGCATCACACATCACTCGGGTCACAATTTAAAAATCGAACATGCACCTTGCCTCCCGGCGAGCTTTTGAAAAACGAACGCGTTTTCGACGAAAAAATAAACCTCTTCCATTCTGTTCACGTGCGCACAAATTGCATATGCATCCTCTACGGCTGTCTCTCTCGCACCCAGCATCTCTTGTACTTTTTTGAAACCCTCTCATTACGGGAACAGTCAACATCCTACAACTACAGGCTCAGTCGAGTAGAGTAGTGTAAACATACGCGCTGTTTACATGTTTTGTGTGGCTGTGTGCGTGTAGTCAGCTGAGCCAATCTGTGGGTGCAACACGTGACGTGTGTATGTGTGCTTGGATTGTTTAACGTTGAAGTGGTTACGTACTATGTGCTGCGGTCGGAGGTATAGTTTACATTTTTTGAAACTTTTTAAGTTTAGCTCTAGATTTAGCTGTGTTGTGTCTCTAGCTTTTATGAAAGACGCGAGTATTGAAAACTAGTCTAGGAAACAAATACAGTCTTATTACAAAACATTATAATACTGTGACCTGGTCCGGCGATGCGCTCGGGCTCGTGAAAATGGGTATATCCAGAAATGGAATACCTCTGCCTACCCCCTCGGGGATACAAGGCGTGACAAACTTTGATTATGTAGTATGGTACTATTGTTTTTGAATGGAAAGTGACAGCATCTAATTTACACACTATTTAACTTTAAACACCATTTTGTTCCAGTCCTGATAGGCATAAGTAAAATGATAAATCTCCTACTTTTCGTCTAGGAAACTAAAGTAGGGAGCAAAAGCTAGGCTACAAAAGAGTAACTTAATAACAATTTTCAAAATAACTTCAAGTTAAATTATTCACATAGAGCAAGTTTTAGCCTGTAATTTTCCTAGATTTCAAAAACCTTTTTTTTTCCAAAACGTATATTACCTATAATACCTATACATTTCAAAGTTTGTACGTTTGGACGAGTGTTATTCAATTACGCAAAGACAGCCCAACGGATTTGGATGAAATTTAGCCCTCACATAGTTTATCGGTCTAGTTTATGAGACGGTTTAGTTAAAGAGCAGTGATAGCCCGGACGGTTAAAGAGCCGGCCGAAAATCAGTGAGGCTCGGGTTCGAATCCTGGCATGTACCAATGAGTTTTTCAAAAACTTACGTACATATTTATCACTAGCTCGACGGTGAAGGAAAACATCGTGAGGAAACCCGCAGGTCTCAGAACTAATTCTGAGACATGTGTAAAAGACCCGGTCCGGCGATGGGCTCACCACCTATCACGTTTAGGGGTCCAATATATCTCGTGAAATGTGGGTATATCCAGTAATGGAATACCTCTGCCTACCCCCTCGGGGCTAAAAAAAAAAAGGCGTGAGATTATATTATTATTATTTATTTATGATACGGGCCTGCTGGCTCAGTGACTCTGCCTTCTGATCCGGAGGTCGCGGGTTCGATTCCCGTTCGGAGCTAACATTTGTGTGCATGAACAATGAACAAATCTGTTGGCTTTGTGTCTGCTGGGTGTTTAATATTTAAGTGTATCCATCAGTTATTTAGTACCTATAGTACCTACAGGCTCTGTCTACTTTGGGACTAAATAACCGTGCGTGAATTGTGTCCCACAATTTATTTTTTAATTTATTATTATTATCTCCTGGATTAACACATAGTATACTTTTTATACCGGAACGCGAACGAAGCCGCCGACAAAAGCAAGTATTATAATGTTCCCACTAAGCTTCACTGCATTGGTACAATAATAATAATAAACTCCACTAGCAAGTCGTCCTTGACGTCATATGGGCTGCGCCTGGGCAACAGCTGATGTTACCTGATACGCACACCGACATAACGCACACCCACATAAACATCCGGCCTGACGCACACATCTCTGTATGGGAGAGCGTATTGAAGTATTTCTATAGCATTGAAGAGATTTGTGTCCTTCAACTCAAATATTACGATATTTTTCATCAATCTCCTGCATGTGGTACAGTGGAACACATTACACTGCATGTGGAACACATTACACAAACTCCCAAAGTGTTTGTGTAATGTAATGAAACTAGCAGCGCCCCGTGGTTTCACCCGCGTAGTTCCCGTTCCCGTGGGAATACGGAGATAAAATATATCAAATGTGTTATTCTGATGTATAAACTATATAATTGAAAAGTTTCATTAAAATCCGTTCAGTACTTTTTGCGTGAAAGAGGAACAAACATCCATACATCCATCCATAGAAACTTTCGCGTTTATAACTTTAGTAGGATGCAGTCAAACTAAGATACTTATATGGCACCCAATAGCTGAATTACGGACGATTCTGGTCTAATCCATAGTACCTTTATATTATAATTAAGTATTATTCGACGGGCCTTGAGAGTCGGAGGTCGCGGGTTCGATTCCGCTCTGGGCCAACGTTCGTGTGCATGAACATGTCTGTTGGCCTTGTGTCTGGGTGTTAAATATTTATTTAATTATATTTATCAGTTGTTTGGTACCCACAGTACAGGCAATGCCTAGTTTGGGACTAAATAACCGTATGAGAAAAGATAAAGAATACCCGAAACCGATGACCTCGTATGAACCGATTGATGGATGTGGATGAGGCGCGTAAAAATAAGTAAAAAGTAAAACAAGTAGTATTTCTCTTTTGTATTTTTCTTCAAGTGGGAGTTTGACCATACGAGGTCGTGTACTCTCGTCTACCGGAGAGCAATTTTATTCCACCGCATCGATGATTAAAACCGTTGCAGTGACATATATAGGTAATGAATGTTCCGAAATGGTTCAGAATAAGTCACTCCCCGGGGTATCAGCCAGACTGATCAATCTGTCAAAATGAAAGCGGAGTCACGTTAAAAGCTAGCACCCGACTTGGCCCAAAGGGACTCGATGACTTGGCGTTTATCGCATTTTATAAATAACGCTTGAATTCAATATAATTCTTTCGGTTTTAGAATGTTTAGATTGATTTGCCTTTCTTAGAGCTCTCAAATCAGAAATTGTTCAGGATGTCTTAGGTAACAATGCGTAATACATTACATTGGTAAATTATGTGTGAATGGCCGAGTCGGCATAGGGCAACCTAGGCGTAGGTACTTACATCGAAAGCCAGATAAAGACTACCCGAAACTGACGAGCATGTATGAACCGATTGATAGATGTGGATGAGGCGCGAGAGGTGAGCCAGGATTGTAGCAAGTGGCGGTCTATAGTCTTTGCCTACACCTTAAATAAAAAGGCGAGATCATATGTATGTATGTTTGATAAATTATTAATTGCAAACCAAACCGGATCAAAAAACTAGATCGTTTCAGATTATTTTCGAATGGGTAAATCATACGAAAGTTAAGAAATAAAGAAAATGATAGCATTCGAAACTGTGTTGGTTGGTTTGACCTTCTTTTACAAAGTAACAGACCGACGTGTTTTTTGTATTGTGGTAGTTGGAAGACCCGGTAGCGACATGTGCAATTTTTTTTTGTGCAAAATCTTATAAAGGTAGGATGTGAATCGCACGACAACGCATTTTTGCGTCAAATTATCTTTGGGACTGTCAAAAGTCACTTGTACATGAAGCTTTACACTTGTAGTGCGAGTCTGACCTCTAAACCGATTGTAATAAGAACGTACAAAGTCCAATGTGTCAAGCTCCACTTGCTCTTGACTGTACTTTAAGGTACACATAATAGCATCTTAGGGCGTAAGTCTGTGCCCTAGCCTTTTTACTAAACATCGACAGTAATATGTAATTATCACGAATAAAGTTGATTTTTTTGCAGGAGGCATAGAGTTTCTTGGGTCTTGAGCAGCTATTGAAACGATTCAGGATTTTTTTCATTGAAAGAAAGCTGCAGTATTCCCAAATGACATATTATTCTGCTTGTTCATTGACGCAAGCAAAACCGTTGGACGCAGCTAGGCAATAAACATAAAAGTATAGATCGAGAGAATACCAACACGAGGGAATTAAAACAAACCAAACTCACCTGAACTGATCCATTTTACTATTTGTAAAATGACCCTTTCTCAAGGGACTGGAAAGACCAGAATAGAAAAAAAAATGAAGGGTAAACCCACACAGCCGCATCTCACACATGCACGAGGAAAAAAATAAACTTGGAGTAGAATTTACGACTAATTGTAAATCATAGACACCCGATTTTAAAACTTATAAACTGCGAATAAGGTGAAAAATCGAATGTTCGAGTAAATACCGCCTGTGATAAAAGATCAGCTGTTTAGACGAGTCTTGGAAAGGGCATGGTGTACCCATGTAGGTTTGTTTTAGTTTAACACTGCTTGCTAGTGAGACTTGAGCTACGAACTTCAAATTGAGTCCATGCATTTAATATTCGTTAACAAAAAGCTTTTAAACGCTATCGACGAGTTACAGGTAAAGTGTTTTTTGTGGACACGTCTTTAGAATACTTACCTGGTAGTGTACCTGCCGTGGACAAGCGGCTTTCTAAAGTTGAGAACGTTATAGAATAGAATAAAAGTATGGGATAGAAGCGGTACTAAAATATCTTGATATTTCGAGGAAACCATTAAAGCCACCATGTGAAATTGACAAAACTCAAAGACGTTTTCACTGACTATGACATGTAGTTTTGATTTGGTAGTATGTATTACAATTGATAAGGGAATACAAATGGAATAATAATAATTTATTTTGAAAACGGAATGGGAAAGTTTTTGAAAAACACTTGTAACTACGTTGTTAGTCTTAAACAAGTTGTAATTAGGGTTCCGTACCTCAAAAGGAAAAAACGGAACCCTTATAGGATCACTTTGTTGTCCGTCTGTCCGTCCGTCCGTCCGTCTGTCAAGACCCTTTTTCTCAGGAACGCGTGGAGGTATGAAGCTGAAATTTATATCAATTACTCAGGTCTACTGTCCCTTGAAGCTGTGAAAAAATCAAAGTTCTAAGCCAACGCAATAAAAAGATACAGCCGTTTATGCCGCAAATTTTCGACACTTGCAAGGGAATCAAAACCTACAGGGTGCTTCCCGTGAACTCAGAATCTTGAAATTTGTTACGAAGCAACGTCTTATAGCATAGATAAAGGAAAAATTACGAAAACCATAAATTTGCAAGGTTGTACGGAACCCTCGGTGCGCGAGTCCGACTCGCACTTGGCCGGTTTTTTTTTATATAATAATAATAATTTAATAAAGAACAACACTTGAATTATCTGTCAAAAAGGAATGAAGTAGTGAAATTGACCAAAATAATTGTTTCGAGATGATCAAATCAAAATTGATGCAAAGCGAACATGTTGATCGAATTCCCAAAATTCCGGATGTGAAAACGACATGAACGAAAAACACGAATATGAACGAAAAGAAACAATGGCAGGAGGGAGGGGTGAGAGGAATCAAAAAGTGTTTCTCACATGAGTGAGTTCGTACGAAGGGTTCAAGAGCGCCTGCGTGTAAAGTACGAGCAATGATACTGCCAAGATAACGGCATCGCCATAAAAATTTCCAAAAGGTAATGGCTACTCAAGACAATAGTACCTACCAATGATAAGAAAGTAAGAGAAAGTAGAAGCTATTTTGAGGATCCCTCCTTTTTACATACAAATATACAGCTCACGTAATTGTAGCACAATATGTGTAGGCAGAGACGATGGATCGCCACTTTGCTCGATCTCTGCATACTTCTTTAGCTTCCTTAACGGCCATAAGCCTGAAAAGGTCAAAGTCAAAGTCAAAAAAAGTCAAAAATGTTTTATTCAAAATAGGAACTTACAAGTCCACTTATTGAACGTCATTTCAACTTCACCGCTTCAGCATGTATGGTTGAGGAGAAGAAGCGGGGCAAGAAACTCCTCAACACAATATTCTTTTAATCAATTGTTACATATTACTAAATTGGGTTACATAATTTCGTTTGTTTTTCGCTATCGTATTGCGCTGGACTGGAGGAAATCTGTTCCAAGCATCATTGTCATTTAAATAGTCGTCTAGTTTGTAATATGCCATTTTACAAAGTAAATGTTTAACATGAGTTTTGAACACAGTTTCAGGCAATTTCAAAATATCTTCTGGTATTTTATTATAAAAGCGTATGCAAAGCCCCACAAAGGAATTATTAATTTTACTTAATCGTGACTGAGGTTGCTCTAGTTTATTTTTATTCCTTAGATTACAATTATGCCTGTCACAGTTTTTAGTATACAGTAATATGTTTTTCCGTACATACATAATGTTTTCATAAATGTACTGACAAGGCATTGTTAAAATATTAATTTCTTTGAACAGTTCTCTTAGGGAATCACGACATCTTAACTTGTAAATGGCGCGTATAGCCCTTTTTTGTAAAATAAAAATAGATTCTGCATCAGCAGCTCTGCCCCACAGCAAGATGCCATAGGACATTATACTGTGAAAGTAGCTAAAATAAACGAGTCTTGCTGTGTCTACATCAGTAAGCCATCTGATTTTTCTGACGGCATAAGCAGCTGAGCTCAGTCTGTTAGATAATGCAGAAATATGAGAATTCCATTGAAGTTTGGAGTCTATCGTTATCCCCAAAAAAACTGTATTATCAGCGAAATCTAATTTGTCATTGTTTAAAATTATCTCATTCTCTACTCGTCTAACATTAGGGAGTACAAACTTTATACATTTGGTCTTTTGCATACCCTTTTATTCTTCACACTCTGGACTCTTTTTGAAGGACGTCACTATTTTGATCCGTGAACGTCCTTCTGGTTTTGTTACCTTTGAGATAATAAAAATAATAAAGTTGTGTAGTTTTGGTATTTGCCCATTCTCGCTTCAACCCAATAAACCAAGTTGTAGAAAAATCAGTAGTCCTACAAATCGGGGACTATGCATTTCTATAATGTATATATACATTATATATATACGGTATATATACGGTTGGTTTTACATTAATTGTTTAAATTATAGCTATGTAAATACTAGTACGAAATACTATCACAGCTATCTAAAACGAATTTAGATTATTATGAACCCTAATTATAATATTTTTTGCTGTGATAGGTTGTGAACAAATAAAAATAATTATAATAATCTATAACTGTCTTCCTGTTGCAACATAAAAATTACCTTTTTTAAAAAGAAACTTAGAAACGCCAATGTTCCATTATCAAGGGAGGTTGTCTGAATATAAATAGCAGCCTATCTCTACCGAAATGAAGTGCAAGCGCAATTTGTGATTCTTGGGGTTTTATTTTATTCACTGCCAATTAAGTACCTAAACGACATCAATATAGTCCAAGCTTCTACACTCCCTGCAACATATTTTTCTCAAACATGCATGGAAATATTGTCATTATTTTCGAAAAAAGAACACGCGAAGTATCGAATTTAATTATGAAACTCAAATACATTGCGGGAGCGTTTTTAGGGTTCCGTACCTCAAAAGGAAAAAACGGAACCCTTATAG